>CM043367.1:2522500-2857500 GCA_023718395.1 Leucaspius delineatus | reverse complement strand
AGTAGATCATTGTATTTGGACAGAATTGTCTGATTAAGTGAGAGATTTGGACGGTCGGTGAGGTTTGTGAATCACTGAGGGTTTAATAAGTCATGTGACATACAGCATGAGATGGGCACATTAATGATTGTGTTTTCACTGTTACTGGCTGATTATAGTTACTCTGCAGTTCTCTTCCTGGTCACCAGGGTGCGCCGGCCTCAGATGAACAGCCATATCAGCCAGAGCTAGTGAAATAAGCGGTGGCCCTTTAACCCTCTTGGCCCTGAGGGTATTTTGGGGTCCTGAAGAAGTTTTGACATGCCCTGACATTTGTGCCTTTTTCAGTTGCTTAAAAACATATTAATGGCTAAAGTCTGATTACACTGTATTCAGCACAAACAGGGCTACAGTAATATGTGAGCAACATGTACATAAAGGTTTTTGAGAAAATAACGTTTATGCGTGGTTTTTAAAATAATAACAAATCACTGAAATAAGTCCATATAACACATAGTAAACATTTGTTCACAATACTTTTTTTTTTTTTTAGAACTTGTGGTGAGTTCTGGTATTACACTCACTTTCCTGATTAACCCCAAGTATCAATGTGTCAAGGCGGTCTTTTGCTGTCAGGTCAGAATAAGTATTATTCCCTCACTTGCTTGTCTAATTTATACCAGTAAATCTAGGTGTAGTCCCTACACTCCCAGGAAACAATAACAATCATTTTTTAACTAGACATATGAATTAAATTCATGCTTACCTTCCAGCAGAATCGCTCTTGATACCCTTGTTATCTTCAGTTATAAGAAGGATTAATAGAATTGCTCTGTCCTTTGCTATTAGAACTGTTTTAGCAGCTGAAGTAAGACTTAACAGTGATTGTCTTTAGAAATAAAAATGTATTTATACAAAAGATTAAAACAATGGTTATACAAAAATCAATACTCGTAGCAAATCAAAAGAAAATGTTACAGAATATAAAACTTCAGCTTATTCAATCTCAACAGGGCAGTCCCGTATGAGTGAATATTACAAAGACTAATTACCTTGTAAGCAGTTCAAGCAGTTAGGAGTAAATATCAACTTGTTCTCATCCGAGGATTTCCAAGTTACAATATTACAGCAGAGCAGTTCAAACCAAAAGGAATCTAGCTGGAATTAAACTAGAAGAGATTTTAATTTCTCTCTAGGGATGCAATCGACATCAAAATCAAAAATGCAGCAATCAGCAGTCAGAAAGCAGTTATATTTATACGGAACTGAGTTACATTGTTCCTATGCAGTAGCTTGGGTTTTTTTCCAGAGGAACTAAGTCTCATGACAGAGTCTTGCGACATTAACCATCTATAGTCTCTGAGGGGGTTTCTGGTGACACTGCTGTTTCCCATATATGGGCATTCTTGCGTCCCTTCCGTCCTCTGCGCTTCCGACTTCTATGTATGTGTGTGCGTGAATATGTATCTGGAAATGTGTTTGTGGGTCCAAAATACCTATTATAATTCACAAATCCTGTCACACCCCCTCCTGGAGTCACAAGAGCACTTCCATTCATATTCCGCCTGTCATTACCATCAAAATTCCTAGGGTAAATCACATCCAGTTCATTAATTTTAACCTTAAAAACAAACTGCGTTGGCATTACGAAATCGACGCAGCACTCATGAAACCTATACATTAATGCATTTTCCCGATGGAAAAATCCCATCGTCACTCTCCCGTGCTGGGTCAACAGACTCTCCATGCTCCTGCGGAACCACCGCTGGGACACAGGTTTCCACCTGAAAGAGTCCCGGGGTCTCGGGGCTTGATCCAATTTCACCAGATCCTCTGGGTACAGAGCCAGCTCGGAACCACTGTCCGCCAAGCTCTCGTCCAACACTCTCAGCTCCCACCGGGCTCGTGTCAGGCGCCGCAGACAAATCTAATGGATCGATAACAGTACAGTAAACAATTCTGCCGTTATTACGTGCCCGTTTAGTACTGAACCCCGAAACCACCTTATTATTCCAAAGGTATGTTTGAATGTCAACACAGCACGTAGTCTTGGTCACACGTTCCCTGTTCCCAATCAATACTTCAAGTGCTTCATCTAACTCGATGATCAGCCATTTCATCGCAATGATAAATCTCATCGCTTCATAGGTTAAGTAATGAGTGCAGCCTGGACCCGTAAAATCAGCCCCGCGATCATAAAAAGAAAAAGTCTTCATTTCGGCCATGTAATAACCCTTGGAAATTATACATGATTGACAAAAGTTTTTAAACTTAAAGCAACCCCGTTTGTATGCTTCAATTCTCAATGGGTAACATTTAACCTCCAGACAGTCATCACACAGTTTATAAATCCCATGACCGTTGACACTTCTCCGTTCATCTGGACCCTATTACAATAACACAAAATAAAACAATAACAAATCAACTTTCGTTACTTCATTCAGGTACACTAACCCCAAAATATCAATAAAAGAAGAAATAACCATATTGACTATTCATTTTTCAAAACGCAATCAATGTTTTGTTTTGTCTTCTTTCTTATTTCCATCAAAAATAAAAAATAAACACAAATGAACAAATCAAATAAATAAAAACAGAAATCATCTGAAATTATTTAAAATCACCAGGAATCATTCCATTTTTTTTTCATCTATCAATGGTCATAAACTTGTTTGACTAGTCCGTCAAATCAAACAAAATAAACGAAAGAAATGCAACGTACAATGCAATCCAAAAAAAAAAAAATTTTTTGTAAAGATAATAGACAAGAGAATTTTTTTATTTTATTTTTTTTTTTATCACAAAACATAACCATTCAATATTATCATTAATATAACTATGCTTTATGTTTTCCATTTCTTCTTCCCCTAAATTTATCCATCGAAATACGATTCAAAATAAGATCATAAGTAAATGTCATTGTTCATCAATATCGTTGATCATTCATGCAATAATCAAATGAGACCACATAACAATTAATCAACCGTTCAAAAATTTAACACAAAAGAAAATAAATCACTCTAAACTCTATATGGTCTAAAATAACTAACTTATTCTCTACATCTGTCAAAAAATTTAAACATAAACGAATAATCATTTATTCCAACCAATATACCAAGAAAAAATAACTTTGGTTCGTTCGCGAATTTCGAACTCCCCGCCATCATTAATACTAATAAATACAGTATAGCCAGCTTAATCACCAGTGGTCTTAAAACTGTATTTCTTCTATAGCTAATGATAATCAAAAATGTGTAGGTAAGGAAAGCCAGTCCCAAACCTACATTTTTAAGCCAAATCATCTTAATATATCGAGAACTCCTTAGCAATTGGGAAATTAAAATTAATACTAACGAAAAATCATTAAGTACATTATATAAGGTCAGGCTTAAACACATCAAGACTATTTGTTCTGGCATGCGACCGGTTAATATTCCAGTAAGCCAATAGGAAATCAACCAAAAGTTTACGGAGATAATACTTACAATCTCCTTCGGAGACTCGTCGCAACGGCATGTAGAATTGGTGTTATTGCCTGCCATTGTCCCAATTACTCTTTCTCTCAAATTTAGAATTGAAAAGGGCCCGAGGTTCCGTCTGCAACCGTCAAATTCAGACCTGGTCATTCCCTCAAACCTCCTTATAGCCCCTTTCGCTATAATAGGTCACACCTCCGGGTCCTGTTCACTTGCCATCTTTTGAAGAAGTGAGGCCTTCCTGCTCCTCACTGGTTTCTGCTGAACCAGACACTTTCGAAAGTTTCCGGCACACCAGCCCCATTTTCGTTGACTTAATAATCAAAACCAATGTTACAATTATTGCTATAATGATCGCTAGAATTATAATCACGATCTTTATGTAGTACCAAGATCCTACTATTAGGTCCCAAATAGAAACCGCAAGACCTTTGACGTTATCTACCACCCATAAAATAGCTTTTTTCTGGACCTTCCAATAAACTGTAAAAATATCCCCATTACTTGGTTTAATTAATTGTGAAGTAATATCTGCTACGTATACCCACGTAGGACCTGCAGAAATCCCTTCGATATAATCATCAATCGGGTAAAAAAATCCCTTTAATTCGGATTGACTATTAACCAGTCTGGCAAAAGCACATTTTTTCATGACTTGATTTTGCGCAATCATCATCAATGGAGCCGCGCTAGTGATGGAACTAATGTCGTTCCATGCTTTAGCACCACCAGCCTTTCCAGCTCCTATTCTCATTAGATTTTTAAAACTACAAAATATATGTTCTTCCTCATGCATCCAAGATATATTTGGACTAAATGTCGTTCCTGGCGTTTTAACCCTCCAAGAGTCAAACATTTCAGAGCTACAATACTGCTCCTTACCCGGGAACCATAAATATTTAACGTCCTCATTTCGTCTAAATTCAAACCTGCCCAAACCGAAATTCCATGAACTTGACCTAATCTGTTCCTGATTGTTATCCAAGTTCTCCGGCCTCAGGCTGTTTCGTGAGAACGGTTTAGATGCTTTAACATCAAATGTCGATGAGGCCATCATTACCTTGTATTTACCATATTTCAGTTCCGATGGTTTCATCATTGGAATATAATATTTGGTACTCCAATATCCATGAGCTAAATTGTAACTATTTAGTCCCACAGTTTTGTTATGCCTGTATGAAATTCTTATTGGGAATATGTTATCATCAGCTTTACGCAAATTAAATGATCTCCACGTCAACGTACGGTTACTGGTCTTATCCAGTCCCATCGCAACCGGAAAAACGTCCCATATTCGGTATAAAAAATTTGATAGGCCAATCCACCGTAGAGTCCCTTTATTACTCGCATCACTATGGTTCTTCCATATGCCCTGATTAGTATGAGTAACTCTGAAAACTCCAGGCCAGCCCATACAATACAGAACGATAGCCGATCTATATTGCTGTTCAGTTATATTATTCAAAATATAATCCATAATACCTGAATGATTTGCCAGTTCCAGAGACAGACCCGGTCTGGGTGCATAATTTAAGGTGACTGGATGAAGTCTACTGCCGCCTACCCCGTTTGCCCACAAGGTGGCGTTAATAGTCCATGTCGTACGTTTACTTTCCGCTTTCACCATGCTATTATCTGGATCTTGTATTCCCATCCATTCATGCCACAGCTTAATAATATTAGCACCATGCTTCTCAAAAACTTTATCATTCCATATCGAGGTGTCATTTAAATAACACACCCATGCAGATGTTGTTTCATAAGAAGACATACAGTGCTTGTCAATATCATACCATAACTGATTCTCAGGAATATCACTTAGAAATTTATTTTTCTTCAGAAACGGACATTTCTTGTGAGTTTCGCACATTTCAATAGGCATAATCATTTTTTCACATGTCACCCATTCTAATTCCACATAAGCTGGTTTAGGTTTATTTTTATAAATACCTACTATCAATACATATGGGTTTAGGCCCTTAGGCCAATAACCTTGTTGTACTGGGTTCCGGTTATCCATATTATCCCATGTATTTTTACTAATTATATATTTCGAGCCTGACGAAGCAGATCTTCCACTCCGCCTTCTGCTCTTTCTTTTATCGTCTATCGATAAGGCAAACGATTTTTCATAATTAACCTTACCCAGCCAAGATCTCTTTACTATTGGTACAATTTGTTTAGTTAAACAATCCCAATCATTCTCTTTTGAGATCCGTAGTAATGGAGTATTCCAAAATCGATATATGACCATAGTAGACGTCAAATTAAATACATCTGATAGATTATACTTAAGGCCCTGTAATTTGACGTGCGTCTGATTGTATCTTTTTAAGGAATTCCATCTCAATCTAGTTTTATTATTAACAATCTTGTTACCATAAATACTAGGCACTTTTGTTGCACTAATACTTTTAGTGCCTGTGCAATTCCAGAATGACTTGTCTATATCTTTTATGAATCCTTTAAACATATTTTTAATCATTTTAGGACCATATTTAGTATCATCAAACTTTACCATCTGATTGTAACAAATTTTCCGTACAATTTTTTCAGCAATAGAACAGGAGGCTACTCCAACCTCATTTGTTTGGTTTTCTACTGTGATTCCAAAACCTACTATAAGGAGACATACTACCAGAACCATCTGTAAGGCTAACAGCAACAGTCCTACTTCCCTTCGAACACGAAGCTTCTGATACTTCTCCTTATGTCCACTTCCTCTTTTCGCCATCCTGCTGCTGAAAAACACAAAAAGATATAGATGCACAAAAAACCTCCTAAGCTTTCCCTATCTGCCCTTTTAACCATAAGGCCATTTTGCTCAGTTTATATTTATTTATATATGTTTATATAGTTTAATTCATATTGCCAGACAGACCAACGCTGTCTGGACAACCGGCATGATCCACAAATACAAATGTCTCCTACGGAACACGCTCCAATGGCTCCCGAAGGATTAAACCATTTAGGAATAATGTCCATTTGGCTTCTAAGCCAGTATTGGCTTTCTCTGACCTCTCTAGGGCCTTCCCAAACCAACTGGCAAATCTCCTGTTTGCCACAGATTACACAGTCAGTAGGTTTCCTACGGATTGTTGCAGTACCTGCTTCACAATCCTTATGCCATAACTTCACTAAGAAGGAATCACTAAAGTCTTTACACACTACAACAATGCCATCAACTGGACACGTAGCGTCTGACTGGAAACTTACTTTTGGTCTGTACACCTCACTCATGTTGTCCCAAATTAATCTTTGCTCTTCACAAGATCTCTAATCGACCAAATGCCGTTAGCTTCTAATCTAACAGTAGTATTAGAAGTTAATTCCGCTACTATATCTTCAGTGCCAGTTTTGCTACGAAACCGACCCTGTTTTTGTTTTAGTAAGATAAATACTTTATCTCCTACCGTGAATGGGTTTTTGCTTGTGTCGGCTGGCTCACAAATTCTATCGGTCTTCGGGACTCTATAATTAAGGAAATGGATGCATTCATTAAGTAAAGAATCCCACTCACCTAGACCTTGATTCTTGACGAACCACTCCTTTGCCGACTTTATAGCCCGCTCAGCACATCCATTGCTGCAAGATTGGTACTTAACTGACTTAATTAAAGTAATACCCTGCTCTTTGCAGAAATTCTCTACTTCACGGCCAGTCAAATTATGTGCATTGTCCCCTCTCACGCGATCCGGAATTCCCCGGTATTTGATCCACTCCTTAAGGCTATTAACAACGACCGCACTTGTAGCCTGCTGACACGGATAAATCTGTGTAAAGTTAGAACAGTTATCCACAATAATTAAGAAATAAACGTTCTTCCTTTTAGTGGCCGGATAAAGAGGCCCAGCAAAATCGTTGCTGATTTCTACGTTCTCCTTATCAGTTTTGATTTTTCCAAAATCATGATATATACTAGTCATCACTTTCCTACAATCAGGACAGTTTAACTTGATTTTCTGATAGTTGGTTTTCAAGTTCTGTATGTGTAGGCCCATCTGCTGACAGTATTTCGCAAGATACGTCGTTGAAGGGTGAAAAAGCTCATCATGCAGTTTCTGCAGTAAGTTCCCCTCACTCTGTTTAGTAACAGCACGTACACGTACATATTGGTCAATTTCCTTGTTTCCAACTGCCGCAGGCGTTGTCTGAACTGTGTGACTGGACTGATGCAATACTTTCGGTTTCACAACCTTGTAATTTTCGCTTATGCTCTTCCACAGTTCCGCCTGCGCTAAAGGTTTACCTTTAGCATTATAAAAATTATTTTGTTCCCACCTTTCAAGGTGTTCAATTAATCCAAGGTAACAATATTCACTATCAGTGACTAATAAACAATCTTTATGATTATTGTCTCTCATGTGAATCAAGGCCTTTGCTACAGCAGTAACTTCAGCTTCCTGTGCACTTTTGTCATCCTCTAATCTTCCTTTTTCCCTGTGAATAAATTTACCCCTCATCTTAACCAGAAAACCCCACCACGTCTGTCCCTTTTCTGAACTCCCGTCAGTAAAATAGCACAAATGTGCAGGGTTTATTATAGTCTTTTTCTCCTTTTTAGGAGTTTTTTCATGTCTAAATTCTATCTGGTTGTCACTGATCAATTTAGTCCATTTAGACCAGGTAAAAGTGTGAACACGCTTATTTTCATTCACTAAATTCTTTGCTTCCCTGGCTAACAATTCAATGCCATCACTTTTTGCAATGACTATAATAGATCTTTCAGCAGCCAACGATTTAATAGGAAGCAGGTTCCTTGCTACCGTGGCTAATATATCTACTGCGGACAAATTTTCTTGTTGTCTTTGAGTTGCTGGTTTTTCATGAGAGATAAACATCACTGGGCTTTTAGTATTTCCTTCATTATAGAGAACAACCTCCATCTCCTCAGGTGTGTTGTCTATTTTAACTATCAAGTTTTTATCAGGATCTCTTCTGACAATTCTTCCAGAATTTAAGGCCATTTCTATTATTTCACATTTGATTTTCTCTAGGTTGTCATCCCATTCAAAATCTCCTCCTGAAGTGGCCTTATACAGCTTTTTTGCTTTAGCACTGTATCCAGGTATTAAATCTCTTACAAAATTTAATCTCCCTAGCAGACTTTGTAATTCTTTTAAATTAGTTATCTTCTTATTTTTTAATTCCATAAATTTTTCCTGGGTTGACTTGGCGATACCTCTGTCTTTACCTGATACTTCAAACCCTAGGAAATCAACCTTTTCCTTACCTAACTGTAATTTTTTCAAATTCAAAAGAAAACCCGCATCTGCTAACCGTTTTATGGTTTCTGACAGTACTTTCATATGTTCTTCCACCGTTTGCGTGGCGATCAGTACATCATCCACGTATACCGTAATTGGAAGGTCTGAAAGAACGTCTAAGATCGCGGCCTGAAAAGCGTTAGGTGCGTTGCAGAATCCCTGAGGAATTCGGTTAAACACGAATTGGCGGCCCTCGAAAGTAAAGCCGGTCTTTCCTCGACTTTCCCTCGCCAATGGAATTGACCAGAAACCATTAGCTAAGTCAATTTTTGATAATATCTTGCCACCACTTAACCCGTTGGTTGCGTCTCTTGCATTTATCAAATACCTGGTATCCGGTACCGTCACTTTATTGAGGGCTTTGTAGTTACAAACTAAACGCCATGAGCCATCGCCCTTGGCCACGCCCTGTATAGGGGAATTAGTAGGACAATTTTCTCCTATACTAATTATCCCCTTTTTTAACAATTCATTTATTGTTTCTCTTATTTCTTTATATGCGGCTTTATTCAGTGGGTATTGCCTCTGTGGTGGGGGTATACCGCCTACAATAGTATATTCGTATTTGTCAGACAATTTTCCGCAATCATTTTTACTCTTAGCGAAATGGTTCTTATATTTTTCCAGTAATTGTCTTAATTCTTCTTTTGGCAATAGGGTCTCGTTTACAACCCTATTAATTTCTGACTCCAGGTCGACCGGTTTAAGCCACCTAATTATTTTGTCCAAATCATTAACATTTTCGTTCATTTCCTTAATCAAAATGGCATCCTTTAAACACATCAGATTCGAGCTGTCAATTATGCAATGTAAACCTTTCCAATAATACCTATCTCTGGTTACTGGATTCATTTCATTACTAAAACCGTACTCTCGGTATTTCCCTGTTAACTTTACTGCTCCTTCGGGTATTTCTGTTACGGTTGTTACTTCAGCTCCCGTATCTAAAAGGAATTTAATACCATTATAATTAATAAAAAATTCTTGGTCATCTGATTCTTCCACTAGACTAGAGGCAATGGTCGCTTTTCCTGGAGCTTTTACTTCCTATTGTCTTTTCTCTCTTTCTGCTCTGTTAGTTCTAACAGTGCGTGCCCTTTCCAGTTTCGGTTCTGCTTTCTTATTTTTCTTCTCCATATGGGCCTTTCTCTGTTCTTCACTCATTTTTGCCCATTCTTCTGGTTCAATATACCTGCCATTTCTTTCTGGCTTTATGCTTTGTGCCTTTCTGGTCTGTGGTTTATATTTCCTATCATTATTCTTTGAAAAATCATTTCTCTGAGATTTCATTTTATTTTTCTCACTGGATTTGGTGCCAAACTTTTTGAAATCAGTCTTCTGCTTGACTCTAACCCCCTCTGCTGGTTTGCCTTTGAATTGACCTTGGGTTTCTCTCAACTTCTTCCTTCTTTTGGTCTCCCTGTCATATCTAGCTGCAAATTTAGATAGCTCTGTCCAATCAGTCTCTGATCCCCAGCTTGCTATCACCTGGCAGCCAGGCAGTTCTGGAGCTAGTTTCTTCAATTTAGCTACCATTTCCAGCTCGGTCCAGCCTTCGCTGGCTTTGTAAGAAATATAAGGCCACAGACCTGTAGCTTTTACAGATTCTATCTCTTCCCTAAATTCCTCATCCTCATCAGTCCCTATTATATGTGAATGATGGGCATTCAGGATTTCTAGCTTTAGAGATAATCCGGTATGAAATTTAATCATTTGCTCTATCAGAGTCTTAGTAGCGTTTATGGATTTTCCTAAATCAGCTACCATTTTTGCTTTCAGCATTTTATCATCTTTTGCCCCGGGGAACCTCATATTCTGCAACATCTGAATGGTAGTTATGCCATCTCCCTTTGCCTGTCTCGATGGACCACGTCTGGGCTTTGGAGTCATTTCCGTTTTAGACCCTTCTCTCCTCTCTCTATCCTGTCTTGCTACAGCTGCCACAAGAGACAGGTCTATTTGCTTGCCGATCAGAGAGGGCACTTCCTTACTGTCACACTCCCCCTCCGTGTCAGTATCTGACCTCTCTGACTCAGACTGAGAGTAAGAAGGTTCCTCTTCTTTGATTTCCCTTTGCTCATGTCTTTCTTGCTTTTCTCTTTTGATTAAATTATCACCCTGAGTTAATTTTCGTTGTTTTCTTGGCGCTTTTCCTTTATTAGGAGGCGCTTCTTGATGTGTGGCTTCTCTAAGTTTCCACACATCATTAATTGTTGGTTCCTGTTTTTCCTTTTTCTGGTCACCTAATAACAAGTAACACAACGATTTCTGCATGCAATCCAGTTGCTCTGCAAGCATATCTATTTTTGCTTTGGAACTCGTTCCCGGCATGTCCAGGATCTCATCGGGGGTAGGACCACAAGCCAGTTTTAATATTTTCTGGTTTGTTCCCTTTACAGCTGATAACTGTGAATCTCTGGGAGCAAAATAGAGACCCGGACATGTCAGAAAGGTTCTTCCTCCTAGCCTGTCATGTTCTCTCTGGTGAGAGCTACTTCGCCTCTCGCGAGATTGACTTCTAGATTTTTTATAATTAACGTTCTTTCTACGTGGTATTTCCTCGTCTTCAGTATATTCTGAACTCGAACTTTTTTCAGACTCTTCATCTGTCTTTATTTGGTATCTATCTTTGTCTTTCCTATCCGTGGAGGTTTTATACGGCCTAAAACCTATTTTTTCTCTTTCCCAAGATGCCTCCCCTGTTATCAGGGGACTGAATCCAGCTATTACATTTCTTTGTTTAGGGATAGCTCCCATCTCTACCGGAGTAATGTCATAATTTATGCCTAAATGACCATAGTCACTTCCAGCCGCTCCTTCTCTATCAGTTTGTTCTGAAGGGGAAGGGGAGTCAGCTGCGATCAAAGCATCCGGATCAGGAACACCATTCCTGGTCACCCTTATGTCGGTTCCTTTAACTATTGGTACAGTAACGTCACTATCCCCAATTTCAACGGAAACCTTTTTACTCCGACTTTTATGGCCTACCACCTGGACTAATTTACTTAATCCAGCTTCATTAGAAGTGTATAAGCTATCTTCAGTAGCCAGTAGTTCCTCATTGCCTACTTGCCCTGCATCTTTCAATTTTTTGGTCAATTGATCTTGTGATAGCAAAGTAATTTTGGTTATTTTTTCCATGACTTCGTGAATCTGTACACTCCTCTGTGTCTCTTTTTGGTAACTATCTCTTTTATATGAGGTTTTCAGTTTAGGTACTCTATGGTCCTACAGCGCTGCCTCGAGATCTATTGTTACCTTTGTCGTGCCTAACTTAAAAAACTTATCTCAAGCATCCCTGAGATATTTTCTAAGGTTAGAAGGAAGTAACTGTCCTGTTAACTTCCTCAAAGCACTATGGAGACTTTGTTTTGCACTTGGATATAGCCGTTGTCTTAGTTTTTGAAAACTATTGTTCCCCTAGGTTCTTATGGGTTTTATTGGGCAATAATAAATTGTCCAAATCCCGGACGAGCCCCCATGTGGTGAGTTCTGGTATTACACTCACTTTCCTGATTAACCCCAAGTATCAATGTGTCAAGGCGGTCTTTTGCTGTCAGGTCAGAATAAGTATTATTCCCTCACTTGCTTGTCTAATTTATACCAGTAAATCTAGGTGTAGTCCCTACACTCCCAGGAAACAATAACAATCATTTTTTAACTAGACATATGAATTAAATTCATGCTTACCTTCCAGCAGAATCGCTCTTGATACCCTTGTTATCTTCAGTTATAAGAAGGATTAATAGAATTGCTCTGTCCTTTGCTATTAGAACTGTTTTAGCAGCTGAAGTAAGACTTAACAGTGATTGTCTTTAGAAATAAAAATTTATTTATTCAAAAGATTAAAACACTGGTTATACAAAAATCAATACTCGTAGCAAATCAAAAGAAAATGTTACAGAATATAAAACTTCAGCTTATTCAATCTCAACAGGGCAGTCCTGTATGAGTGAATATTACAAAGACTAATTACCTTGTAAGCAGTTCAAGCAGTTAGGAGTAAATATCAACTTGTTCTCATCCGAGGATTTCCAAGTTACAATATTACAGCAGAGCAGTTCAAACCAAAAGGAATCTAGCTGGAATTAAACTAGAAGAGATTTTAATTTCTCTCTAGGGATGCAATCGACATCAAAATCAAAAATGCAGCAATCAGCAGTCAGAAAGCAGTTATATTTATACGGAACTGAGTTACATTGTTCCTATGCAGTAGCTTGGGTTTTTTCCAGAGGAACTAAGTCTCATGACAGAGTCTTGCGACATTAACCATCTATAGTCTCTGAGGGGGTTTCTGGTGACACTGCTGTTTCCCATATATGGGCATTCTTGCGTCCCTTCCGTCCTCTGCGCTTCCGACTTCTATGTATGTGTGTGCGTGAATATGTATCTGGAAATGTGTTTGTGGGTCCAAAATACCTATTATAATTCACAAATCCTGTCACAAACTGTATATTGTAGCCTAGAGTTTCTTTCTTCAAAACGATGTAAAAATCATCCTGAGCACTCATTCATACAAAACAATATAGTTATTTAACTTCTGTAAGACACTTATTGGGGCGTGACTCATCATGAATAATGCAGTGATTCCCAGACCCTCCCCTGGGAATATCATGAGGAATGTGACAGGGGGAACTAAAGAGAATGACTATTGCGATCTCAAAATTCCGGCCAGTTAATAATACCTAGAATATCAAAATCGACTGCTGGCGGTAGATCCTTCTTCTATTTAGTTCCAAAACTCTGACACACTCTGTCAGTTCAAAGCTAGACTAAAGACACATCTCTTTGACCTAGCATTCACATAATACATTATAGACTTCTATAATTCAGTGTTAGGCTGCATAGATTAGGTCAGCTGGAACCGGGAACACTTCCCATAAATCCTGATGTACTCGTTACATCATAAGAAGAATGGCATCTACGCTAATTTTAGTGTCTTTGTTTATCCCGAGGTTTTCCCGCAGCCTGCCGGATCCAGGCCGTATCCAGATCTGACGAAGGACCTTCGCCTGGACCCGATGACAACGCAGTGCTGAAGTGGCAACTAGTCTCTCCCTATGGAGGATCCCTTTACCACTCTACAGATAAAGCGTCGTCGGGAAAATTCGTTTCGCGAATTTACCAATTTACCAATACCAATACCAAATTTAATTTTACTAAATAAAATAAAATTCTGAATCAAAACTATAAGGAAACACCAGTAATTTGTTTAGGCTTGGTTTGTAGGGAATAACAAACCTGCACACATATATTCAAACGCACATAACTATAGAACCAATTCTTAATGCGCATGTGAACACCATCAGCGTTTCTCACAGGTTCGCGTTTAAAGTCTGTGTAGAGAGAATGGTGTCATCTTGGCGGCCCCTAATTTAATAACGAATGATCGTTGCGACGGAAGTGAATCAATCAACTTTAGCTGGAAAATAACTTTATTAAAGAACCGCTATGAAGCCCAAACAATCTCTGTCACCTTAAATTATACGTTTATCTCTGTAAAGCTGCTTTGAAACAATCTACATTGTTAAAAGCGCTATATAAATGAGGATGACTTGACTTGACTGTGAGGAGACTTAATGACTGAATGTCTTGTTTGTAGCTTATTCACAAAATCAAGTTTAAGTTAAAAGAAGTAATCTGACAATACATTAGGGCTGGGATGTATTGCGATTTTTTTAAGAACTGCGATTCTACAAATATTGCGCTTTGTTTTTTTTTGTTTTTTTTTAACACTAGACCATGGAGAAAAGTTAAATCATACACTTATACAGACTGTAGCCTACATGATGTATAAGATGAGGCACATTTACAAAAACAATTAATCACATCTTTCTGACTTATTTCAGAAGCATCATACAGTCCTTCATTCTCTTTAATAAATGATTCAATAACAAATAAAAATTTTAACAGTCACTTGTCGCCACCTAGGTAGCCACTAGCTAGTGGCGAAACAATGTAATGATAAATGCGTTATTTTAAGCGCCACGTTTCTATCAAAAGCTGATTTACTATATTTTGATCGCTATCGTAGACATCAGTGTTTATATTTGAACTTTAAACTTTTATCCCAGTACTTCTAAAATCCTTTTAACTATTGCATCACAGAAATAATGATACTATGAGGTTGAAAAGACTGTTTGTGAAGCTGTTTCATGACGACTCTCTCCGGGTCAGCGGCAGCGCCAACACAGCTTTGAATGTTGCAATGTGATTTTGTTAAAGGTTTAATTGACAGATGAAATGGAAGAAGATTGCGTGTGTGTTTGAATGGAGATCACAGTCTTTTAAAGATGAATGATGCAGCTCTACTGTCTCATCTCTCTCTCAGCATATGAGCAGCGCGAGGGCTTTCAGTGCATTCAGTCTTACGCCACTAAACACTCATAGATAACGACACATCCTCTGTTGGAACAAAACTGGCTAACTTCTGTCAACCTCGTCTGTAAGCAAGGACAAAAATAAAGCAATTTCATTTGAATTAATATCGATTAATTAATCGATTTTTTCTCCCAGCCCAACTATACATTTTCCTTACACAAAGACTTTACTTAAAAACTTTAGACCTACACTACCGTTCAAAAGTTTTAGGCCCGTATGTTCTTATTTTTATTTTAAGAAGTCTCTTCTGCTCACCAAGGCTGTATTTATTTGATCCAAAATACAGCAAAAACAGTGATATTGTGAAAAAAAAAAATCAATTTAAAACAAATGTTTTTAATTTCAATGTATTTTAAAATGCAATTTATACCTGTGATCAATGCTGAATTTTCAGCATCATTTCTCCAGTGCAGTGTCACGTGATCCTTCAGAAATCACTCTAATATGATTTTCTGCTCAATAAAAATTTCTGATTATCAATGTTGAGCATGGAAGCTCAACTCGGTGGATCGCTAACACTTAAAAAAAAAATAAAAGAGGGGTTTGAGTTAAAGGTATGGGTAGGCAATTTTTGACAGGCTAGCATAAGCAAACTAGCTTTGAAAGCATAAGATCCCTTCAGAGCGTCTCCAAAGCCGTGCCTTTAATTAACTCGGGTAGAAAGGAAACCGCTGTGCAACAGTGAAAATGGGCCGTCTGTGCAAAATGGGAAATAAGGGGGACAAGAGAGATGTCTTTTAAAAGAAGACAAAGACCAGACCAGGCATAAGATGTAGTATGATACTGTGCAGATCTTAAAGGAGACATATCATGCTTTTAAATCGTTCCTTTTTACATATAAATCATACATTTGTAGTCTATATAAAGCAGAACTGCAATGCTTGGGTCTGAATTCCTCATTATTATAGCTCCACAGGCCCCTTTTCTATCCCTTTTCTGATGTGCGTCTGAGAGCAACTCGTTTTGGTGCGGTCTCTTTAAATACAATTGAGACACTTCATACCCCGCCCCCTCTCCAGGATGCAGAGGTGACACTCGGTTCAACTCCACCCCGTTCGGCCATTTTTGTAGTTTGATAGCAGAGATACGATTATCTAGCGGCACAGAAACTTTTTATTCACACGTTATTAACAAAATGTCAACAACGGAAGACTTGTCCAGCCAGCCTGACATGTTCGAGCCAGAGTCGGAGCCGGAGCGAGATGAAAATGAAGACGACGAACCTGCAGAACACCGTCTTCATATGGATGTATCGCAATGGTGTGTTACTGTATTTACACATGAAACTTTGGTCTTCCGACCTTTTACCACCGTGTCGATTTATTTTGATTAATATGTGCGAGGGAGAGAGAGCAAGACAGCGTCTAGTTTGGAGATGGTGAAGTCTTGTTTACACTTTCGCCTGGCTCCGAAGAGAGAGAGTGTGTGCGCGCACGCAACCGGGTCTCTCTCTCTGCTCTTTCTTTCAGTTAAACATGCGCCCTGTCACAAGCGCGGCGGTTCATCTACATTAGACGGTGTAATGAAGCCGGTGGGTTACTACATCCAACAACCGAACATCTTAACTTACCCTCTCGTAACTTCTGCATCTTTTAGCTTGGACTACAAAATTGCAGCGAGAAATAATGGCGGATTGCTCGAAGTGTTGGGCTGGAAGTCAATGTCCTTATTTGGCAGTTCCGCTGCAAATACTGTGACGTAATAGTTCACAAAACGTCATAGATAACAGAAAAATCGGAACAGGTTGAAAAATAAGGCCAAAACAGATTATAAAGATATCAACGAAACACCTGAAGAGAATAATTTAAACTTTTCTGTACTTCTAAACACTCCAAATATACAACAAAATGCATTTAAGGGCTAAACAAGTAATAAAAACTCAGTGAGTGTTTTAGCGCAATTTTCTCACCTCATGGGATCACAACACTAAGAGATAGTAAATCTTTTCCTGGATTTTTTTTGTGCGTTCCCGAGATTAGACCTTCCTTAACATAATGCCGAAAACCCGAAGTCTCTAGGTGGTCTGGTTGAGGAGTAGATAGAAGTGCAAGATTGGTGCGCACAGACGCACAGAACAGAAATCATGAGTTAACAATCGCAATTTGTCCGGTGGAAAATTGCGCTAAAAAGTGGGTTTAGCATGATATGTCCCCTTTAAGTAAACAATGTCAAAATATGAGACTTGGGGAAAGTAAAAGGAAAGTGAGAGTAAAACTATGGGATATATAACTTAAGTGGATAAAATTATGTTCATTGTGTCTTGTAAATAATCATACTCTTAATAGATATAACCACAAATAGGTATCGTGTGTTGTGGTACTCACGTGACCAGCGACGGCCAATAGTGAGCCGGCGTTCTGACGCAGAACCTGGAAGTGCTGCACTGTTTACTACGTCAACAGCGTAGAGGAATGATATGGAAGAGAAGAGATTGTTGAGTAAAGTCGTCGTTTTTTGTGCACAAAAAGTATTCTCGTTGCTTCATAACATTAAGGTTGAACCACTGTAGTCACATGGACTATTTTAAGGATCTTTACTACCTTTCTGGGCCTTGAAAGTTGCAATGAGGTTGCTGCTTATGTGTGGTTCAGAAACCTCAGATTGCATCAAAAATATCTTAATTTGTGTCCTGAAGATGAACTAAGGTCTTACGGGTTTGGAACGACATGAGGGTGAGTAATTATATTGACAGAAAATTCATTTTTGGGTGAACTAACCCTTTAGATGACATCTTGTTTTCTTTTTCAGATTTCAGAGAACCCAAAGGAAAAGAGGCAGTTGTCTGATGTAAGCCAGATTTTTAAAACCTGAACTGTAGGACACTTCTGTTTATAATGACATCAAACTTCTGAAACTAATTATATTTTAAAGGTTGTAGTCATTTTATTCTTTTTGTCCCACTTTTACTTTTTTAAAGAATTGTCTTTTGTATCTTTTTGTCATTGATTGCGTTAAACTATTAAATACAATAAAGGGATTCAACTGCTGGAAAGGTGTAATTTTTATTCTAAAATGTTTCCCCCCAAAATATTTGAAATGGTCAGGAATTTTTGATGTATAATTTGAAGTGTAAATTACTGAACATCAGATGGCAACATTGCTTTTTGACATTACATTTCAGTTGTATTTTCAATAAAAGTTATTTAGAATCAACATCACATTTTAACATTGATCGAACAATATTACCAATAACTCTTTTTGTTCATTTCAATACTGATTCAACAGCAGTGATTCAGAATCAACATCATAGTGTAACGTTTATTCAGTGACATTTTCATTGTTTTTTTAAATCTCACCATTGTTTCAACATTAATTGCAGGTGAAAAAGTGATATTGAACCAAAATCACATTGTTGTGTTAATTCAGTGCAATTAGCTTTGACGCCTTACTTTTTTTTTCAATGATTGCTTGCTAACTGGGTTATAAAAAATAAAAATAAAATCCCATTTATAAGTAAAATTTCAATCTCCACTTAAAATTATTAATTGTAACTAATTTCTTGACAAAAGGGTAGTAAGTAGATTTTTATTCATTTTATTTATATATTGAACATGTACAAACAAACACGTAAATACTTGAACATTAGCTGAACATTAGATGAACAAAATTAAAATCGCTACTTTTTAGTCCTGAGACCCGACTAGAAAACTGCAAGATCACATCAGACAGCGTATCTCCATCAATCCATCGAGTTGTCTGCCCACGCTGAAGCTCTGCGGTCTGGCTGTCACGTACTCCAGAAGATCATTCCCAGTGTGAGAGAGTAAAGAAGAGATGGCCTCAGCCGAGGAGCATGTCAATACCTGAAACTGAGCAAAAACATGCTGAGGTCATTTTACCACGCCGTATATGCAGAGATTTTAAAAATAAAATGTAAGTCTTTTTAACCCTTAAGGGTCGACAAACGCGCCGGCTGTCATAGTAGCACAAAACACTTAAATTACTCTGTCATTTATGATCATACAGAAAAAAGAAATATAAAAACAGAATCTGTAAGATGTCTACTTCTGTATGTGTAACTGAGGGGGTAAGGACTGTAAGGTGCTAGCTGTTGCTAATGAGGTGAAGCTGGTCCGGGTGTGCCGGTAAGAACACCAAAGTCGGAGAAGGAATCCAGTTTAACAGATTTATTTGTACGAGCATATGAAGAGGGGGAGCCAGATCATAATGGGCTGTATTAAACAGTGCTCTCTGTGCGCAGATCGAGGATGATCATAAATACTGGCGCTAAGTGGTATCGTCTTTGCTTTATGTCCTTAGAAGTGTCAGCATATGAGTGTGTGGTCTGTAACAAACAAATAAAATATATGTTCTAACAAACAATGCTTCTTTCTTATCACAATCACACTCATAATAACATAAATTACATTTAAACTACTGGCTTCCCCAAAACATCAACACAGTGTTGCCGTTGAATACATCAGAACATGAAACATAATGCACAGCTTACATGATTACACTGTACTGGATGAAAACTCAAATACGTTTATACTTCACATTAGCACCCATTTTGTGTCATAACTCTTTCCACATCTCTATCTCAGCAAACAACAATCAACTCAGCTCGAGTAACAGTGAAATTTACAATACTCACTTTCTCTCTGGACGCACACAACTTTAAACACTCAAAGGAACATAACGAAGATCAAACAAATGGATTTAGTCAGGGAATTTCACGGCTCGTTCTAGGGGTGGGAATCTTTAGTCACCTCCCGATCCGATTCCAGAACGATTCTTTGTCTACTGGCTGTGTTTACGTTAATTTTGCACAAGTACATTAAACCACTTACACGGAGTTGCACAGCCGCATGCGCGAGCAGTCTACACAAACAAAGCGCGCGTCAGCATTTGAAATTGAAAGCAGCCTTCGGTACTGTTACTGAGGTTCATATATAGTCCACTTTATTCCAAACCACATAAA
Source organism: Leucaspius delineatus (assembly GCA_023718395.1). Taxonomy (NCBI): domain Eukaryota; kingdom Metazoa; phylum Chordata; class Actinopteri; order Cypriniformes; family Leuciscidae; genus Leucaspius; species Leucaspius delineatus. Next base: position 2,837,476 of record CM043367.1, on the reverse strand, counting down.
TGATGACTTCGTAGAGCATTTGTAAGGAAAATACAGACGGGCGAGACAGCACGCTTCAAGTGTAACATCAATAGGCTATGCTAATGATAATAGGCTACCGAGCTGGGGACTATTATCAGGCGCTGCATCATATCATTATGCCTGCTGGACTCATGGTACGTCAGGAAAAATATCGAAACTCTTTGTTCATTTTTTTGAGAGAGATGCTAATGGTCTTGTCTGGTTCAATTCATTATGCTAAGCTATGCTAAAAGTGGTACCGCCAGACCCGGAGATCGGCTGAATGGATTTGAAAACGGTAAAACTCAACTGTTTAACTCTGAGTTGTAAAATGAGCCTATTTCCAAAAAAAGTGGAGTATCCCTTTAACTGGAAAAAGGTGGTGTTTGTCAACTACTCAACTTGTACATTTGGGCCACACTTATGGCCTCCACACCGTTCATATATTCATATTTCATAAACACCTGGTTGCTGTTTGATATTAGAGGTGACATATGGATCATGTGATCTCCTTCTGATCACGTGCATCATCACAGGTTTTGACCAAGCGGCAACATTTTAATCTGAAAAATTAAGCCTACCCGGAAGTGCGAAAAACTGCAATACATCGAAAATCCGCTAGGGGCAGGTCCCAAAAGGGAGCAAATGTCCATAGACCCCCATGTTAAAATGTCCGTTTTCACAGCATAAATTCATGTTTTTACAGGTTGGTCCCATGGACTTTTATTGTATTTTTCGATAGGTTCCGAGTGCCTGACAACTGTGAGGGGTGAAATTTTTTCTAACTCGTTAGTTTAGATCGTATTTAGATATAAAATGTATGAGCTTGATTGACAGCTGATAACGAGCATAGGCTGCGCAGAGTGGAATTCCTGAATTCCTTGACGTCTCGGCCATGATCTGACACAACACATCATACCACCTCTGTATCCTTTCTGAACATTTGTATTGAAATATCATACATAAAATGGGTTGCTCTGCTATAAGATTTTCCAAGATGGCGCCGCCCATACCCCCCATAAACGGCCTCAAAACCGTTCTTCAGAAAGTCTATGAGTGACGTCACAGACGCTTTGTCCATATTTTTTACAGTCGATGGTTTTGACAGAAAATACAAATCAGGGCTACAGTTCCTCTTTCTGGAGGAATTCTGCTGCATTATACGAGGAACGATTTAAACGAGGACCGGTTTTAAAAACCCTCAGTTTATATTGGATCATTTATATTGGATCGGAGTTACTTTCCAATCTATTCATTCCACAATAAAGTTTCATTTTCGTTTTCCTGAAAGTATAAATTCTTGTGTAAACCAGTTTTCATCAGATGTGATTGATCAAGATAAAACTAAGGCTTAGATGACTTTGAAAGACTCGAAACTATCGATTATTCACAGAATCTGTATCAAACAATGTCACGAGCACAGAAACACCAGTGTAAACAGTGTGATCTGCAGACTTACCGGAGGACAAAACACCGACACAGGAGCGACGACACCAACAAAGACTTTTATCCCTGGGCGATGAAGCTCTTGTAACGGAGCGCACAGTGTGTCTTCATGAAGGAATAAGCTAAAGTTATAACAGCTGTACTGAGAGTGAATCACACCAGATTTGTGTCAAATTATTGATTTATTTGGTAGGTAGCCATGTAATAAGCGGGATAATGTATAGGGAGGCGGTTGTTACAAACCCGACAGGCTGAACGGGCGGAGTTGTTATTCGCTATAACAACCGCCTCCCTATAAATTATCCCTTACATAATGCACATGCAGCACCCCTACTTCCCACGGCCATGCTTTGATGTGTAGTATCCTACTAGTGGAAGTCAGTTAAGTTACGTACACCTTGCAGAAATATTATAGCATCTGCAGGGCAGTACTAAAAAAAATAAGATCTTTACATAAAATAAAGAACCATTCGATATTAGGCTATTATTTCTTGTGGTCTAGCTAGCCTATATGTAAACAAACATCATGTGACTTGAACTGTATATATATATAGGGCCTTCAAATATAAAGTTCATATATAAAGTTCCTTCAAATTACTTTTTGTGCAATAAACAATCCTAAGTAGTTTATTTTCTTGCAAGACATAGAAAGAATTTTTTTTTTTTTAAATACATGTTATTTAGTATTTAATAAAATGCCATTAGAATTATGGGGGGGGGGGGGGTTGTCAAAGCCTATGATTCATAAATCGAATCAAGTGTGACCAACCAACACTACAAAATAATGCTTCCCCACCAAGTCTTCCCCAGTCTTTTTGTCTGCCAGCTTCATCGTGTGTCGCATAACATCATAAATGTGTAGTTTTATCGCTATCTTACCAATGGAGCTCTGATATGCTATTAAAACGTCACTAAATATGATCAATTCAACCAATCAGTGACACGCAGTAATAATTCTCCGATGGGCGCTTTGCCTCTGCGCTCATCGGAGAATAACATGGAGTTTTACTCTACTTGGTGTGGTCAGAGCCCGTCTACGGAGAGCCTGGCCACTCCCTATTAAGTCCTATTGTACCGAATTCTGGTTGTAGTTCCACCAGAGCTCCACTGGGGGCGATCGCCATGAGTGCAGAATGAATGGGAGTCTATGGAGCTAGACGGCTAAATTTGTCTCTTTCACCCGATTGCCGTTGAGAAATCTCAGATTTGAGTGTAGGTTTTGCAAGTTCAACATGGGTTATATGTCGAAAGTTGAATGAACGAGTACTTATGTCCTTTCGATTTCTTACAGGTTGAGTTGTTGTTGCCCATAACGCGCTAGTATTCTGCTAATGAACGCTGATTGGTCAGTGAAGGACTGATTACGACCAGAGATACCGCTTGATGGCATCGTGGCATCCGAAGCAGGACCAGAAACAAAGCTCTTCCAGCACGTGTGTTTACCTGTGTCAGCTGTGTTGTGTGTTTACCTGTGTCAGCTGTTTACCTGTGTCAGCTGTGTTGTGTGTTTACCTGTGTCAGCTGTGTTGTGTGTTTGCCTGTGTCAGCTGTGTTGTGTGTTTACCTGTGTCAGCTGTGGTGTGTGTTTACCTGTGTCAGCTGTGTTGTGTGTTTACCTGTGTCAGCTGTGTTGTCCACACCTCGAGAGAAAAGAAAGTGCAGAGCGCGAAAGCACCAAAGCGACTGAAGGATTGCCGTAAAGCAGTATCTCTGGTCGTACGATGTGTGTGACGTCATTGACATTTTAAAAGACTTTTTAAAGCAAATAACAGATCGCCTGACAGATCGCCCACAGACAGTGAAACTGGGCCCATACCAATCTTCATTGTTTTAAATTCTTGGGGATCATGATCTCAGAGGACCTCAAAAAGGGGGGGCAGGGGGGGCGTAATTGGCTGAAACGGGTAATTGCATGTTTTCCAAAAAAAAAAAATTGCATTGTTTTAAAAAAAGATATATTATAAATATTTTAAATAACACAAAACAACTAAATGGTGGTAGGTAATACATCTGATTTCATTTACTGCTTTAGTAATAAAAAAAAAAAATTCAGGGCTCTGGGTCATGTGACAAGTGACAGGCTAACGTAAGTCCAGCGATTCTCAGCATGTGTTGCGTTGTTGCGTTGTTATCTGGTTAGTCTTGTTACGCCAAAATATGGACATAAGGAGATTTTTCGAGCTCCAAATGACACAAATAGTCAGTCATCGGGATCTAAGGGTATACACTCACCTAAAGGATTATTAGGAACACCATACTTATACTGTGTTTGACCCACTTTCGCCTTCAGAACTGCCTTAATTCTACGTGGCATTGATTCAACAAGGTGCTGAAAGCATTCTTTAGAAATGTTGGCCCATATTGATAGGATAGCATCTTGCAGTTGATGGAGATTTGTGGGATGCACATCCATGGCACGAAGCTCCCGTTCCACCACATCCCAAAGATGCTCTATTGGGTTGAGATCTGGTGACTGTGCGGGGGGGCAAAAGGGGGCATTGCCCCCTCAGATCTGATTTGTGCCCCCTCAGTTTCATTTTTGTATTCATGGTTACAAATTAAATGTTTAACCTTTTGAGCGGTACAGTCCCACATATGGGATTTAGAATGTTCAGTGACGACATAATCGCCAGATTCAAACTGTGCTTTCGCGTGTTGGTGGCGCTGAGCCAGAGTCGGACGCGCTCAGCGCTGTCATATATCACAACTAAGCAGTGTTTTCAACCTCACAATGTTTATTTTAGGTTTCAGATATTTAAATACACATAAGCACGAGTAAAACAATACATTTGGAGTTTGTAAAAGACACATTGATGTCTGTGGAAGCAGCAATAACAATCTATTCAAGTATAATTTGCCGACGTGTGTTATTCATATCAGCCAAACACAGTGGAAGTAACTATAAAGTTTACTCTATTCTTAGTTCACCGGCCACTTTCTTGCATGTATTTTGGGAGAAACTGATGACTCACAGGATTCTCTGAACTGCGGCGCAAAGAAACATTGTGGCGCCCATCTCACGTTATAGATCAAGATTATTTGGTTTTTAAATGACCAAACACACTCACATACACATTTTTGAGAATCAGAATATCAGATAGTTGATGACATGGTAAGCACGTTTGTGAATATTTTGAATAAAAAAGGGAAAAGTAAATAAAAGCGATACATCTGTCAAACAGTTTTATTGTGGTGTGTCACGTGACAAATATGACGCGTCGCCATGGAAACATTAAGGGGGAACGTTCTGAAATAACAGTCGCCTTGAAAAAACTCACTATGGGGAGTCAGTTAGAAATTTTAAAATTAAGCGTGAAAGGGTTAATATATGCATAATAAATGAAGCTGGTTTATCTTTTTTACTAAGCAATTTATCAGTGTGTATTGTTCATTGATGGTATAAAGTTAAGCCCCCTTAACAATTTCGCATGCCCCCTCAGTCATTTCATCCTGCAAGCGGGCCTGTGACTGTGAGGGCCATTTTAGTACAGTGAACTCATTGTCATGTTCAAGAAACCAATTTGAAATGATTCGAGCTTTGTGACATGGTGCATTATCCTGCTGGAAGTAGCCATCAGAGGATGGGTACATGGTGGCCATAAAGGGATGGACATGGTCAGAAACAATGCTCAGGTAGGCTGTGGCATTTAAACGATGCCCAATTGGCACTAAGGGGCCTATAGTGTGCCAAGAAAACATCCCCCACACCATTACACCACCACCACCAGCCTGCACAGTGGTAACAAGGCATGATGGATCCATGTTCTCATTCTGTTTACGCCAAATTCTGACTCTACCATCTGAATGTCTCAACAGAAATCGAGACTCATCAGACCAGTGTCATGGTAGGACAAAACTGGAAACAGTTGCAGGTTCTCAAAAGTGTTTATTAAGCTCAAAAAGGGTCAGACAAACAGTTCAGAACAACGGAGGGCGGCAACTCAGGCTCGTGCAGGGACTTGATAGTCTGTGGTGCGCTGGTGCTGTGACGGTGAAGAATCCCGATCCCGGTGCCGGAGTGTGGTGAACCCAATGACGAAGAACAAGAACGGCAGGAAGACAAGGCAGGCGAACACAGACACGGCAACTCCACGGGAAACACAGACACGGCAATCACAGGACCTCAACAAACAATCCGACACTGGAACAGAGAATGGTGTGAGTATATATATGGAATGGAAATGAATCGCAGCTGTGAACAGTGATTGTGATGATGATGATGATCAGCTGGAGCGCTGACAGACACGTGAGCGGGACAACGCCCACTCACACATAAACAACAACGACACGAGGCAAGAAGGAAACAATGCATTCAACAACCGTGACAACCAGGCAACATTTTTCCAGTCTTCAACTGTCCAATTTTGGTGAGCTCGTGCAAACTGTAGCCTCTTTTTCCTTCAGGTCGATCGCTGCAAACCAATCCTGCGGCCGCACACACTGGAGGATGTGTTTGGCCGTTAGCATCTTGAACGGCAGCCTGTGAAGGGAGCGGTTCAAGACGCGCAGGTCGAGGATTGGCCGTAACCCACCGGACTTCTTGGGTACAATGAAGTAAGGGCTGTAGAAGCCGGACTTCATCCCGGCTGGAGGGACAATCTCGATCGCACCCTTCGCCAGTAGGGTGGCGACCTCCGCTCTCATGACAGGGGCATTGCCACCGACCATAGTGAAGCGGACTCCCCTGAAGCGGGGAGGAGATCGCGCGAACTGAATCGCGTAGCCGAGCCTGATGGTTCTCGCGACCCAGTGGGACAATCTGGGAAGCTCTAGCCAGGCCTCCAGAAACTGCACCAGCGGGGTCATACGAACCACAGACGTACCGTCGGTGGGGCAGCGAAGCGGAATGACCGGCCCAGGCGAGGGTGGCATAGCGGCCCTGTGCGGGGGCACGGTCATTAACCGCGTCCTGCCAGAGGAGGCCAGGGGAGGACCAGCGTCCCACGGGGGCGTGCTCTGGCAGGGGTCTGGCGACAGAGGGGGGATGAGAGGAGCGTGGCCCGTGGGCGGCGCGTGCTGTCATCCACTGCCTCTTAAGGCTCAGAGAAAGAGCATCAGTTCTTTTAGAACAAGATTCTCCCCCAGCCCTCTACTGGGGGAAGGAGTGGTCCTGCTCCCAACTCCCCGAAGAACTGAGCCCTAACTCCAAGCTGCAGTAGTGTGCGCGGCGGAACAACCAGGCCGGGCATGGGAGGCATTGCGTCCAAGCAAGCGGGCGTGGTTGAGTTTCCGCATTCTGTCAATGTTGGCCAGGGAAGGACCAGCGTTCCACTGCGGCCGGTTCTGACAGAACTCCAGAGTCAGCACTGCCTCGAAGGCGAAGGCGACACACAGGACCGCATGCCTGTGTCAAAATAGTGACAGAGAACATACAGACCAGGATCGCCTCACGATCAAGGGCAGCGAAGGCGGAGGACGCCTGCGGGCCGCGAAAGTCACGTGGACTCCCGAGGGCCGGCGCAAGCGTCCTGATGCACATCCGGGAAGCCTACAGCGCTCGGGAGGAGGGCGCCACTCCAACCGATGCTTTCAGCTGCCCGGGAAAGCATGGCCATCAGCTCTGGATCAGACTCGACTAAGGCTGACACTCCGAGGAAGGCAACGCAGTCGAATCCTCATTTCCAGAGGAATCAAGCCCGCCTTGTGATGCTGTGGGTGACATGACACCACCTGCTGGAGTCCCGAATGAAAACACTGGGTCCCCAAGAGGAACCAGGCACACACGGAAGCCCCACGGTTTGCGATGTGGAGGGGGGCGTGGCCCGAGGAAAGCTCGTCGGAATTATGCCACACCATAACCCTCAGATCACCCTGGCCACCAGCCAAAGTATCCCCTCTCGTTTTTTTTTTTGTTTTTTTTAGGAAGAGATAGATTGGGGTGTGGCAGAGGGGACTCTCACACAGAGATCATTGAGTCTCGATCTATAAATATCGCGATGGTCATGTTCCCGCAATGAAAACATGACTCATCCACGAGCGCTGCCGAGCGTGATTAAGCCCAACACGCAAAACAGCGCTCGCGACCGTTAAACAGATGAGTCACGCGCCCACATCCAGTAAATGCACGGGCGAGCCGTCTTGAAAAAGACGTGCCGCGTGCAGCTCTTTTAGAGAGAGGAAAAGCTGAGCAGTGTGCTGAAGTGTCCAGGGAGAAACACACTCACTGTCGGCAGATCACTGCACAGATCAGCAGCAGGCAATGCGATCTCGCTGGGACACGCCGTCACACAAACACACTGAAGAGCCGCTCGTCTCGTAGAGTGAAGATGATACAAAATGGCTTGTAGGAGTGAAGAAAACTCTTGGCTCCGAAGCGAAAACATATCTGCATGTTGCCAGCGTACTTCCTTATATACCCCCTGCGGTGGGCGGAGATACGCTATGCAAATTCCGCAGACCCATGGCATTTCATTGCCATTGGCTCGTTTTATATACTCGAAGGTGATAGGCTTCTAAGCGAAACCCCAATCGTCGTCATCCGACGTAACTCGGAGTGACCACGAAAGGGAATTCAAGTTATTCAATAATCATTTTTAGTTATCCATAGTCTTTGAGGCCTACACGAACTGCAGAAACAAGCAGAAGATACGTAAAAACTCATAAATGCTGTTTCAGTACTGAATCATTTTCACAAATACAATTATATAGAATTCAGAAAATTTCACTATGGAATATTTACTTTATCTATCATAATTTCAATTTAGTACATCATCATTTCAACTTTTCATCTCATAATTATGACGCATAGTCATAATTGTAATTTCAACTTTTCATCTCATAATTATGACGCATAGTCATAATTGTAATTTCAACTTTTTGTTATAATTATTACTTAATTCAGAATTACAATTTTTTTCAATTACGCCTTTTTAATGTAATACTTAAAACGTTTTTTAAGGCATAATTTGGTTGTTGACTATAGTAGTGTTGATTATGAAACGTGTTGAGTTAGGCTAGCGCTTTTTGTCCCTCTCTGGTATTATAGTGTTTCAAGATGGCGGAATTACACGGAAGCCTCCTTGGACTTACCCGCCCCATGTAAATAAAGATAAGAAATGTTTCGCTTACGAGGATAAGTCAGATCATTGGCAGAGGTCATTTTACAACCATGAGGACATATTTTATGAATACAGACAATGATTTTAGCTAATAAAATAAAAAATTTTCAACGAGCGAATCTACACATGAAGTGGACTTCAGAAGTCATAACTTCAGGGGTCAACGGCTTAAGCCCATTGGTTTAGGTATTTGTAAAAATCAAATACTGTATTACACTTTTCAAAGTTACAATAAAAAGACCTGTTGGGTTCTGACACAAGGCCATGAACTTGTTTTTATATATGTATTTTGCTTATTTCTACAAATATCGACCTGAAAAATGAAAATCAGAAAAAAAAAAAAAAAAAAGGAATGTTCACAATCACTATGTGTCAAAAACAGTATGTAAATAGTTGTGCAAAGTTCCACACCCTATGGACTAACTTTAAAAAACAAAACAAAAATACACATAAATAAATATATATAACATACACAAATCATTTCTTAACTAAGCAACTGTTTCTTAAATTATCAGACACTCACCACACTGATTACCATCACCATATATTGTGTTTTCTACCATGATTGTAGTAACTATTGTCCCACCATTCTTCTGGGCAATTGTTAAGTTAAGCTGATTAGGGTTCTGAATTAATGGCTGTCCGAACGATGTAGAAATATTATGCCGTCGTCGTTGTGGAAGGTTGTTAGGCTGTTGATTTGTCATGTTTCCAGAATGTGTTTGAACGCTCAGCGTTTGAACGTCGCCATCTGTTATAAAATTAACAATTAAATACACAACCAAAAACCATGTAAACATTATAGTAAAGCTTATTGAAGATTGAGAAACATATTGACTACTAACAAAGTAAATTATACAACTTTTCCTATGTTTGATATTCTTTTTTCTGATTTTTTTTCACTATGGACTTGATCCTTTTTAATGCTGTTTTCTCTCCATATTTATTCTGTAGTTCCTCTACTGTGTCTTCCAACCTCCCTGTTGTTCTTCTCCAGCTGTGTTAACCAAAGACAAACAGTGTTAGAAGAATAAAATGTATGTACAATAGCAAAAATAAAGTTGGTCATTAGTTGTTAGGGTTAGATACACCTGTAGACACATTCATACACCCGTTCGCCTGTTTTCATTTAGCATACACCAGAGTTCAAACATTCACTTTTTCAAAGGCCGAATGATTACGCGGTCAAAATTTCTCTTTTTAACATAAGAGTTATAAAATGTACATGAGTCACGACGCATTGCATTATGCACCTGACCTGCCGGCTGATGAAGTATTTATTACATCAAGAAAACATGAATACAACACACTGTACTTGGATGAATACATTTATTAGATTTATTTAATAATATTACCAGTTCCATATTATCTTTATTAAAAAATAAGACAATAAATGATTTTATTTTTTAAATTTGACTGCATTCTTTACTTTTTGATTTATGAATTATAACAGACTGATGGGAAAAACATTATTTTGCTGTTACTTTTTTAAAATTTGTTTTATTATTCAACTATTTCTTTCTTTTTGTTAGTTTTTATTAGTTGTAATTTTATATAAACATTTAACTTTTAAAATAAAGGTTTTACAACAACATCACCATCTTCTGTTATATTTGGGCCTCCATGCTCATCTACTGTACAGTATATACTAGGCATTTTACAGAAAACACCTGTACCTGTCAAACAGCTGTGTAGTTTTCCTAGCTTTTAGGTTTTTACTTTTGGATATTGTTTCTAAATATATTTTAACATCAATTTTAAAATGTTCAAAATGTGGTATTTTTCCATTCCATCTGACTTTATGAATATAGTAACGGGCAGTTATAACAATTAAATCTAAAATAAACAAAACATTTTTATCACCCTCAAATGAAAAACACTTTAACATAACATCAACTTCTTCAAAGTTAACACGAGTCATAACTTTACTTTGCAAGTAATTACTGAGTTCTTTCCAAAAAATGTGGGTCTTGGGACAATCCTAAAATAGATGGTTTATAGTCTCTGGGGAAATTTGACAAAAAGCACAAATATCTTCGAAGTTCACTTTAAAACGCTGTACCACAAGTGACTTAACTGGGTAAACTCGACGGAAAATTTTATATGAAACCTCTTTCACTTTGTTTGTGATGCAGGACTTATGAGGTGTCATCCAAACTTTGCTCCAATCAATACGTTTCTTAAATAAAGAATTCCAGTGAGTAGTAACAACAAGTATACATTTAGATTGAAGAAGGGAATGCAGAAAAGTATTATTACATCCCAAACTTGTGAAATCCTTGCCCTGCAACTTAATACAAGAAGTAAATTCTTCTACTGTTGTTTGTAGAGAATAATTAATATGACCATCTAATAATCTCAAGATTTCCTTGGGAATTGCATGTAAAAGCAAAGAATATTGGACAGGATCAACTGAAAAATTATATATATGAACAAACTCATCATAATTGTATAAAACACCCTCTTTTTTGATCAGCTGTTTAACCCAAATAATTCCCTTTTCAAACCAATTCTCCAAAAATATTGATTTGTTTCTTACCCTTATAAATCTGTTATTCCAGATGGTACATTTATGAGGGGAAAAATTATGACTATACATATAAGAGTCCATGAGAGTAATGCTTGTTTGTGGAAACTTGCAAGTTTAACGGGTATTTTGTTAACATCATAATCACATTTCAATATAAATTCTATACCACCTACTTTTTAAAATATAAAATTAGGTACTGTATAATATATACTTTGCTTATTTATACTTTTCTTTTTTAATATAATGTGATTTGTCCTTCGAAGGGCACTGAAGTTTTTCATCATGATCAACATATGTTTTGATAAAAGAGTTCCAAATGACACTTATTTTGAGCCCCACACTTTTAAGCGCTACAAAGTTCTAACTAGAGCAGGGGGCAGAGTTAAAAAGGAACTTTGTCTAGCCTTAATTTACTGAAGGCTATGGATGTTAGGTAAATATGTTTATTAAATTAATTCACAATATGTACACATTCATTATTAATCTTATGCCTAATATGATGAAAATGGCTGTTATGCGTTTCTTCTCCTCTCACATTAAATCACATGCATTATATAGGCCTATTTTAAGTTCAAAATGGTGAAATTAGAAAAAGTTGATTAGTTTGACTGATTATTTTTGTCGTTGTTTAACATTTCTCAAAACAGCTGCCAAATATGAAATGTTTAGTTTAGCTACTTGCACCTTATCTCGCACTTTATGACCGTTATCAGCTGGAACTCGCTCTCAGCGGCTCCTGTGAACAGGGCCGTAGCTAGAGAATTCGGGGGCCCCCTAAAAAATATATTCATGCGGGCCCCCTTCACCAATATCATATACTGTACAGTAGATGAGCATGGAGGCCCAAATATAACAGAAGATGGTGATGTTGTTGTAAAACCTTTATTTTAAAAGTTAAATGTTTATATAAAATTACAACTAATAAAAACTAACAAAAAGAAAGAAATAGTTGAATAATAAAACAAATTTTAAAAAAGTAACAGCAAAATAATGTTTTTCCCATCAGTCTGTTATAATTCATAAATCAAAAAGTAAAGAATGCAGTCAAATTTAAAAAATAAAATTATTTATTGTCTTATTTTTTAATAAAGATAATATGGAACTGGTAATATTATTAAATAAATCTAATAAATGTATTCATCCAAGTGCAGTGTGTTGTATTCATGTTTTCTTGATGTAATAAATACTTCATCAGCCGGCAGGTCAGGTGCATAATGCAATGCGTCGTGACTCATGTACATTTTATAACTCTTATGTTAAAAAGAGAAATTTTGACCGCGTAATCATTCTGCCTTTGAAAAAGTGAATGTTTGAACTCTGGTGCATGCTAAATGAAAACAGGCGAACGGGTGTATGAATGTGTCTACAGATGTATCTAACCCTAACAACTAATGACCAACTTTATTTTTGCTATTGTACATACATTTTATTCTTCTAACACTGTTTGTCTTTGGTTAGCCCAGCTGGAGAAAAACAACAAGGAGGTTGGAAGACCTAATGTGGAAATGTGGAAAGAGCTAATGAAGGAGAAAGACTTTGAAAGGGAAGTTGCCTGATTTCTTCTCGACAGGTAAGTCAAAGGTATGGTCTAAATTACAAGCTTTTTTCATTGCTTGGTTGTGTAAATCATTATATAGCTGCCATAACAGTAGAACATGTATCGTTAAACTCAATGAAGCGCTATTGGAAGCCATGTTGTCATAGCTTCTTGACACATTACGGCTACCGCAGTTGCAACACGCATTTGAAAAAGCGAGTAGATGGGAGAACCACTAGATGGGAGAAATTCTTTTGGGAGAACTAACTTGTAGTAGGGTCTTTAACAAAAAATAAATAAATAAATAAATAAATAAAGCCTCCACAATCGAGGAGGTCAAAGGGCATGCTTCCTGCTATAGATAGTATCATCAGCTCTCCCCAAAGTCTATTCATGCGGCCATTTACACTTCTACAAATATTTTGAGTAGATAGTATATTCTCAGAAAAGGGTTTCACCCTGTGTGTTTCCACACTGATTAAGGATAGTTCGGGAGATGCAAGTAAAAATGATCTTATACGATCTTATACTTATACTTTGAATTAATACGAGTAAAATTAAATATTCGCTCAAGACCAACTTTACTTATGCCGTGTCAGTGATTTTCCAAATGATACAAACTTAGTCTAAATAAGAGCAATGTGGAGTCCTCGGATTTCTTAAAAACAACACAACAACAAAACTTTGACAACATGTTGTATGGACAAAAGATCTAAGATGCCCAAGCACAGTTTTTCAACAATCTAATGTTTTTGAACAGACGCTGTTTAGTAAAAATAATACATAAGTCTTCTTAGAAGATAAATAGAAGATATGATTTTAATAAAACTTTAAAGATTTGATTTAAACTTTTAAGGTTATGCTTTTAAATGAATTTAGTATAAACTCTGGATGTACTCTGGAAAGGCGTTAGCAGACTAGATTTACTGTGACATTGTCCCCGAGACTCATCTGGTCTGATACCCTGTTTCCTGAAGCTTCAGATCACACTGTGGTTTATCTCTGAAGGATCTGGTGCTGTAAGGTGTTTTTATTTATATATTTATTTAGCTAAAACTTTGTTTACATTTTAGTAACATATGTTATTAATAATAATTTAATTTAAAATAGAGATTAGTTCATTTTTTAGAACCGTGTGTGTGTGCACAAAACTCTATTAAATGATTTATTTATTTATTTCATTTTGAAAATGTACAAATGTAGTTTTCTGTGTTTAGGTGTACGGTACAAAATTCATTATAGCTATGGAAAGCCCCCACCATAAAAATTGAAACCCCGCATGGACAAAAAAATGCTGATTGAATCTTTTCATATAAATGAGATTTAAGACGCCCAAGTACAGTTTTTCTACCATCTAAAGTTTTTGAACAGACAGACATTGTTTAATAACAATTATACTTTAGGTCACCGTTAAACAAAATCATTTATATCATACAGTAATCTTCTAAAAGATAAATAGAAGATACGAATGTATTCAAACTTTAAAGATTTTATTTAAACAGTCTTTTAATTTTAAAAGATCATATTTAAACTTTTACGATTATGTTTTGAAATAAATTCAGAAAGATGACGGCACGCTAATTTACCGGAACCTGTCACACACACACACACACACACACACACACACACACACACACACACACACATACCATTTGGCTGGTGCTTCATGAAATCTTCAGTCAGCAGACTTAGATGAATTTTATTTTTATCTAAAACTGAAATTTCAGTAGATTTTTATTTTTATATACTTTAAAAAACAGAATGTTTTTCAACTTTAGTTAAATTAGCAAGATAACCATTTTAATGTATACCCTTATAAAGAACGGAATGTTTTTTGTAATATGATTTTTATTCTTTTGTTTATCAAAAACAATTGGACCAATAAGATATTTATTTTATAAGCATTTCATTATATACTTTTATAAAGAACTGAATGGTTTTTAACTTTAGTTAAATTAGCAAGATAACTATTTTATTTTATACACTTATAGGCCTAAAGAACGGAATGTTTATGTAATATGATTTTTTATTCTTTTGTTTATCTAAAACTGAATTAAATGGTTTCAGTAGATTTTTAGTAAGATATTATTGGATATTATTTGTGTGAAATATAAAACATGATTAGGGTAACTCTCTTTTTCTCACTTTCACTGTTACTACTAAGTATTAACTACTCATATTTACAAGATGTGAGATGAGCAGTAGCACCTCAATGCAGTACACGAGATCCAGGGGGTGGAGTTGGATCCAGATATAAGGAGTGGAGATGGGTAGGTTTAGGGATGGGTTTAGGGATTAAGGGGTGGAGATGGGTAGGTTTAGGTCAGTGGTTCTCAAACCTGTCCTGTACCCCTTTTCCACCAAGGCAGAGCTGGTGCTGGTTCGGAGCCAGAGAGACCACCAACACTGCACGTTTTCTTTGTCTCCCTAATCAAACACACCTGATTCAACTCATCAGCTCATTAACCCATGTGATAATAAGTTGATGAGTTGAATCAGGTGTGTTTGATTAGGGAGACAAAGAAAACATGCAGTGTTGGTGGTCCTCCAGGACAGGTTTGAGAACCACTGGTTTAGGTATATGTAAGGTGGGAGGAGTTGGATCTGGATCCGACTCCTCCCCCTGGATTTCATGTTCTGCAATGAGGACCATCTCGAGATAGGAGCAGAAATGATTGTTGGTGCGGGATCTAACAGGCATGAAGAAGAATTGGATTTCTGTTTCATTTCAGAAATTTAAGAAAAAAATTCTCCAAGAGGAAAATTCTATTGGAGATTTTTGGTAGAAGATATAGATTGGAAAAGGGCCTGACTTTTACCTGGGAATACTGTATGTCCAATAAAGCTAAGGAAATACATTTCAAAATTTTACATAAAATATATCCTGTGAACTCTAATATTTCAAAATATCTGAACATTGACTGCTCATGTGCTTTTTGTAAACAAGCAGAGGAGACATTTGGACATTTGTTTTATGATTGCCCAATATCCAAACAATTTTGGCTTACATATTTGATTTTGCCAGTGTGACACATTCTTTCAGTTTAAAATACATTATTTTTTATTATAATGATGATCAAAATAAACCCCTAGAGTACATTGTTAATTTCTTTATTTTGGTATTATGGTAAATTCTTCATTCATAAACAAAAGTTTGCAAATGGTATTCTGCCCTATCCTTATTTTGACACTGAATTAATCTCACTTCTTAAATCTCTTCGTTATATAAATAGTAAAAAATCCCTACGATTTATAAAATATTATGAAGAAATATTGAAAGAAAATACACACACTTAAAAGTTTTCCTTGTATATGTGTTATTGTATCAATACAATTGTAGTGTATGCCTTCTTGTCATATCTCTTTGCCATGTCATCTTTTGTGTTTCATTGTTTTTGTATATATTTTTCTTTGTTTGTTTTATTATGTTTTTGTATTAATTCCTTGACAATGTTATTGAGCATTGAAAACAAAAAAAAAACACCTATTTTACTAAAGATTGAATCGTACCACGTGACAAACATCTGTCATACGGATCGCACAGGTGAGTCTTAACAGATCTCAAACTGAAAGTGTTTAAAGACTTCTGGATTCTGTTGCTGTAGGACAGGAGCGTCTGAACTACTGCAAGTAAGCTTTAATACTTCCACCATTACTGTTATCTGGGGGAATATGAGCGGATTTCACATGAGTTAGTGTGATAATGATTATGTTAAATTATAACATAAGTTATAACTTATACCTGTTGCAAAAGTAGAACAAACAACCAAAAAGCAGCCAGGAATTACTAAAGCAATCCGTTTTATGGACATTAATTGTGTAGAAATGAATAATGCTTTTTCTAAAAAGGGTTTTTTCTAGTTTTAGGATGTTGTTGAGTGAAAATGTGAAATCAAAAGTATCCAAGCAAACATTTGGACGTTTAATTCCGTCCGAAACATGGTTGAAAAATCGTTCCAAAATGAAAGCTGAACCGACTATTTTGACGTTGTCTGTTCTGTGTTATATATTTATTACCAATTTATGCCGTTTACCGCGACTATTTTTGACCAGGGACACGCCGTTGTTGTCGGACCAATGTTTGCCTGGTGGGAAATCCAGTCTTTCGAGTTAGTGAATGCTTGAATCAGGGCCAGTGTTACGAGATGTTTGTTCCCGAAGGCGGAACATAGATGACTAATAGGCTCTTTTGAGATGTGAAATTCAGCCGAGAGTAGGAGAGACTGCAGTGAGAGGAGGAGTGAAAAACCTGGTCAGACATATGCGAGTTCAAACGCGGATATCGCAAGATTCACACTCGTCCGCTGTGTTGCTAATAAACTGGATGTAATTTAAGTTAGTGCTTTAATATAAAAATAAATATTATTAACAAGACACCAAAAGTACTTGTTATTTAATTCCATTCGAAAGTCTTTTTATCAATAAATTTTGCTTTAATACAGACATGTTTTTATATATTTTTAGAAAAATGAAAACAATCCCATATTAGCTGGCTGGCATTCAACATGCTTCCTATGGCGGCGCTGGCACTTGAGGCTCAGCTTCACAGTAGATAGTTCATAGTTGTTTCTATCCAAAGGTCGAGTGGCTGACAGGAGTAAGGTAGCCCGGTCATTGACTGGGTGAAGTGAATGTTGAAGAACATCTGACAGCGAAGAGAGCATTGCCAAATAATCTGGCAACAACCTTCCATAATTATGGTTGTCGTATGCCATCAGTCCAGGCAGCATGTTGTATGTTGACAGTAGGTACTCTGTACCATTTCTTGCATGACATTCATCAAGACATTGTACAAGTGGGTCGGTCATCTCCAAGAACGAGACCCAAAAGTCCCCCATGTCTGTGCCAGGTTTCTCATAAACTCTGTTGATCATCTCCTTTACATCACCATCCTCCTCAAGATCCTTGTGAGCTTTCTGTAGAGCCTCCTGAGTTTCAGTGAGGGCATTGCGCAGGGTCTTGAGATTCTCCTTGATGTCCTCTGATAGCTCTTCATGCTCAAGAATCTTTGCTAGTCGTTTATGGATTAGAGTCTCTCTCCAGACCATGATGCAGCGCTCGCCCCGCCTGTAGTGCTTCCCTCGTAGTGCTTGGTCTACAGACCCCCCCACTACTACCCCTACTGTAACCAGAGTGTCTGCCATTCAGACCCCTTGAATCTCTTGTAGATAGCATAGATGTTGGAAATCTGTTGGTGGAAAGTGCAGAGGATTTGGAAAATGTCCTTGAACATTTGCGCATTCTCTGCCTTGAGCTGAACGATCGTCTTATAGGTGGGCAGGTCACCAACGAGAAAGGAGAATTAAATATTCTTTTTATACTTGGCATTCACTAGTTTAACCATAATGTCATGCACCACTGACTTGCTTGGAGGTTCATTGTAGGTTGTGTGGTAGTAAGGCTTGGTCTTGTTTTGTGTGGTAGATGATGGCAGGACTGAGCACCACTGTATCCCTGAACCCGCTGCTCTTGGGGTGGTGGTCTTGAACCATCAGTGTCTATGCGAGACAGTGCATGTATGACAGAGCGAGCATGCTGTGCCATTCACTGGTAGATCTACCATGGGATGAGCTGGTGGTTTAATCTTGCTACCAGGTGGGCATCTGTACTGATGGACCTTTGTCAGCTCTGCACACTTCTGCCTCAGCTGTGCAGAGATTTCCTTCTTCTTTGAGAGCCTTGCAGCAGGAACTTCATCTGGTTTCTTGTTATAGCTCTCTGGCTGCACATAAATAACATTTGTTCGATGGGCTCCTGTTGAGTTGCCTGTCAGGGTGTCAATCTTGAAGTCATCATTGTCGATAATAACAATAGCTGGTTTGCCATCTGCAATCTCATGTGGGCAGGTTGCTGATGCCTCTACATCCATCAAAGCCCAGTGGTCATAAAGGAGCAGCGGGTCTGAATAGCTGATGCAGACACCCCTCTTGTGTAGAGTGTCTACCAGATCTTTACTCCGAGTCATGCCATGGACATTTACACCCAGGTTGATGGCAGTGGTAGTGCACTGTCCAGTAATGTGGTAGGTGATCATGGAGGCCAGACTGAGTGTGGCTGGCTGAGGTCGGCAGTTTTTCTATGAGGCTGTTTTAGCCAAGTTAAAAGCTTCAACAGCAAGTCACACAACTGTTCATCTTCCTCAAGATGATCAATGCAAGGTCAGGGAACAGTAGGTCTTTGATCATCTTTGATAGCCGTAGTGCCAAGTTCTGGAGGAGCTGCTCATCGCTGATGCCAAGGGATTAGACTGCAGCCTCAATGTAGTCAGCTCCTCCCCCAACATCATAGACCCACTCACTTTTGTTAAGCACACTTCTCTCTTTGAAGACAATTTTCTCTTGATACTCATTAATGAGCAGGTCCTTGACGTAAGATGATTGTGAGACGGTCCCTCAACTCCGTCTCCTCAACTCTTCATCTTCTATAAGGACTGTGTGGCGCTTGAAGGTGCACCATGCTGGCTGTGTGTTGATTCTGAACACTTCGCACTCTGTTTGGGTGCCTCATGTCCTCACCTTGCATGCACCACACACACTTTGTCTTGTCGTGGAGAGGCCCACCCACAGATGAACGCACGTGCTTTGGTGATGGTCCCTCTGACTCTTTGTCTCACAGAGCCTTCTGAGCTGGCATTTCAGAACTTCAGCACTGAGCAATGTCACTTTCTTTGTTTGTGCACTGTCTGGCTTTTTCAAGCTTGTCTGAAGATGAGATGGAGATATAACATGACTGATGTATGTAATGATTCCCTGGCCCATCTTGCCACGAAGTGGTGGTGTAAAAATGACCAAATTTGTCAAGCCCTGACCAGTTTTTGGCTTTGGATTGTAAGCTGTCCCATTTTCCTTGCTTGATTTTAATAGATGACTCACAAGGCTTGCCACATTTCAGCAGCCATTCATAGGACATTGTGCCTTGTTTTTCATGCTACATTCACATAAACCTAAAGAAGAGGGGGGAAAAAACTACTGTAGAGTACCAATAGAAGCTAGCCATCAGCAGAGGTGTCAAAGGTATTCACATTCATTACTCAAGTAGAAGTATAGATACTAGGGTTTAAAAAGTAAAAGTAATGTAAAGAAAAAAAAAGGCATTAAGGACAAAAGCTTAGGCCGCCCACAGGGGCCTATAGTGCACTACCCCACCTCCTCAAAAAAAAATAACTTTCTAAAGGCCATCATGACTAGGGCTGTCACTTTTGTTAAAAAATCCTGTTCGATTTTTGAGACATAAGTGTTCATTGAATCGATTGTAAAATCGAAAATTGAAAAATAAAACGCCAAATATGGGCAAATCCACGGACAACTAACAGGCATTAAGACGAACGTAAAGATGACGCGCTCAAGTCAGCAATATTTCTGATGATTTATTGGTGTGAAGTTTCGAGCACAATGACTAGTGCAACATTCTCGAAAAGCAATAAGCAGAGTGGACTGCCATAGCAGCATATATGAAAAACATTACCTCAGTCTTCAACATGGCTGTGTTTACGATTAGAAATGTCAAACAAATTTCGCCTACGTAGGCGTTTGTAGACCGTAGCCCGAATCTGTATCTGAATGCATGAAACTGTCTGAATACCGGGAAAATTCACAGTTTTGTAGTAAAAAGAGACACATTATGCAGAAGTATAATTTGCTGTTATGCATGTTTGTCAGAGCCTGCAGTTGCAAATGACGCGCGTTCGCTGCGGGCATAACATGACGAGCTGGACGCTCTCCGAGAAAAGACCGTTAAAATCGATTCCCTATTTTCGTTTTCGAAACTTGCGTTGGTTGGTCCGATCGATTGTGCAATCGATTTTCGAACGTAAAGTGACAGCCCTAATAATGACTATAATGTTATATTAAAATGTGACCCATCACGGAAACCAGTGACACAAGTCGGCAGCACAACATTCGACCAAAATTTTTTTTTCAAAATGGGTGCTTTTCGCTTTTTTGCAGAATCTGTTAGTTGAGATCACGAAGAAGCCTCTCCATGTTTGAGATAGCAGTATTGGTATATTTAAAAGCGTACATTTTGAGGTTGAAATCAGCTAGTTTTTCGGAGATTCTAGCATGCAGTAGGGGCGTCTGTGTGTATTTCCATACTGAATAAGCCGGCTTTTGTTTCTTTTGTTATTGCCCCCGCCCTCCAAGGGAACAGCGTGGCTACTTATTATCCCCTTGCCCGTCAGGGATCACTGGTGATCCCGGATTATTGTTGTTCAAAATTCATTACTCGTCAAAACATCACACTCTTACTTGATCTGGACAAACTCAGCATCACAAGGAAGGTTTAAGACTCCAGCTTCGATATTTGACCACTGTTTATGATTAAACTGGTTTGCAGTGACATTGATTTCTTAATTTATGCCAGGAGTGCAAAATAATTAATCTGTAACGTTCGTTATTTTGAATAGAAATCATCACTCACACAACATTCATTCTTGTCTTCTCCGGTTTATTTGTGCTTAAAGACATATAATATGTAACACACAGCAGATGGTCAGATCACCAGCTCTATCTCTCTATATGTTAATGTACTGAAATTAGCCTGTCTTCTGCTCTGAGACCTAATTAAATCACTGGTGTCCTAATCCACAAACACCTCTATTGCCTCAAGATTCTGCCTTCCTGGATACCAGACCCAACGGCGCCGATAAATGGCGCAAATCATTAACTGCCTAATCTGAAAACAGAGATTCCTTACTGCTGACCTCGGAATTATGGCTTGGCGAACATCCGCTGACCAATAAGAGCAATCTCGAGAGAACCCCAAGGATCCTCTCTCTGACATTTATTTACATTTAGACACTCATTTAACACGTTCAGAAAACAAAGAGCTCTGTCTAACCAGATGTGCTAAACTGATAATCTCATCAAGACCAGAAAAGCGCACACACACATAAACCATTCCTCCTGGCTCCAAGAGCAAAAGGTCAGCAGCAGGATGACCCTTCAGTGACTCTTCCAACACACACACACAGAGGAGCTCAAATGCCCGGACATTGTGATCAAAAATCACCCTTTTCCAAATGTATTCTTGAAATGTATTTGTGTTATATGTCACGGTCCCTATAAATCAGACCGATATAATCTAGTTTTATGATATACTCAAAGAATGAAATGCTTGTTATAGTGAAAAATCTTACATTTTCATGACTTTAGACCATAGCATGGTCGTTCGCGGTATTGTTCTCTTCCAAAAATCTCAACGGTGTTGAATCTTTGACCCAAAATCTCCGAAGACGCATTCTTTTATTAATTCCAGTGTTATTAACGTTAGGAACAAATTTAGCTTCTCCATAACTATTAGGAAGGGGGCGTGAGCCTCCGCAAAACGTCAGGAGGTAGTCACAATCGCCCTTCCAGGCGATTGGGTCATGCACCTAAAGAGGCTGGGCTTAACCCCTTTCAAAATGCCGCGCTTCTCTGATCTCAGTGCACATCGCCAGAGAGAGAGAAACGACACGCCTTCTTCCATCCTTGGAAGCTTCGTTTGCGTTTATTTTCATTTTTCTTCCAAGTTTTATTTTCTTGAAACTACTTTTACTTCAGTTGATAGTCTCCTTCAACCAACCAACGAAATCAACTTAAAGCTAAAGTCATCTTGCTAAGTTTTCGCTCGTTTCCAGTCGCCATAGCAACCAGACGCTGTGACCTCTGTTTCGGTGACCACGTGACCAGACGCTTCGTCTACTCCGACTTGACGCACGGACACACAAAAGCCGAGCTTCACCCCGAGTAACGTAGATTTTAAATTTACAATCTGAAGTGCTGTTTAAAGTGTCTAACATTACTGTGTCTATTGGGGTTTCGTGTGAATGACTGAACTGTTCTACCTATCTCTAATCTCTCTTCACTCACACTTACACACTCTTTGACGCACCCATCTGCACATACACACATACACGGCCACGTGCTGCTAAAGGCGTGCTCCTACACACACACACACACACACCTCTCCTTACCACGCTCTCAGTGTACACACACAAAACCCATTCTTAAAATTCTCTCTCTCTCTCTCTCTCTCTCTCTCTCTTATATTCTCCCTTTTCTTCCCCTACTCTAACCTTTGATCTTACGTTTATTTTGGTTATATTCCTTATTTGCGATCGTATTTTGTTTTGTTTATGCATATTTACTCCTGTGTGATTTAAAATTAGTATATGTAACCAGTAGCTCGTTTGAATAAACTTTGTTAAATCATTTGAATTAAGTTTGCCTGTTTGTTTCAATACTGAGTCCCTGAGTAGTGCAGATCTTTACCTCTTAACGCTCTACGATAAATTTTACTATTGAAAGAAATCTCAAATGGTCTAAAACACTAAGATAAGTTATTTTCTTGTGGCCACAGAAAAGAAATTGTCTATCAGTGTTAAAGACGTGAGATTTCCGTTCAGATATTGTACCGTTTGTGTGCTGGACATACAGTTCGTACAATAAATGAACATTCTTCAACTTATACCTACAATTTCCCCAAATTGAACATATTCTACCCGTCTATATCAGGGAGTACTACAATCAATTGTGTAACCGCTGATATAAGCCGAGGTTTTGACCAATTCCCCATTTGGTAATTCTTTAATTCATGTAAGCAACATATGCATATTCACATTAAGGCTAATTTGAGCTAATTAATTCCCTAACATAAGTCATTGTTGTTACATATTTATTGGTGTCTAGAACTGCGGGCACTCTCATACTCAGTTTGATACAGATTGTGCAAGTTTGTATTCATGTGTGATTTTTCAAAAGTTTAATGATTGTGTGCGCGCTTGAATCTTATAACGTTATTGAAAAGTACTAAGTCGACTCGAAAACTGATCAAAGGGCGAAAAGCCATTACCCGCCAGCAAGCCTGGTTATTGGGGAAACTGCAGTATTTACAGTGTTGTTGCGAGTCCAGAATTAGAGAAAAATAAAAAATTCTCTTTTTATTGTGACCTTACATGTAATTCTGTTTTGAGACCTGTATGGGAACAGAGGAGTCCCTCAGGCATTGTTACCGGTATTTCTGTAAAACCCGAGAGCAAAAGTACGCTACTCCGGTCAGAAACAAATATATATATTTGATGGTATGTCGTTAAGAAACGATAAAATACGGGTTAAAGCCCTGGTCTAGCTAACCAGAAGGAAAAACCCCGTTTCAAGCGTCTATAAAGACCAGAAACAGTTCCGCCGCGAACTTTTGATTTGCAGTGTTTTATGTTTGCAAAGACCGGCCGTGGTCTTTAAAGAATTTATTTTGCAGCGTTGTTTGGTGCGTGCGAAGGCCTGCACGTTTGCAAAGTGTAATTTCTGATACGTCTCAAATTACCGCCCCGGTGACGCGTTCCGCGTTAGCGTAACACTGCCACCGCGTGGTCAACCACAGGTAAAGACCTGTTGGTCGTTATTCCTTCCGCCCTGACTCGTGGTGAGTCAAAATTCACGGTCATAAGTATCTAAGAAGTTGTTTAAATACCTATTTGTATTTACAGCACGCTAAGTTCGTTAAAACAACCCTGTTATTTTGGACTGAGACATTTTATTGTGAATATTAAATTCCCAGAAAGGGAACCGGAAATTATAGAGTGTCTCGATCCAAAAGCACTGATAGCTCACCCGGAAGCGAACAGCGCCCCTCGTGGCCACGCCCCTCCGGGTCAACTATCCCTCCTCCTCTCCTGGTCACTCTACTCTGCTTCCATTTCTAAATCTGCCTCGATGATTCTGTTAGGGTTTATTTCCATCTAATAATCATTTAATAGCAAGTTCAATGTTATATTGATTATTTCCAGCTTTGGAAATCTTCCTATTTCAAAAAAAAAAAAAAAAACCTTGTTTTATTACTTTCTTCCCTTTTCGCTCAGTAATTTTGGTTGGTTTTATTCCCATTCAATAATCATTTTAATAACAAATTCAATGTTATAGTAATTATTTTAATTTTTAAAAAAAAAAAAAAAATCTTCCTATTTCTCTAAAACAACCAAGCTTTTCTCTCCAAGGAAATTTAGATTTAAGGTGAAATTTAAACTTAATTTAATTTGGTTATTTCCAGTTTCACATTCCAGTCATCTTAAGCCCTGAGCAGGACACCGCCCTCTGGTGGCCGAGCCTTTCTCAAGCCAGCCATCTGCCTGCTACAAATTTATAGAGTTACTAAATTTAATAACTCCAGTTATTGTGATTATTATACGAAATCAATTCTAATTCACTTGTGACTCTTCCTCAGGCTTAGTTGGATGTGATCTTGAACCAATGTTGAATTAAGATTTTAAATTGTGTCAAACAATTAGGGTGCACCACAGAGAGACGCCCCCCTTGAGGCCTAAGTAACCCACTGCAGCAGTCCACCACACCCTCTTCCAGGTTACTTTGATTTTCTTTCTCTCTTCAAAGTTTTCTTTAACATTTGTATTATTATTGTTTTCATTTACCCCTCGCAGGCCCATCTGATTTTTGTCCTATTTTCCCCATAACTCAATTTGGTGTAAGCCAGAAATCTTAAATTCACTTTAAGCTACTCGGTTCACTCCATCTTGTGTGTCCTATAGGCAAAACTCTCAGCGCCTGCAGTGGACTAGGGGGGAGCCCCGAGCAGACCTCTGTGGGCAAGTTGGCCGACTGACGTTACCGACTCTGACCGTGCAGGTGACTCTTGAGTTTCTCCTGTCTCTGCCACTGGCCGCGGCACGCAGTAGTGACATCAGCAATCCGGTGCCTCGGAGTGCCAGCCTCTACGCCAACGCAAAAGTTAATTGTTGGGACCACTGCACAAACCAACGACAGTCCCTGTCACTCTAGGCCTACGGCCTAGTGGGTTCTGGGTAGTACCCACCTTTACATTGCGTTTGGTTGGTTGGTACCTCCGGGACTACCAGGGTTGTGTTTACGGTCACTCTGTTTGAGTGGGCGTGGTCGTGAGCAGAGTAACGGAGAATCCAAAGTCACGGCGGCCAAGTGTTTGGAGCGCCAGGAAGGTTGAACGAGCTCAGCAGGGGCCGGCTGGGTTAACCTCCGTCCATTTCAGGTAAACTGAACTTTGATAATCAAACAAACAAAAAAAAAACAAACCCTTGTCTTTCTTATAAACCACATAATCGTAAATATTTTCCTCTGGGCACATCCCTCGTGCTATTAGTGTCCAAATTACAGTCCAGATCAAGTCACGGACCTTTTTGTTTAATTTTGTTTCTTCCTTCCTTTTCAATCCTCACCTACGCGTGCCGTGCATGTTCTGTTATAACCTGTTTTTCAGTGTATCAACGAGATCCCAACAGGCTAAGTAACACAGGGACAACTGAACAGTCTCTATTCCGGGTCCCAAACTGACCCGCCTAACTGTCTAAAGTCAGTTAGCCCAAAATTTCTATAGACGGCACACCGTCCTATAGTTTATTAGTTTCACGACCCGGTTGCATTGGCCCTTCTTGTGTGTCTTGTGTATTGTGTTTCTCTCGCCTACAGTGAGTCAAAATGTCACGTACATCCAGTCCTGCGGAACACTGGAACAGCCTGGAGGCGTGGTTATCCGCCATGACTTCGGGTTGTCTAGCCAAAGACTTCGGTGATCCAAAACTCCTGACCCAACATGAACTGGACAACAAAGTGGACCAGATCATGTCCCAGGACCCCACACAGGCCTACAGTTCAAAAGACTGGAGCCGCATCATCGGGAGTCTCTCTCACCATCTTGTGTCACAGGCACGACTACTGGAGGAGGACAAAGCCAAGCTGGAAAAGAACACCGCTGGACTAAAGACTCAGCTGGAGGAGGCCTGCAAACAAAAGGAACAAACACAGCAGCGTCTGGAGGAACTACTTCTGGAGGATGAGGAGGACACACGTCCGGAACTACAACAGGAAGTGGAGAGACTACAACAGGCCCTGGAGGACCTGCGGCTGGACACAGACAGGACAGTGGAGGCGGAGAGACAGACCACTGCAGCTCTCAGTGACGATCTAACACGTGGAGAGGAACTGCTAGCAAGAGCACGCTCAGAATTAAAAGACAGAAACGCTAGAGTCAAAGCTTGCGAAACATTGTTGCAGAAAGCCCAAGCTGAAATTGACGAGCTCGTCCAACAAAGACATGATCTCAAGGACGAGCTGGATATCATCCATCGTGAACTCAAACATGCGTACGAACTACAAGGTAAGCGGGTGGGGGAGACACACATCACCCCGTCTCTCCCCACCCGTAAACCTGCAGTTCACAGCCAAACCCTTCAAGCTAAAGAAGAAGAGGAAAACCCACGTCTGGACGCTATCTCACCTGCTGGCCCCGTCCCGGAAGGGCGAGCCACCAGTCACCGCACAGCATCCAAAGAACTGGACAAGCTGGCAAGAAATATCCCTACATTCAATCCAAATCCAGCCGGGGGCAATGACGTGTACTCCTACTTAACCGACATTGAATTCCACTTACAAACTGTGGACAACGTCACGACTTGGGACAAGTTATACCTCCTTCGGACCACTTCTGGTCGTAGTGTAAGAAGTTTCCTTGACAGACAGCCAGAATCTGTGAAACAGAATTATCCACAATTACGACAAGCCCTGATCCGCGAGTTCTCTGACCCAGATTCGGACCAAGGCATCATCGCGGCGATGGACCTCAAACAAGCTCGTCTGGAAACACCGCAAGCCTACTACGAACGTCTGCGACTCGCCTATTTCGGACCGAGGAATGAGGCACATATGGAGGAAGACGTTAGTTTCAAAACGCTTTTCCTGCGGAATCTCCACCCCACTCAAAGTGCCCACCTGGGCGTGTTAGTCTGTCCACGGACCCTGTCAATTCAACAATTACGTGACCTGGCCCACAAAGCATACGTAAAACAAAAGACTGGGCCTGACAAACCTGGAAAATACCCCACAGTTTTCCCCGTCACTGCACCCTTTCCAGAACTGAACTTAGAAGGTGCACAGCCTACCAACTACGGACCTGGCAACAGACAGCCACGACCGTTCCAAGCTGGCAGAGGACAGCGTGGGCGGGGGGGAGCCCGCCCAAAACCACAAAATGACCGTTTCAGGGGATCCTGGGACCGGCAGCACTTCTCCCACAACCAAAAGGGGGGAGGCAGCTGGGATGCCGACCGACACCCCAGGAGAGGCCGACCCCGATCTCCCCGAAACACAAGCCCAGAGAACCGGCAACGGGACCCCTCCCGACAAGACACCGGTAAGCTCAAGATAGAGCCCAAATCCAGCGGGAACAGTGCAGCCACGCCTGACACAACAGAACTTGTAAACATCCTGAAAGAGCTTCTCCAAAGGAAACCCCACAAGGAAGACAAAGATAAACCAGACACTGCATGACTAACCCACAGGCCTGGACACAATGTTTCCCACACTACCAACTCCACTAACTCCATCCAGTTGACAGCACCACAAAACCCTGCTGCCAAACCACAGACTTTTGAACTTGCTGTTTCATTACCCAATGACAGCTCCACTCACTCCATTCAGCTGACAGCCCCACAAAACCCTGCTGTCAAACCACAGACTTTTGAACTTGCTGTTTCATTACCCAATGACAGCTCCACTCACTCCATTCAGCTGACAGCCCCACAAAACCCTGCTGTCAAACCACAGACTTTTGAACCTGCTGTTACAGCACCAAATGACCGCGGCACTCACCACAACCAGCTGACAACGCCACTCCCTGAACGGAACTGCAGCAGCTCTCATGATAAAGTACCAGACAGTGCGGTCTTGTTGATCTGCACCCACAATGAGCCACCCGATACCTACCCTCACTGCTTGTCAATCAACACGCAAGATTCAACACCACAACTTCTGGGTAACCTAATTGAGAGAGGAGTGGCACGAAAACTGTACTTAACAATTACCTTGGAAAAGGAAATGCAGATCGAAGCACTGGTGGACACCGGCTCCGATCTAACGCTTATTTCTGCTCAACTGTTTGAAAAACTGAAGTTTGAAGCTCAAAGACAAAACAGAACTCTTAAATTCCACACGTGTGAGCTGAACGTGCAGTCATACAGCCAAAATGACATCCAGCTACGGAACGTAGCTCCCATTCACCTGGCTATCGGTCCGATGAGCATAGTCCACCCCGTCTATATTTCACCTGTCAATACGTATCAATTCCTCGTAGGCAAGGACCTGCTGGACCGCTTTGAACCATTATTAGACCTCAAGCACCTCCAAGTTTGGGCGCAGGTGCGCGAACCACACCCCCTCCAACCACACGACTCCATCAAACCCGACTGTCAAGCCACAGGGTTCACGGAAGTTCCATCAGCCAGACAAGGGGACAAAGTCCTCACAGCTGATCAGGGTTCAAGTTCGCTACTCTGCACATTCAGAACAACGCCAGACTCTGATAATTACCACCCCCAAGTGAAAACTCCCCTGCAGTTGCAGGATGTGACCACAACAGACATTACCCTGGCACTATGGGCAGATAACTCAGCCATAAGTCTCTCCCTATTCAATGCAATCATTGAAAAGACTCCAGACCTGCCCTACACCTGCAAACGCACACGTTTTCCCTTGAACCCAGATCCATCCTCAATGACATCTGCCAAAGGGATCTGTGCTTTAAGCTTGAACTGGAACCACCGGCAGTTGACCCATTACTTCCTGATCCTGGAGGACCCAGCCCACGACGTCTACATCGGAGCAGACATCTTGATTCGCCTCAAGGCTCATGTGGACATAATAAATGAAGTTATATGGGCTCCAGTGACTTTACAGCCACCTGTTCCCATCAGTCATGACAATCTACTATCAGGGCAGACCATCCCAGAAGTCTGCACTCTTATCAACGAACAGGGAACGGCGGTACCTGCTTACTCTAAGGGGGTCGCTGTGCGGCTCAACCTGCGACAGGGCCAAACCCTAAACCACACACTGGCTTTCTTCCAGCCTTCACCTGAGTGCGTGGAACTCGGACTCACCCTCGAGGCCACACCCCTCACTGAAGTATCATCTCGGGTAGTCTACATCCTATTCAACAATTGCACGGCAACTGACATCAGCATCCCCAAAGCCTACAGACTGGGATGGCTAGTCAGTCACGCCTTTCACGACTTTGACCTGACATTACCCGTCATAGGGCCCATTCCACCTGCACTGATACCTGAAGGGCATACTGACAACACACTGCTCACAGCACCCTTCCAATTCATTGCCATCACATCTGTCATGCCGGTGGCCAAAGACCATGTGTGCAGAACGGAGCTGACAGAGGACAAACAACTCACCGTGTACACAGTCTCCCACCAGCCTGTCACCGAGACTGATACACCTGCCATGCCTGTCACAACCAACTCAACTGACGACAAGCCTACGGAGGAACCATATCCAGGTTTTGAATCCCAAGTGCAACAAATTCTACAAGATGCTGACGCACTTCAGGACAATGCCGATCGCCAAAAGCTACGACAAGTCCTGTATAAATTCAAAGAACACTTTGCTAAAGACTCTTTAGACTGTGGTCTCACCAACCTCCACACAGTGCGCATCCCCACGCACCCCAAGGCTCCTCCCACCTTTGTCAAGCAATACAAGATTCCCATTGCCTCACACGAACCAGTGCAGGAAATCATCGAATCTATGCTTGAGAAAGGTGTGATACGAACTTGTAACAGTACCTACTCCGCCCCCATTTGGCCTGTGCTCAAGCCGAACGGAAAGTGGAGACCCACGATCGACTATCGCAAACTAAATCAGCAGGTGCCGTTGTCACGATGGCCCATGACACAACTGGAGCAAGAAATTCCCAGAATCAGGGGAGCCACCATCTTCTCTACACTCGATGTGGCCTCAGGATTCTGGACGATTCCAGTGCACCCAGACGACCAACACAAGTTGGCATTCACCTTCGGCAACCGCCAATACACTTTCACAAGGTGCCCGTTTGGGTACGCCAATTCACCAGCTGAGTTCAACATCTTCCTGAACAAAGCCTGCCCAGACGCCAGGGTGAGAGGTAACCTGATTTACGTCGACGATGTGCTCATGAAAAGCACGACGGTGGCCGACCACCTAAAAGAAATTGACTATGTCTTGAGCCAGTTATCTGATGCCGGCGCCAAAATAGCCCTACACAAGGGGCAGTGGTGTCGCAAAAAGGTAAATTACGTGGGCCTGCTCATTGGACGCCATGGCATTGAACCACAATCAAACCGCATTCATGCCATCCAAAACATCAAGCCTCCCACCAACGTCTCTGAACTTCGTAGCTTTCTAGGAGTATGCAATTACTCCCGGCAATTCATCGAACACTATTCAGACATCGCCAGACCGCTCACAGCTTTGTTGAAGAAGGACTGCCCTTTCGTCTGGTCAGACGCTCAAGAACACGCCATGAAAGAACTTAAAAGACATTTGTGCTCAGCCCCTTGCCTTGCGTACCCTGATCCACAAAAAGAATTCCACCTCGACGCTGGGTTTTCAGACCAATGTCTCAGTGCTGGCCTATACCAACGGCACGACCAAGACAAAAAGGTGATCGCATATGCCAGCAAAACACTTCTTCCTCCAGAATGCAAATTCTCTGACTGTGAAAAAGCTTTGCTCTGTACGGTATGGGCCATTCAGCGCTTCTCCAACTACATTGGAGCACAGAAGGTCATCATCGAGACGTGCCACCAGCCCGTCATGTTCCTTAACAGCCAACGGATAAGAGACGGTGTGGTCACCAACTCACGCATAGCTACATGGCTAATGGCTCTCCAAGGACGAAACGTCGAAGCCAGATATGCACAAAACCACAAATCCGCTCTAGGTAACGGCTTGGCGGCATGTCAAGATTGCTCGGACAACGCACCTGCTGCAACGCTAAATACACCTGAGCCCCAGCAGCCACAACTGACCTGCCACAGGTACTTTGACAAGAATGCGTGCGAAGGTATGCCCACAGCTTATGTCGACGGGTGTTCCTACAACAGCGAGGGCATCCTAAAAGCTGGAGCAGGGGTACTGTGGGTAAACGACCAACCATGCCCTCCCCAACACTTCAAGCTGGGCCCCCAGTCATCACAATACGCAGAAATAGCAGCAATTCTCATTACTCTGCAAATCGCAGCAGCCCATAACCTCAAAGAACTGCTCATCTGCACAGACTCGAACTATGCCAGACTCAGTTTTGTATGCCATCTTCCAACCTGGAAACAAAATGGTTTCACAACTGCTAACAACAAACCTGTCAAGCATCAACACCTGTTCCAAGAATGTGTCAACATCACAACAACACACGACATTACCGTGTACTGGAAGAAGGTGAAAGGACATTCTAAACTCCCAGGCCAAGACAAGGACCTCAACGACCACACTGACGCCCTCGCAAAAGCGGGCGCCCTACACGGGGAACCGTGGGTTTCCCCAAAAGCCCCACCCACCCCAGAAGTAGCAGTGCTAACCCGCAGCAAGCAAACCACACCTGCAACAGCACCTGCGTCAGAACTTCTGTCACTTACACCACAAATTTCCAACAACGACCTTGCAGATATGCAAGCATCAGACACTGCCATACAGGCGATTAAAACGCACCTCCTCGACCCCACCACCTCCCCTCTCACACCTTCAAATCTCACTGATGATTCCGATCTCAGACATCTATACAACTCCAGACACATGTTACGTGTGCGGGACGACATTCTTTGGTTTGTCAACGATGACACCACTTCGCTCAAACTCGTGGTACCCCGCTGTCAAAGGGGGGAAATGATGAATCACGCCCACAACGCACCATATGCTGGGCACCACGGTACCAGAGCCACGTATGAGACACTTAGACAGGTGGCATACTGGCCATGTATGCAACAGGATGTGGCAGAATATGTGAGAGAATGCCTGGTCTGCTGTCAGTTTCACCCAACAAACCTGACTCACAGAGCCCCTTTGCAACGCAGAGGAATCACGTTCCCCTGGTCAGACCTTCAAATCGACTGGGTAGGACCCCTCCCCCGGTCATCAAGAGGCAATAAGTACTTCCTCACGGTAGTGTGCCAGTTTACCAAATGGGTAGAGTGTCTGCCAGCACCCAACGACACTGCTCAAACAACGGCATATCTCCTGATGAACCACATCTTCTCCCGATTCGGCCTACCGCTCAGAGTCAACTCAGATCGAGGAACTCACTTCACCGCAGAAATCATGCAAAAGATCTGGAGAATCCTAGGGGTACAAGCCAAACTTCACATCAGCCACCATCCGATCTCATCCGGACAGGTAGAAAGGTCTAACCGAACGGTGGTCGCCATGTTGAGAAAATATGTGGCAACTAACCAGAAAGACTGGGATGTGAAACTTCCCCTGGTGCTGATGGCCCTCAGAGCCACCCCCCAGGAATCAACACGAGTATCCCCATTTGAACTCATGACCGGGAGGCAGATGACCCTGCCATTACACCTGTTGTACCAATCAGGAGACCACAACCTCGTCACCGCCTATACCACGTCTCAGTACCTGGACGAGCTCCATAAACACTTGAGAACAACTTTCGCTTTCGCCCAGCAACACCTGAAAACCAGCGCTGACGGCCAAAAAGCATATTACGACCGAAAGGCATCACACCAAGAACTCAGCGTGGGCGACAAAGTCCTGTACTACAGTTTCGCCTTGCCACCCAAGCAACTGTCAAAAAAGTTTCTGCCTCACTGGACTGGCCCTCATGAAATTGTGAACAAACTCTCCTCCGTAGCGTACCAAATCCAGCTAAAACGGGGACCAAGAGAACCCGTTCTCAAATGGGTCCACCGCAATCAGATTAAAAGATATGTGGCTACTAGCAGGAACAGACAGGAAGGGCCCAATGCAAGCTAACCTCAACCGCCGTCGTTACAGGGAAAGAAGACTGGACCCTCCAACGGGACAACCCTCGCTGACCTGTGCCTTTTCTCTTTCCCTTTTGCTTTTCCGCACCTCTCTCTCTCTTGCCTGTAATAGGATGCTGCTGTGGATTGTCATCATGTGCCTTCAGACGACTAGAGGCCAGCCACCATCCGACCTCATCTCACCAGGGCCAGCCTCGGGAATTGTGTTGAGAGAGCAGCCCGGACTGCTGGTCACGAATTGCCGAACACACACACAGAAGGTGTACGTGCGACTCGACCCTCGAAATGTCTACCGAGCACATTACCCGAAGGCAATCGCCCAGTACAGTTGGGCGGGTGCCAGATGGACCGAAGCCGCCCTCAACCACGCTGAAGCCGACATCAGCTACATGATGAGCCAACTCGAAAAGATGACCGTCACTCAAGCGGAACTTAGCGGCCATAACAAACGTTCCAAAAGGTTCCTAGGAGCGCTTCTCGGAGCCGCTGCTGCCGTAGGCACGCTGTTCAACCTTGGCATGTCCAGCGTCAACGCCGTGAACATAGCCACTGTACGAAGGCATGTGGCAGAAATCCAGACGGAACTTCCACGGTTGAAAGATCAACTCACCGTACAGAGCGCATCCCTGACCACCATAGGTAAGACACTGAGAGGAACGATAACCGTCCTCAACACCCACAGTGTCATGTTGAACCGTACTGTAACCTCCATCAAACAGATGTTCACAGTTTTCCAAAATGACTTTGCCCAAACACAGTTAGTCACCGCATTAATGACCGACATGCTCAGAGAAGTGAGCTCATCCCTGGACAGCTTAGCCATGGGTAGAATTCCACCGTACCTGATACCCCTAAGCTTGGTACAAGACGTGCTGGCTTCTGCCGTCACGACTCCCACTGATCCGATACAGATCCACCTTGCCTACTCCTTGGGTAGCGTCATTCCACTTTACATTGACCCGACACAGCTAGAGATCGGTTTCCTCCTCAATCTGCCCATCATAGAATCAAGCCGAATCTACAGACTTAAAGACGTGGTCAACCTGGGATTCTGGCAGCAAAACACTCAATTTAGGGTACGGACTCCAGAAGTGGTAGCTTACCACGACAGCGACCCACAACTGTATCTCGCCCCTAATTTGCACATGTGCACTCTCACCAAAGATATCCACTACCTCTGCCCGAGCAAGCCTTTCCTCAGGGACAACACAGATGGAATCTGCGGCCTGCAACAACTAGCTAACGACGCACGCTGTCCAGCTGATGCTAAGCCTCGCGGCCAAGTCACCGAGACACAAGCCGAGATCGTAGGAAATCGATGGCTCGTGAACACTCCAGTGCGGTCAGCAACGCTGACCTACGACCAACACGACACTGCGACCCGCGTCAATCTACTCAACCAAAGCATGTGGATTCAAGTCCCACGAGGAGCCATCCTCCACCTGGATGACCTGGCCTTGTATCACCTGCCAAGCGAAGAGTACCAAGCCGAGCTAGAAATTCCCTCCTTCTTTAGGAATCAGAACTTCACTCTGGACCCAGAACTTGAAAAGCTAATTGCAGAAGGGGGGTCACAAATCGTCGACATAGCTCCCTTGGACTCAGCCCTTCAAGCCTTGTCTCGATTGCCCATCCTGAATACTTCACCTGTCATTCAAGCTTGGACCGCAGCTGATACTGCACTATGTGTTTCCACCATCATCGGACACACCCTCACCTTGGGCTTGGCCTATGTCCTGTACCGAAGAGTCAACGCAATCCGAACCTCTACAACCAAGCTCACAGAGGCAGTCTCCGTAGGCTTCAGGAGAAACCCTCGGAAGGACGACGTCTCACCAGAGAATGCTGAGGACCTCATCGAACTCAACCTGCAACCTTAACAACCCCTTTCTAGCCGCCTCATCTCCCTGACCTGCCATCTGACCATTGCTACCGTGATGAGTCGCCTAAGCCTATACACGCCCGTCAACTCATCAAGGGGGGAATGTAACACACAGCAGATGGTCAGATCACCAGCTCTATCTCTCTATATGTTAATGTACTGAAATTAGCCTGTCTTCTGCTCTGAGACCTAATTAAATCACTGGTGTCCTAATCCACAAACACCTCTATTGCCTCAAGATTCTGCCTTCCTGGATACCAGACCCAACGGCGCCGATAAATGGCGCAAATCATTAACTGCCTAATCTGAAAACAGAGATTCCTTACTGCTGACCTCGGAATTATGGCTTGGCGAACATCCGCTGACCAATAAGAGCAATCTCGAGAGAACCCCAAGGATCCTCTCTCTGACATTTATTTACATTTAGACACTCATTTAACACGTTCAGAAAACAAAGAGCTCTGTCTAACCAGATGTGCTAAACTGATAATCTCATCAAGACCAGAAAAGCGCACACACACATAAACCATTCCTCCTGGCTCCAAGAGCAAAAGGTCAGCAGCAGGATGACCCTTCAGTGACTCTTCCAACACACACACACAGAGGAGCTCAAATGCCCGGACATTGTGATCAAAAATCACCCTTTTCCAAATGTATTCTTGAAATGTATTTGTGTTATATGTCACGGTCCCTATAAATCAGACCGATATAATCTAGTTTTATGATATACTCAAAGAATGAAATGCTTGTTATAGTGAAAAATCTTACATTTTCATGACTTTAGACCATAGCATGGTCGTTCGCGGTATTGTTCTCTTCCAAAAATCTCAACGGTGTTGAATCTTTGACCCAAAATCTCCGAAGACGCATTCTTTTATTAATTCCAGTGTTATTAACGTTAGGAACAAATTTAGCTTCTCCATAACTATTAGGAAGGGGGCGTGAGCCTCCGCAAAACGTCAGGAGGTAGTCACAATCGCCCTTCCAGGCGATTGGGTCATGCACCTAAAGAGGCTGGGCTTAACCCCTTTCAAAATGCTGCGCTTCTCTGATCTCAGTGCACATCGCCAGAGAGAGAGAAACGACACGCCTTCTTCCATCCTTGGAAGCTTCGTTTGCGTTTATTTTCATTTTTCTTCCAAGTTTTATTTTCTTGAAACTACTTTTACTTCAGTTGATAGTCTCCTTCAACCAACCAACGAAATCAACTTAAAGCTAAAGTCATCTTGCTAAGTTTTCGCTCGTTTCCAGTCGCCATAGCAACCAGACGCTGTGACCTCTGTTTCGGTGACCACGTGACCAGACGCTTCGTCTACTCCGACTTGACGCACGGACACACAAAAGCCGAGCTTCACCCCGAGTAACGTAGATTTTAAATTTACAATCTGAAGTGCTGTTTAAAGTGTCTAACATTACTGTGTCTATTGGGGTTTCGTGTGAATGACTGAACTGTTCTACCTATCTCTAATCTCTCTTCACTCACACTTACACACTCTTTGACGCACCCATCTGCACATACACACATACACGGCCACGTGCTGCTAAAGGCGTGCTCCTACACACACACACACACACACCTCTCCTTACCACGCTCTCAGTGTACACACACAAAACCCATTCTTAAAATTCTCTCTCTCTCTCTCTCTCTCTCTCTCTCTTATATTCTCCCTTTTCTTCCCCTACTCTAACCTTTGATCTTACGTTTATTTTGGTTATATTCCTTATTTGCGATCGTATTTTGTTTTGTTTATGCATATTTACTCCTGTGTGATTTAAAATTAGTATATGTAACCAGTAGCTCGTTTGAATAAACTTTGTTAAATCATTTGAATTAAGTTTGCCTGTTTGTTTCAATACTGAGTCCCTGAGTAGTGCAGATCTTTACCTCTTAACGCTCTACGATAAATTTTACTATTGAAAGAAATCTCAAATGGTCTAAAACACTAAGATAAGTTATTTTCTTGTGGCCACAGAAAAGAAATTGTCTATCAGTGTTAAAGACGTGAGATTTCCGTTCAGATATTGTACCGTTTGTGTGCTGGACATACAGTTCGTACAATAAATGAACATTCTTCAACTTATACCTACAATTTCCCCAAATTGAACATATTCTACCCGTCTATATCAGGGAGTACTACAATCAATTGTGTAACCGCTGATATAAGCCGAGGTTTTGACCAATTCCCCATTTGGTAATTCTTTAATTCATGTAAGCAACATATGCATATTCACATTAAGGCTAATTTGAGCTAATTAATTCCCTAACATAAGTCATTGTTGTTACAAATATACAGGATCCACCAGGGCTATTAGTCCAATGGTGCACATATTTGGAGAAATAATTCATTATTAATTAATTACTTAATTAATTATCACATGCTAGTAAACTATTTCATCATACAGAATAACACTTCTATTCATTTTCCACTGAATTATGTGATCTGAAGAGCTCAAACAGCTAACGGAGCTAGATGTGTATCTCCTCTTCCTGATTTGCGTCAGATTTGACCTCGAAGCTATATCATTTGCTGTACAGCTGTCAATCATCTCACATGGTTCAACGTGACCTCTTCTGCATGACGCGTTCTGTGTACACTTCCTTATTCTGGACATCCGTGATAACAAAGCGAAAGTGACATCTCTTCACCTGAAACAAGAAGCTAATAAATGCACGATACGAAGTATTTGTGTTTTGTGGGTGATTTTTGTGCGATTTGGGGTTTTCATATGAATAAAGAATGGTTACAGAATGCATATGCTAGGTAAGAATAGCCCATAGCTTCATCTAAAATGCTAAATATAACATATTTCAAAATCTTTTTATGACTTGAAACCATTTTAAACCGCGACCGGAATATGATACAAATACTCGATGGTGTTTTAAAGTGAGCTTTAAATAAAAGTGTAATATTAATAAATTAAATTGTGTCATGTAGCTTGAGGCTACCTGTTGTGCTAATGCACACTGCAGGAGCTTTCTATTCCATACAATCATTTTTGAAAAAATAATTCGCATTTAAAGTTCCAAGAATAGTTTTTTATTGTTTGTTTTCTAACAAGACTTAAGTTAATAGGTGGATTATTCATGTTTAGTGGGATGAGAGAGGTTTAGATGGCCAAGCATTATGTCCACCAGCCAGGTTCATCAGCCCTGAGGATATCCACAGAGTTGTGGACTTCATAAAAAACTATGCAGAAGACAATGCCATCATTGCACGAGTACACCGAAGAAAATTCCTAGTCATTTGTACTTGGATTCATTCCGTTTTCTCCCCTTTGAGCTTTTTTGAGTGCCTACCTTCAAATGGCCACAACTTCTCCAAATATGATCAGATTTCCATGTGTTACACATCGTTGGAAAGCTTGGAGACTACACTTTCAGAATCTGCGAATAACTCAAAATGCCCCAGAACCGACTTGTGTCCCTACTTTCCGTGATCGGTCACAAATGTTAATGTTAAAAAATTTGGGATGCACTAGGCTACTGTTTCAGCCGCATATATGCCCATTGAAAATGAATGCATTTTAGTACAATGCAAATACATTAAAGAACCATATATGTGTACTACTGAGCATTAACATGTGTTTCATGGAGCGGAAGATATGATGACTAGTTGCCTATAAGTATTGTGATGGTGCACAGTGTTGCCAGATCGGGACGGTTATTTCCAGCCCAAAAGCTCACCAAAACCCGCCCACTCCAAGAAAAAAAAGGCCAAAATTATTTTATTACCGTGTCATTCAAGGTTGATAAGCACCATTTTTATCTCCTTAAAACAAAATAACAATGATAAAATAAAATGAAAGATAAATAAATTTTCCAGGAAAATGGATCAAAACAGGACAATAATTAATACATTTATGATGATAAAATTCTCTTTGGACTAGTGAATAATGTTGAGTATATATAAACTTACCTCAAACAAAGTGTCTCAATGCAGCAAGGAATTTTCCAGTGACATGAAACCGTGGAAACGTAAACAATAGAGAGAGAGCGTGTTTGCACATCACATGGATGTGGGGCTGACTGATTGGGAGCGAGGTATGCTTTGTTGAATTACTGCAGAAGACAAATTTAGAGAGATTTTATGATATTGAGAAGTGTTAAATAAAATTGACATTTAAAGAGCCAAAATTTGGTGGCCATTTTGAATTTGAAGGTCAAAAATAGGTCAAATCAATAAATGTACATGATTTATGAATTTCTTGACCCAAATAGTCTCAGAAACCATGTATTATGCAGCATTGTGGGCAAAACCATTAAAAAGTTAATTTCCAGCTTGGTTGACGGCAGCCATTTTGGATATAGGGCTCTCACAAAATTTCCCCACATTTTTGTGAGGAGCACCCCGGCTAATTTTTTTCTTCAACCTTTATAGATGACAAATCGACAAAACGAACCTTCGCTGATTAGATTAGATCGCAGACAGATTAGGAATATTCATGATCACCGGTGATCGGTTCTGTGCAGATTTTGCTCATCTCAAACGAGCCTTATGTTTCCCAGACATGCGTGACTGCGCGTGCAACTGAGAGTTTTAGTTCACGTCATCTCAACACATTTGGTGGATTACTTCCATAGCCAGCCATGAGGTCAACGAGTTCTGGACCTTGCTATTTTTCTGAGGTCTATATGATAAAGGTTGTGAAATACCAGCATAATATTATTAACTTTACTTTAGCACTGCATTGATATTGCACAGCACCAAAACCTTACCATAATATGGAAGCATATGGGTAGCAATATTCAATTTGAAATGTAATATGCAAAATGACAATGCAATATGTAAAATGGCAATGCATTTCTGTATTTAAATTGACATTTTCCATTATATTTGTGCAACGTTTGGTGCAAAATGAAAATAATTTACATTTGCCATTCCTATACACTAGTTTTAATATGCAAATTGAATACATATTTTAACGCTTTATAAGTTGCAAAATGAAAATTAAAATATATTACAGAAATTATTAGATATGTTTAACATGTTCAAGCAAAAAATATAGCAAAATTATCATTTAAATGTTATTTTTCTTAATTACATTTACACTCACAGTTAAGACACTTGCAAATGCATTTTCATTAAATGTATCATTGATGAAATGAATTAATGTAGCAAAATTCAATGTGCAAATAAAAAAAAAATGCATTCTGGCCTGTCAATCACTGCGTGAAGTTGATCCAAATGATAAACCCAAACGATACCCAACCTTAATGGTGAGTCAGATTCCAGTGTAACTGATGTAACTGATAAAGTGCAGTGCATGAGGTGTGTGTATTGTTTGTTGGCTTAACATTTGTCATTAGTTCTGAATTTTCATCATCATTTGTTTATCCCAGTAAAATTTAATGATATTAATCTCAGTGCCTCATTGTCATGTCCAGGTCATGCTGAACATCTGAGTGTCTTCACCAACACAAAGACACCAGTGCTGAGCTGTTTCCAGTGGCAGTTTATCTGCAGTAATGTCAGAGGAGCGAGGAGAGCACTCTCTCTCTAAGATGAGTCTCTCAGAGAAACAGAGGTAAGACTGAGACTGTTTTCACAGGATCATTTTAAACACTACTGGAGTTTCAGGTTTGTCCTGTACAGAAGAAAGTCTGATCAACAAGGAGTGTTTGCTCTCACCATTGCCATGTCAAATGCTGTGCAAAATAATTGAGAACTTCCTATGAATGTTTTTAGATTATCGCAGGTTAAAAATGGCTTGAAACTGGTTTTACAGGAACATTTAGCACAGTTAAATATGTTTAATGTACCATACATGTAAAGTCCTGTACAAACCCAGATTAAACTGTACTGCATTACGGTTTAAATGTGCACATTTAATGGATAGTAAATGTAAATAATGTGGAAATTTCAGTAAGAACAAGTCAAATATACATGTCAAACAGGGCTTTATAGACAATGTCACAGTTAATAACTAACTAACATACAGAACTTCTACCATGACTGTAAATGTTTTGGGACTGTGAACAAATCACACTAAAAATGAACAATGAAACGCAGAAAGCTAGAAACATTGACGTGCACAGTCCTCCGCTGGGACTTTACATGTGTCACAGGTCGGGGTGGAGCGCCAGCGGGCCGCCCACCCCTTCGCTTGCGTGCCGCCCCTGAGGAGCTGGCCATGGACACGAAGGAGACAGGCAGACACAGAATTCAAAATAAAAATACTCTTTATTAAATAATAAAAAAAACAAAATCTTAAAAAGTCTCTTCAGCATTCTCTTCTTTTGGAGAGCAGGTTCTTCACTGGACTCAGACAGAGAGTGGAGGATACGTATATCTCACAGCATTAGCAGGTTCTTCTCACAGCACTAGCGGGCTCGTCACTGGACTCGGAGAGTGGAGGAAACGTATAACTCACAGCATTAGCAGGCTCTTCACTAGCATTAGCAGGCTCTTCACTAGCATTAGCAGGCCCTTCCAGCATTAGCAGGCTCTTCCAGCATTAGCAGGCTCTTCTGGACTCAGACAGAGAGTGGAGGATACGTATAACTCACAGCATTGGCAGGCTCTTCACTAGCATTAGCAGGTTCTTCCGGCATTAGCCGGCTCTTCCAACATTAGTAGGCTCTTCACTAGCCTCAGGCAGAGAGTGGAGGATACATGTAACTCACAGCATTAGCAGGCTCTTCACTAGCATTAGCAGGCCCTTCCAGCATTAGCAGGCTCTTCATTGGACTCAGGCAGAGAGTGGAGGATACATGTAACTCACAGCATTAGCAGGCTCTTCACTAGCCTCAGACAGAGAGTGGAGAACACGTGTAACTCACAGCATTAGCAGGCTCTTCACTAGCATTAGCAGGCCCTTCACTAGCCTCAGGCAGAGAGTGGAGGATACATGTAACTCACAGCATTAGCAGGCTCTTCACTAGCATTAGCAGGCTTTTTCAGCATTAGCAGGTTCCTCGCTGGACTCAGGCAGAGGGTGGAGGATACGTGTAACTCACAGCGTTAGCAGGTTCCTCGCTGGACCCAGGCAGAGAGAGGAATGGACACGTGTAACTCACAGCGTTAGCAGGTTCTTCACTGGACTTAGAGCAGAGAGAGGAATGGACAGCTGTGACTGCGAGTGATCAGCAGAAATAATTCCCACACTCACATTTCCACCACACACTGTAAGGTTTCACTCGTGCTCATTTCCACAATAAAACTGCAATTCAACAGACTCACAGTGCAACCAAAGCTTCCGCCCACAATCCAGCCGAAGTTTTCTCTGTCTCTCTCGTCTGTCTCTCTCGTTCTCTCTCTCCCGCGGCCTCCCTCCGCATCCGCGGCCGCTCACGTGCTGCGTGCCTCACATCTCGAACTCCCCTCTCCTCTGTTAAAAATGCCTTTTTATCTCCATTACCAAGACACATGTCCCAATCGCTGATCGCCTCCCTCATCTCTCGCAGCTGACACTCGTTTCTTCATTCATCACCCCGCGATCGGCCATGACATGTAAAACCGGAACCGGCCCTGTGTCTCACCGGAAATCCTCCGACGGGAAAACACCCCCCTAAGAAAAGGTTCCGCCCCGCCTTTTCGTCACCCCGTGACATCCTCCCCCACCGACTGGAGCGGGATGCTGAAGAAAAAAAAAGAAGAGGAAAAAACAAAAACAAAGCAAAAACAAACAAAAAAAAGGAGGAAAAAAATGGTCGCCATGCCTTCGGCCCACAGTCGCTCAACTCAGGGCGGCAACCCTGCCGACTACGCCATTTATGTCACAGGTCGGGGTGGAGCGCCAGCGGGCCGCCCACCCCTTCACTTGCGTGCCGCCCCTGAGGAGCTGGCCGTGGACACGAAGGAAATGGCGGACACAGGATTCAAAATAAATATACTCTTTATTAAATAA
Organism: Leucaspius delineatus; assembly: GCA_023718395.1. NCBI lineage: Eukaryota > Metazoa > Chordata > Actinopteri > Cypriniformes > Leuciscidae > Leucaspius > Leucaspius delineatus. The sequence continues at coordinate 2,794,393 of CM043367.1, read as the reverse complement.
TAAAAACAAAATCTTAAAAAGTCTCTTCAGCATTCTCTTCTTTTGGAGAGCAGGTTCTTCACTGGACTCAGACAGAGAGAGGAGGATACGTATATCTCACAGCATTAGCAGGTTCTTCTCACAGCACTAGCGGGCTCGTCACTGGACTCGGAGAGTGGAGGAAACGTATAACTCACAGCATTAGCAGGCTCTTCACTAGCATTAGCAGGCCCTTCCAGAATTAGCAGGCCCTTCCAGCATTAGCAGGCCCTTCCAGCATTAGCAGGCTCTTCCAGCATTAGCAGGCTCTTCCAGCATTAGCAGGCTCTTCTGGACTCAGACAGAGAGTGGAGGATACGTGTAACTCACAGCATTAGCAGGCTCTTCACTAGCATTAGCAGGCCCTTCCAGCATTAGCAGGCCCTTCCAGCATTAGCAGGCTCTTCCAGCATTAGCAGGCTCTTCCAGCATTAGCAGGCTCTTCACTAGCAGTAGCAGGCCCTTCCAGCATTAGCAGGCTCTTCCAGCATTAGCAGGCTCTTCATTGGACTCAGGCAGAGAGTGGAGGATAAGTGTAACTCACAGCATTAGCAGGCTCTTCACTAGCCCCAGACAGAGAGTGGAGATTACGTATAACTCGCAGCATTAGCAGGCTCTTCACTAGCATTAGCAGGCCCTTCCAGCATTAGCAGGCTCTTCGCTAGCCCCAGACAGAGAGTGGAGAATACGTATAACTCACAGCATTAGCAGGCTCTTCACTAGCATTAGCAGGCCCTTCCAGCATTAGCAGGCTCTTCACTAGCCTCAGGCAGAGAGTGGAGAATACGTATAACTCACAGCATTAGCAGGCTCTTCACTAGCATTAGCAGGCCCTTCCAGCATTAGCAGGCTCTTCACTAGCCTCAGGCAGAGAGTGGAGAATACGTATAACTCACAGCATTAGCAGGCTCTTCACTAGCATTAGCAGGCCCTTCCAGCATTAGCAGGCTCTTCACTAGCCTCAGGCAGAGAGTGGAGAATACGTATAACTCACAGCATTAGCAGGCTCTTCACTAGCATTAGCAGGCCCTTCCAGCATTAGCAGGCTCTTCACTAGCCTCAGGCAGAGAGTGGAGAATACGTATAACTCACAGCATTAGCAGGCTCTTCACTAGCAGTAGCAGGCCCTTCCAGCATTAGCAAGCTCTTCATTGGACTCAGGCAGAGAGTGGAGGATACATGTAACTCACAGCATTAGCAGGCTCTTCACTAGCCTCAGACAGAGAGTGGAGAACACGTATAACTCACAGCATTAGCAGGCTCTTCACTAGCATTAGCAGGCCCTTCCGGCATTAGCCGGCTCTTCCAGCATTAGTAGGCTCTTCACTAGCCTCAGGCAGAGAGTGGAGGATACATGTAACTCACAGCATTAGCAGGCTCTTCACTAGCATTAGCAGGCTCTTTCAGCATTAGCAGGTTCCTCGCTGGACCCAGGCAGAGAGAGGAATGGACACGTGTAACTCACAGCGTTAGCAGGTTCTTCACTGGACTTAGAGCAGAGAGAGGAATGGACAGCTGTGACTGCGAGTGATCAGCAGAAATAATTCCCACACTCACATTTCCACCACACACTGTAAGGTTTCACTCGTGCTCATTTCCACAATAAAACTGCAATTCAACAGACTCACAGTGCAACCAAAGCTTCCGCCCACAATCCAGCCGAAGTTTTCTCTGTCTCTCTCGTCTGTCTCTCTCGTTCTCTCTCTCCCGCGGCCTCCCTCCGCATCCGCAGCCGCGGCCGCTCACGTGCTGCGTGCCTCACATCTCGAACTCCTCTCTCCTCTGTTAAAAATGCCTTTTTATCTCCATTACCAAGACACATGTCCCAATCGCTGATCGCCTCCCTCATCTCTCGCAGCTGACACTCGTTTCTTCATTCATCACCCCGCGATCGGCCATGACATGTAAAACCGGAACCGGCCCTGTGTCTCACCGGAAATCCTCCGACGGGGAAACACCCCCCTAAGAAAAGGTTCCGCCCCGCCTTTTCGTCACCCCGTGACACATGTATTTTATAAGTGTTTATATTTTAGACGGGATGGTCTTCACAGGGAAATTGTGTACATGTGTCACTCGCCCATGTGTCTCGTCATATCCGTAAATAGAGAAAAGTTAAGAAAAGTCTGAGCCGCTTAGTTCGCTCATGCTCATTGCATTACAACTGAGCGGCTCATCTTTCACTGTGGGAGTCGTGGAGGAGGAACGCATTAACGTTTCCTAGGCAGTTTCAACTAGGATTGGTTTCCAATTTAGTGGACACGTTGCTAATGTCGGTCCTGGTTCCATTCCATGGACCTGGATGTTATCAATGTTTTTGTCTTTTATTATTAAAACTTTGGGTGCACTTGGATTCTCTCTCTGCCTCATTCCTATGCACCCGTTACAGATATAAATTAGGGCTGTCAAAATTTACATGTTAACAAACGCGCTTCATTTTTTTTCAGGTTAAAGCAATTAACGCAGCTTCTGTTTTTTTCTGTCATCCATTAGCTAGAGTTACATTATATGATCGCACTATCATTCTTTCAAGTGCTTTTAAATCATTCAATTGCGATAAGACACAAACGAGAGCTCACTGGTTCACTGTCTGTGAATCTCCTGTCTATATGACACTATATGAGAACTGAACTGAGCTGGACGATGACATCACTGTTTTCTCCAGAGCGGCTATATGTATAAATGAACTAAATTAATAATTTCTTTACAACAAAATGAACCATCACTGAACTAACTTAAGCTGGACTATGACACTATTTTCTTCAAGATCTGCTGCACAGCAGAAACAAACTTTGTTGCAGTATTTATCACTGTAAAGCTGCTTTAAAACAATCTGTACTGTAAAAAGGACTATATAAATAAAGGAGACTTGACTTGACACATGACTGACACGCACAGAAAGCTTCTTTAGACAGCGCTCCGGCTGCATTGAGTTCTCTTTCATACTTGAACAACTGAGTGGCAACAACCTTTTCCATGATTTTTGAGACATGCTGTAGATTGGAAATTGGGCGATAATTAGCGAAGTCAGTTCCAGATATGTTTTTTAAGGATAGGAGTAACTGCAGCCGTCTTTAGTGAAACTGGAACAGAGGCAGATATAAGGGATATATTTACAAGATATGAGATAGGAGCAGAAATGGCAGAGGTACAGTGTTTCAGAAGGATTGTTGGTGCGGGATCTGACCGGCATGAAGAAGAATTGGATTTCTGTATCATTTCAGAAATGATACAGTGGTCGGTTCATCACCTAAAGTCCCACATAAAGCATCCAGCTGGCATTATGTGCGGATGCCTGGACTAGCTTGTTTACGATGTTAAATATTGATTTAGGCCTGTTGTTTGCACTATTAATGATTTTAGAAATATAAGAAGAGTGAGCTGCAGGGATGGAAATTAGCACCCGCCACCAGCCAAATGCGGGTGATTTTGTGTTGTGGCGGGTAAACTCGCTTCACCTACCGGCCACCGTGGCGGGTAAATAAAAATAGCATACTGTTTCACACAGACGGCGGACACTTTTAGAAAAAAAAAAAAAATGTGGCGTTACATCGCAGGCGTTAAGAGCTGGTTAAGATGTCTGCAGAGAAAACATCTTTGCCTTAACTTAACATTGAAATCACTCGCGCCGGACGCGCTATACGCACCGACGGGAACGCGACGGTGGAGCGTTTTTAAGATTTCCACTCTGGAGGGTGGTTTCACTTTTTTGCGTTTGTAAGCCCCAAAAACGCCGTCGCCGTCTAAACGAAAGGCACATCTGATAAAATATTTTTACGTTTTCACCCGCGAGCGTTCTCGTGTAAACAGGGCCTAATAGTTTCATTGTTGGGACTAAAAACGTAAAACTGGAAGCCATAAAATACCACGAATCATCCAAATGCCACATCCAGGTAAAAAAGAGAAATATATATATATATATATATATATATATATATATATATATATATATATATATATATATATATATATATAAGAGAGAAAGAGTGTATAAGAGAGAAATAGAAAATGTCAGTATTTCATTGAGACTTGAGATTAAATAAACTGCTTAAAGGGATACTCCACTTTAAAATGAAAATTCTGTCATCATATACTCACCCTCATGTTGTTTCAAACCTGTATGAATTTCTTTCTTCTGCTGAACAGAAAGGAAGATATTTAGAAGAATGTCAGTAACCAGACAGTTTCTGGTCTCATTGACTTCCATGGTATATTTTTTTCCTACTATGGGAGTCAATGAAACCAGAAACTGTCTGGTTACTGACATTCTTCTAAATATCTTCCTTTCTGTTCAGCAGAAGAAAGAAATTCATACAGGTTTGAAACAACATGAGGGTGAGTATATGATGACAGAATTTTCATTTTTAAGTGGTATTAATTTTCACATGCAGTTACACATTGTCGGTTAAAAATAAGAAAGTGGCTGGTAAAAACATTGAGTGGCTGGTAGATTTTGAAATCCACCAGCCACAGTGGCCGGTGGACAAAAAAGTTAATTTCCATCCCTGGTGAGCTGTGTTCAAGGCTGTTTTATAATGCTTAACATGGTCCAAAAACACATGAAAATGTACAGTTAGACCGGTTTTCCTAGAGAGGCATTCAAGTTGTCTGCCTCTTGCTTTCATAGCACGTAGCTCAGCATTAAACCACGGCGAGGATTGGGAGAGGGGAACAGACCTAGTCCTAACTGGAGCATGCTCGTCTAAAACGTCAGCGATAGCAAAGTGGTACAAATCAAATATCTTAGATGGACAGGTGAAATCAAAAACATCAGACATAGCAGACAAAGCAATAGATGCAGCAAACGCATTAGCATTAATAAAACTGATCTTACGATAGGAGATGGTTATGATGCAGCAAACACATTAGCATTAATAAAACTGATCTTACGATAAGAGACGGTTATATTGTCAATACATTTAGTTGGACAAAGTAATATAAAATCAAAAGTTTATGCTTATGCTTTATGCTTTATGTTTAAGCTTATGATCAGAGATAGGAGTAACCAGACCACTGATGGAGATATCATTCAAACCAGATGTACAAACTTAGTCAAATGTGTGTCCATGAGTTTGAGTTGGGAAATTATAATAAAGATAAAGATCAAATCAGTCCAGAACAGTCTTTAATTGAGTACTATTACAACAGGGAGTGTCGATATGGATGTTAAAGTCACAGAGCAAGATGACCTTGGATGAAGAAGCACACGCTAGTGTTAACAGTTCACTAAGCTCGGAGAAAAATAGTTTTGCTGTTTGGGTGGTGTATAAATTAGGATGATTGTTAGCGGACAGTTCGAGGAAACCTTCAAAACCATATTCAAAAGTCTTAGTATTATAAAAGTCCAGTTATGCAAGTGTTATGGAGTTGACCGCAAGGCCACCCCCTTTACCAGATAAACTTTAACAGCTGATTTTCCTCCTTTGGGCTGATTTTTTAACATAGTGATTTTATAATGTCTAGCCTAATTATACATTTAAAAGCAAAATGGGTTGGAGAGTGGAAATGGCTAATATGAGCCAATAAGCGCTCTTCTGCCGCCATCTACTGTTTATATTGTAACTCTTTGTGTGTTTATAACTCTTTCAGTTTTACAAATGGGGACCATATTTGAAGGATTAATAAATAATGTTTTTTTGTCATCATATTCAAAATAACATTTGAAGTGCTTGAATGTCTCTAATTACAAAAACTGTGTTTCTTATTCAAATGTTCCCATTATCTTCAAGTCTGAATTGCAATCAGTAAAACTGACTCATTGGCAAATTAGGTAATTGACAACTGCATTAAAATATAGACACCGCATTTACTTTGATTTAGTGTCAATGAAGGGGTACTTGAGCCTTATTGATGGGGTTGTGGGGGTACTTGAGGCTAAAAAGGTTTTTAGATTAGATTATTAGATTATTTAATTTGTAAGTACTAAGTAAAGTATATCAAAGATTCTTTATATATATATCAACCCGTTATGCTGGATAAAATTAGCCCAACCTGTGTTCTGTCCTATATTTACCCAACAATTGGGTTAAAAACAACCCAAAATATACACATGCATGTGAAAGGAGAATGCATGCATGTGAGAGAGTAGAATATATATGTATGTAAAAGGAGAATCTGTTTACTCAACAGATTTAATTAATTTCTGACCAAGAATTTATTTGTGTTAAACTGGGCTTAATTAAACATGAAACCTGCAGTATCTCCTGTAGTAAAGTGTTTTATCTTCCTGCTCCTTGTGTCATTAGTGAAAGATCAGGCTCACATGTGTCCAGCTCTGTGTCTGTGAAGAGTGACTGGTCAAAAGGTGAAGGACCAAAATTCAGTGAGAGAAAACCATCAACTAACAAAAGGTATTTCAAGTTTCTTATTTCTACACATTGACTGTTAGAAAATATTTCAGCAAATATTTATCATGCAACTTTATCATTCAAACATCGTTCCAATTTACAATCAGCAAAAAGATTGAAATTATTTGATTTGAATTTTTGTAATACCCATTAGGTCTCTGCGATATGGCAGAAAAAAAAAAATTCTACATAAGGCACATTTAATGTCCAAAAACAAATATTTTAGCAAAATGTAGCTATATTTGCTAGTTGTGCTCCTCTTCTATTGCTCTCCGTCTGTTTGGTGCACGGCATCACTCGTTCAGTGAAGTCTGTGAAGTTTAGCGGAGACTGACATGGCTCGTCCACTCCTGACAGAAAAATGGACTTATTTGCATGACCTTCTAACATTTATAGATGGAGAATATACCTGTACAATGTAGGTTATTCACTGAGGAAAACACCACATAGCAAATGCATTAAAGAGCACATATAACGGCTATCTGATTTTATATGATTTTTGCCATACTCAAGCAGTCCTACATTAAACCCTTTCAAATGAGACTGAAGTATTTCCTGTAGTAAAGTGTTTTATCTTTCTCTTCTTTGTGTCATTAGTGAAAGATCAGGCTCACATGTGTCCAGCTCTGTGTCTGTGAAGAGTGACTGGTCAAAAGGTGAAGGACCAAAATTCAGTGAGAGAAAACCATCAGCTTACAAAAGGTATTTCATGTGTTTCTTATTGTTAGTCACACATAGACTGTTAGAACATATTTCAGCAAATATTTATCATAAAACTATGTTCAAATATATTTCCAATGTACAAACAGCAGTGCTATAAAACCCCAAAGGGAGCATCAGCAAAAAGATTGAAGTTTCTATATGAATTATAATAAAAAAAATTGTAATATGCATTAATTTGAGTTTGCTTACATAACTACTGCTCAACATATTAAAATACATATTGTCAATGCAGAATTCACTATATGTTTATACTTAAATAGATCCTATACTTTAACAGCAAAAACTTACATTTTCTTGTTCTCTGCTAAAAATAATAATATAATTTTGCCTGAAAAAATACAGTATTTTATTTCATTGGCTAACAGGCTTCAATATGAGACGTTGGACTCAGATGTTCAGACTCACAGGAACAACGAGAGTTTCAAAGACAGTCTCACAGGGATCTTCCAGGTAGGAAAACACATTTTCATACATGTTTATATTTATAACAAACAAATAGTTTTTGAACTTTGTTTGCAAAAATAATAGAATAGAAATTAAGAACCCATAAAATAATAATCAAAATTTTAAAAGACAAGTGTTGTTTTTGTACTCTTTGTGTTAAATGGCAGCTGATTAAATGTTTGGTTTTTACCTTTTTTCTTTTAGAAAATATTTTTAATTACTGGATAAATAGTTTTGACCAAATATGGATGTGGATCTGGTTAAATTGTGTTGTTCTGTCTTTTATTTTACTTGCTTTGTTTGTAGGATATTGAGAGCAAAATAATCATATTTCTGAAGAATGAACTTGAAAAGTTTAAGAAAATATTACAAAAAGAGAACACACAATACTTTGTGAAGGACTTTAATGAGAATAGATGCAGTATCAAAGAAGCAGCTCTTGATCTCACACTACATTACCTGAGAGAGATGAAGCAAGATGAAGCTGCTGATGCTCTAGAAGGTAAGAGACTCATGATCATCTGTCTGATTTTCTCTTATAAATGGAGGAGAGAAAATTAAAAATAAAACTATCTATTTTCTGTCCCTGTGTTTAGATGAGCTGTTCTTCATTCATAAGCTGAAATGTGGCCTAAAGAAGAAGTATCAATGTGTGTTTGAAGGAATTGCGAAGCAAGGTGACTCCACACTTCTGAATAACATCTACACAGATCTCTACATCACTCAGGGTGGCAGTGAACAGGTCAATACTGAACATGAGGTGAGACAGATTGAAGTTGCTTCCAGGCGTCATGAAGCACAAGAGATACAGGTTGAATGCACACATTTGTTTGAAGCACCTGACCAACACAAGGAGATCCGAACTGTACTGACAAAAGGAGTCGCTGGCATCGGGAAATCAGTCTCTGTGCAAAAGTTTGTTCTGGACTGGGCTGAAGGAAAAGAAAATCAAGATATTACCTTCATATTTCCTCTTCCATTCAGAGAGATGAACTTAAAGGAGAAAGAAAAACTGAGTTTGATGGACCTTATAACTCAATTTTTCCCAGAGACAAAAGAACTGAACCTTACAAGAAGGAATCAGTTCAAAGTGCTGTTCATCCTTGATGGACTGGATGAATGTCGCCTTCCTTTGAAGTTTGATTGTAATAAGACGTGTCGTGATGTGTCGTCACCAGCCTCTCTGGATGTTCTCCTAACGAACCTCATGAAGGGAAATCTGCTTCCTTCTGCTCTCATCTGGATCACCACCAGACCAGCAGCTGCCAGTAAGATTCCTCCTGACTGTATCGACCGGCTGACAGAGATACGAGGATTCAGTGACGCACAGAAGGAAGAGTACTTCAAAAAAAGATTCACTGATCAGAATCAGGCCAACACAATCATAGATCACATTAAACAATCAAAGAGTCTCTTTATCATGTGCCACATCCCAGTCTTCTGCTGGATTTCAGCCACTGTTCTCCAGAACATTCTGGAGGAGAAAAGAAATAATGATGTGAAAAACACTCAGGCTGATGCGATCTCTAAAACACTGCAGGAATCAAACACTGAAGACACTCCCAAAACTCTGACACAAATGTACACACACTTTCTCCGCTTTCAGATCCAGCAGAGCCGCCGAAAGTATGAAAGAGAATACACACCAGATGTTTCCTGGGATAAAGACACCATCCTTTCACTGGGGAAACTGGCATTTCATCAGCTGGAAAGAAACAACCTGATCTTCTATGACACAGATCTGGAAGCCTGTGGTATTGACGTCTATAAGGCATCAGTGTACTCAGGCATGTGTACCCAAATCTTTAAGGAGGAAACAGGGATCATTCTTGGTACCATGTACTGCTTTATTCACTTGAGCATTCAAGAGTTTATTGCAGCCGTTTATGCACATCTGTTTCTGGACATCAACAAGACAAGTGTGTTTGATCATGAGTCTACAGAACAGGAAAACAGAAATGAAACCATGATTGATTTTCTCAGAACTGCAGTGGACAAGGCGCTCGAGAGTGACGATGGACACCTGGACCTTTTCCTTCGCTTCCTCCTCGGCCTGTCGCTCCAGTCCAATCGACGACTCTTACGAGGTCTGTTGACACAGCAAGACGGCAATGACCAGAGCAACAAGGAAATAGTTCAGTACATCAAGCAGAAATTAGAAGATAATCTTCCTGCAGAGCGATCCATCAATCTGTTCTACTGTCTGAATGAACTGAACGACCAAACTCTGGTGGATGAGATTCAGACCCACCTTAGCAAAGGCAGTCTCTCATCTGGTGACCTTTCACCTGCCCAGTGGACTGCTTTGGTCTTTGTGTTGTTGACATCAGAGGAAGAGCTGGAGGAGTTTGAGCTTCAGAAATTCAAGAAATCAGACGAGTGTCTCATCAGATTATTGGCAGTCATCAAAGCCTCCAGAAGAGCTCTGTAAGTCACTTTATACGTTATGTCATGTTTTGGTCTAATCCAGGTTATAACAGATTATTTAAAATACATATATTATCAGTTGTTACTTTATATCTCCCAATAAAATTATATTTTAAATGCTAAATTTCCTAATAGTTTTAGTTCTATAATTGTAATTGTGGTGGGCAAAACGTATTGCAATGCAATACATGATTGAGAGATACAAATAAACATTTATCAAAACCCTGTTGAATCATATTAGATTACAATTATTAGATTAAAGCAACTTTTTTGTTTTAGAAAAAAACATGTTAAACTTTATATATCAAATATACAGTTTAACATGTTTTTTCTAAAACAAAAAAGTTGCTTTAATCTAATAATTGTAATCTTGAAATATTAACAACTATAAAGAAATTCTGAGTTTGAAGTTAATCTTAGGTTTACTTTAATCAGTAAAGATTTTACAGCAAAAAAGAAGAAAAAAGAACCACTGATTTAGAATTAAACTGAAAGGCCTTTTAGTTACTAAAAAGTATGAACTATCAATCAGATGACAGAAGGCATGTAGTAGATTTTCAGCAGTTTCTTTCAGTAAAGTTTTGATCAAATTGATAATTTAGAGGCCTTAGACATTCATGTATCAAATATGATGCATTAGGTTTTTATAGGGTTGAGTTAGCAGAGGATGAAGCACAACAGTTGTTATCATACAACACACTGGTTTATAGTTATTTTCACTAACTTTGACTATGTAGTTCTCTTCAACTTCTGCTATAAAGCACATATGCTCTTACATAACTTCAATGCTGAAATCATTAAACCCCCAGAATCTCCTCAAGACAAATGTAAAACTCATTGTCATTTAAACTATAAATCTTAAAATTATTTTTGTCCAAGCATGTCTCATTTAATTGAGCAAATTATTCACTTAATCAAAAATAATATATATAAAATGCTAGTTTTGTCAGTGTGCAGCTCACCCTTCTATTTTATACAGTGTGTATATATATATATATATATATATATATATATATAGCCTACTGTATGTGTATATATATATATATATATATATATATATATATATATATATATATATATATATATATATTAGAGGTGGGCATAGATTAATTTTTTTAATCTAGATTAATCTAGATTAATTTTGAAATTAATCTAGATTAATCTAGATTAAAATGGCTCATTTGAATTCTGATGAAGGCATTCAGAATATGTGTGCTACCCAAATAATGACTATAAAAGTAAGTCTTTGAGAACGGGTTTCTCAAGCCAGGTGGCGCATTAGACCAGGGGCTCATCTCCTGTTTCCAAAATGCATCACAAACTGCTTGAGAAAGCTGTTCTACTCATAGACTGTAAAAGGTTACTACTGTACTGTTACCGTCTGTAGGCAACATTAAGTCAAGTCAAGTCAAGTCAAGTATATTTGTATAGCGCTTTTCACAATACAGATTGTATCAAAGCAGCTTTACAGTATTAAATTAAAATAATACAACAAGGTTTGTTTCTAGTGGAATTTATTGTTTGATAAAATTAAATTAAATATCCCCAAAATATCCCCAACTGAGCAAGCCAAAGGCAACAGTGGCAAGGAACCGAAAAACTCCATCAACTCATAGGCCTAACATTAGGTAGGCCTATGTTATTATCAACTACTATAGGCTATCAATTAGGGATGGGCGATATGGCCTAAAATCCATATTGTGATATACATTGCAGCCTCTTGCGATAACGATATATATTATAATAAAACCATTTCAGAACAGGTTACACAGACCCTGCTAAACAACTGCTAAATGTATTTTTTTTAATATATTTTTTTAAAGGGTGTATGTAGTTTTGAGAACATATATTGTGCAAAACTGTAAGTATACAACATAATTTTGCAGATAAATAAAATGCAAGTACACTAGCTGCAGAGACTTAAGTAGGTCTAATGTTTATTATGGCTTGGAGCTTATGAAACCCCAAATTTAAAATTAGAATATTGTCTAACTGATGTCTTTTCAGTTAAAAAGAAACACAACAACGATTCTTAAAATCGGGCACTTTTAATAAAAAGAGATTATGTGCTACACCACTAAGATATATTGGGAATAATACGCGCGCGCTGGTATTCAGTGATATTTCGTTTGGAATTTGAGGTGGTAGAACGGATTAGTCGTGTGTTAACTTACCGAACTGTTACACACCACACAGTCTATATAGTTTGCTGCTGCTCGTCGGACGGCTTAAATCCGAACCAAGTCCAAATAATGGATGTTGCACTGATCTTTTTCACCAGCTTTCACTTTCAGCCGTGTTTACTTAAGATGACGACGAATATGATGCGTTGCAGCCGGGTGTTCCTCGCGGCCGCGGGTAGATTGCGTCATCATAGCTTGTGTAGCTTGAGCCAGCTCCCAACCCAACTTGGAGAATAGATTAACGGCGATATTTTTTTTATCGCCCGATAAGAGTCTCGCGTTAACGCAGCACGTTAACGCCGATAACGGCCCACCACCAATATATATATACTGTATGTATATATGTATATATATGTATATATATATAAATACACTGCTCAAAAAAATAAAGGGAACACTTTTTAATCAGAGAATAGCATCAAGTCAGTTAAACTCCTGGGATATTGATCTGGTCAGTTAAGTAACAGAGGGGGTTGGTAATCAGTTTCAGCTGCTTTAGTGTTAATGAAATTAACAGCAGGTGCACTAGATGGGCAACAGTGAGACAACCCCCAAAACAGGAATGGTTTTACAGGTGGAGGCCACTGACATTTTTTCCCTACTCATCTTTTCGGACTGTTTTTCACCAGTTTTGCATTTGGCTAGGGTCAGTGTCACTAATGGTAGCATGAGGCGATACCTGGACCCTACAGAGGTTGCACAGGCAGTCCAGCTCCTTCAGGATGGCTCATCAATACATGCCATTGCCAGAAGGTTTGCGGTGTCTCCCAGCACAGTCTCAAGAGCATGGAGGAGATTCCAGGAAGACAGACAGCTACTCTAGGAGAGCTGGACAGGGCCGTAGAAGGTCCTTAACCCATCAGCAGGACCGGTATCTGCTCCTTTGTGCGAGGAGGAACATGATGAGCACTGCCAGAGCCCTACAAAATTACCTCCAGCAGGCCACTGGTGTGAATGTCTCTGACCAAACAATCAGAAACAGACTTCATGAGGGTGGCCTGAGGGCCCGACGTCCTCTAGTGGGCCCTGTGCTCACTGCCCAGCACCAGGGAGCTCGATTGGCATTTCCCATTGAACACCAGAATTGGCAGGTCCGCCACTGGTGCCCTGTGGTTTTCACAAATGAGAGCAGGTTCACCCTGAGCACGTGACTGACAGGAAAGGGTCTGGAGAAGCCGTGGAGAATGTTATGCTGCCTGTAACATCGTTCAGCATGACCGGTTTGGTGGTGGGTCAGTGATGGTCTGGGGAGGCATATCCATGGAGGGACGCACAGACCTCTGCAGGCTAGACAATGGCACCCTGACTGCCATTAGGTATCGGGATGAAATCCTTGGATCCATTGTCAGACCCTATGCTGGTGCAGTGGGTCCTGGGTTCCTCCTGGTGCACAACAATGCCCGGCCTCATGTGGCGAGAGCATGCAGGCAGTTCCTGGAGGATGAAGGAATGATACCATTGAAGGGCCACCACGCTCTCCTGACCTACATCCAATAGAACACCTCTGGGACATTGTGTTTCGGTCCATCTGACATCACCTGGTTGCACCTCAGACTGTCCAGGAGCTCAGTGATGCGCTGGTCCAGATCTGGGAGGAAATACCCCAGGACACCATCCGTCGTCTCATTAGGAGAATGCCCCGACGTTGTCAACGTTGTCAGGCATGCATACAAGCACGTGGGGGCCATACAAACTACTGAGTACCATTTTGAGTTGCTGCAATGAAATTTCAGCAAAACTGACAAGCCTGCTGCATCATTTTTTCACTTAGATTTCCGGGGTGTCTTTGAATTCAATCCTCTGTAGGTTGATCATTTTCATTTCCATCAAACGATGTGGCATCCTTTCGTTCATAACACATTACCCAGTCCATATTAGTATAGATATCCAGCATGATATTTTTCCACATTGAGATCTGATGTGTTTTCAAAGTGTTCCTTTAATTTTTTTGAGCAGTGTATATACATACATACATATATATATATATATATATATATATATATATATATATATATATATATATATACAGTGGGGCAAAAAAGTATTTAGTCAGCCACCAATTGTGCAAGTTCTCATACTTAAAAAGATGAGAGAGGCCTGTAATTTTCATCATACCTCAACTATGAGAGACAAAATGAGGAAAAAAATCCAGAAAATCACATTGTCTGATTTTTAAAGAATTTATTTGCAAATTATGGTGGAAAATAAGTATTTGGTCAATAACAAAAGTTCATCTCAATATCCTTTGTTGGCAATGACAGAGATCAAACATTTTCTGTAAGTCTTCACAAGGTTTTCACACACTGTTGCTGGTATTTTGGCCCATTCCTCCATGCAGAGCAGTGATGTTTTGGGGCTGTCGCTGGGCAACACAGACTTTTTAACTCCCTCCAAAGATTTTCTATGGGGTTGAGATCTGGAGACTAGCTAGGCCACTCCAGGACCTTGAAATGCTTCTTACGAAGCCACTCCTTCATTGCCCGGGCGGTGTGTTTGGGATCATTGTCATGCTGAAAGAGCACGTTTCATCTTCAATGCCCTTGCTGATGGAAGGAGGTTTTCACTCAAAATCTCACGATACATGGCCCCATTCATTCTTTCTTTTACACGGATCAGTTGTCCTGGTCCCTTTGCAGAAAAACTGCCCCAAAGCATGATGTTTCCACCTCCATGCTTCACAGTAGGTATGGTGTTCTTTGGATGCAACTCAGCATTTTTTCTCCTCCAAACACGACGAGTTGAGTTTTTACCAAAAAGTTCTATTTTGACCATATGATATTCTCCCAATTCTCTTCTGGATAATCCAAATGCTCTCTAGCAAACTTCAGACGGGCCTGGACATGTACTGGCTTAAGCAGGGGGACACGTCTGGCACTGCAGGATTTGAGTCCCCGGCGGCGTAGTGTGTTACTGATGGTAGCCTTTGTTACTTTGGTCCCAGCTCTCTGCAGGTCATTCACTAGGTCCCCCCGTGTGGTTCTGGGATTTTTGCTCACCATTCTTGTGATCATTTTGACCCCACGGGGTGAGATCTTGCGTGGAGCCCCAGATTGAGGGAGATTATCACTGGTCTTGCATGTCTTCCATTTTCTAATAATTGCTCCCACAGATGATTTCTTCACACCAAGCTGCTTACCTATTGCAGATTCAGTCTTCCCAGCCTGGTGCAGGACTACAATTTTGTTTCTGGTGTCCTTTGACAGTTCTTTGGTCTTGGCCATAGTGGAGTTTGGAGTGTGACTGTTTGAGGTTGTGGACGGGTGACTTTTATACTGATAACGAGTTCAAACAGGTGCCATTAATACAGGTAACGAGTGGAGGACAGAGGAGCCTCTTAAAGAAGAAGTTACAGGTCTGTGAGAGCCAGAAATCTTGCTTGTTTGTAGGTGACCAAATACTTATTTTACTGAGGAATTTACCACTTAATTCATTAAAAATCCTACATGTGATTTTCCGGATTTTTTTTTCCTCATTTCGTCTCTCATAGTAGAGGTATACCTATGATGAAAATTACAGGCCTCTCTCATCTTTTTAAGTGGGAGAACTTGCACAATTGGTGGCTGACTAAATACTTTTTTGCCCCACTGTATATATATATATATATATATATATATATATATACACTGTACACACTATTTATGTAAAAAATATAAAATAATGGAAAATATATTTAATATTCGGATAATAAAATGTTCCATCTAATTTCGAGATGTAATTTATTTGTCTTGCAGGCTAAATGATTGTGGCTTAACAGACAAAAGCTGTTCAGCTCTGGCTACTGTTCTTGGATCAGATACCAATCTGAAAGAGCTGAACATGAACAATAATAGTCTGCAGGATTCAGGAGTGAAGCTGCTCTGCACTGGACTGAAGAATATAATGTGTACATTGGAGATACTGAGGTAAGTTGTGTTCCAGTAGAAGATATTTTGAGATATTCTTTACTTTTAAATATATTTCAATCATGACAACTCAGAAGGAGTTTTACTAAGAAAGGGGTCATGAACCGCTTTGTTTTGTTTTATAATGTTTCCTGTAATGCATTTATAATGTTAGTATAATTTTTACATCAAAAATTGTCATAATTTACTCTGATTTTTGCCCTCTGATTTGAACTCTGGTTTGAAGGGGCGCTGTGAGACTTCAGTGTAAACGCCCACTGCTGTGATTGGCTAACATTTTTGTGTGATGTGGAAAGATAAGACCCAAAAGCGAAGTGGAGGAACAGTCTCTTTAATTGAGAGAGAAATGTCAGTTCAACAGAAATATATTTCCTCTTCTTAGATAAATAACAGAAAAGTCGCCATCAAGGCTGACGCTCTAATAACATGAAACAGAAAGTCTCGTTCCGAGTAGGCAACAGCAAACAGTCAGAGAAAGGGATCCAGCGGGCACTGTCCTCTGATCTCTATTGAGAAATAGCGGCAAGCAGTGGGAGAGGAGAATGCTCTGGGTGTTCGTCAGCAACCGGCAGGCTGGACAGAGTGCAGAACAAAAGGTTACAAACGAACAGATTGAAATAGACCTGTGCCTGGCTGGATGTATGGTCGGTCTTGCAATAGAGTAGACACAGACAGCACTCGGACAGGACTTTGATAGGACACGGACAGAACTCGGACAGCAGGTAAGGTGAAGCCTCTTGCATGAGTTGAATACGAAATAATTTGGCAAAGAAGCAGGGAAAAAGGGAAGCTAGAAGTAGCAAACACAATTAGAGAGAACAGAGAACAGGTGTGAAGGAATGAGCGTGATGACAAGTAGTAACTAGAAACAGCTGAGGATGAGTAAAGGTAAGCTAAGATTATGTGTGTGTGTGTGACCAGAAGAGGGAGACAGAGAAGGATACCAGAATGATGACACTTTGCATATGAAACTAGATGTACCGCATCGCGGTACAAAATATGACCGCCGCTCAGGCCTGCACTGGCTTTCCACAAAAATAAATGACGTGGAGTAATTTGGCTGTATTGCGTGTTTATGTATATACCTAAAAAAAGTAGTAGTATGTGCATGTCTGTCTGTGTGTGTGTGTGTGTGTGTGTATGTGTGTGTGTTTGTGTATGTGTGTGTCTGTGTGTGTGTGTGTGTGTGTCTGTGCGTGTATGTATGTGTGCGTACATGTGTGCGCGTGTGTGTTTGTGTGTGTGTGTGTCTGTGCATGTGGATTTGTATGTGTGTGTATGGGTGTGTGTCTGTGCGTGTGGATGTCAGTGTGTGTGCATGCTTGCGTTTGTTTGTATTCCTGCATGTGTGTGTGTGACAGTATCATCCTAAACCAGCAACCCTTTCGCTCAACAGCACCATCTACAGGCCGATGAGTGTACAGTCACTAAATGTGCACATAAATGAATTTATTTTATACCCCCCCATGGATGAAATTCTACGAAACTTAGCAGAGGATACCCCCAGAGGATGTCAAGTTAATCATACACATGAAATATGGTGCAATTCTGAACATCTCCACTGAAGATAGGGGCGATTAAAGCAGAATAATATTGCATTTTCATTTTTTATGGGAGGGGCGCAAATCACAAATGAGTGATTATGGGTTAGGTTGATGTGGGGCCTTAAGAGCAACATACCATAAAAATTTCTTCATCCTCGGTGCCACGGTTCAGGTAGTTATTTAGGAAAAACTGCAATTTTTTGGGTTTGGGGGGGCCCAGCGCGGGGGGGGGGGGGGAGTGGCCCCCGGGGACCAACGAAATTTTTCCGTAGAAGTCTAGTGGGGCTACATGCCCACCAAATTTCATGTTCCCCGGTGTTTCGGTGTCCCTGGTATCGTTGACGAAAAAATTACGGGGGCCCCAGCGCAGGGGGGAAGTGGCCCCCGGGGACCAAACTAAATTTTTCCGTAAAAGTCTAGTAGACCAACATACCATAAAAATTTCTTCATCCTCGGTGCCACAGTTCAGGTAGTTATTTAGGAAAAACTGCATTTTTTGGGGTTTGGGGGGGCCCAGCGCGGGGGGGGGGGGAGTGGCCCCCGGGGACCAAACGAAATTTTTCCGTAAAAGTCTAGTACACCAACATACCATAAAAATTTCTTCATCCTCGGTGCCACAGTTCAGGTAGTTATTTAGGAAAAACTGCATTTTTTGGGGTTTGGGGGGGCCCAGCGCGGGGGGGGGGGGAGTGGCCCCCGGGGACCAAACGAAATTTTTCCTTAGAAGTCTAGTGGGGCTACATGCCCACCAAATTTCATGTTCCCCGGTGCTTCGGTGTCCCTGGTATCGTTGACGAAAAATTTACGGGGGCCCCAGCGCGGGGGAGGGAAGTGGCCCCGGGGGACCAAACGAAATTTTTCCGTAAAAGTCTAGTAGACCAACATACCATAAAAATTTCTTCATCCTCGGTGCCACGGTTCAGGTAGTTATTTAGGAAAAACTGCATTTTTTGGGGTTTGGGGGGGCCCAGCGCGGGGGGGGAGTGGCCCCCGGGGACCAAACGAAATTTTTCCTTAGAAGTCTAGTGGGGCTACATGCCCACCAAATTTCATGTTCCCCGGTGCTTCGGTGTCCCTGGTATCGTTGACGAAAAATTTACGGGGGCCCCAGCGCGGGGGGGGAAGTGGCCCCCGGGGACCAAACGAAATTTTTCCGTAAAAGTCTAGTACACCAACATACCATAAAAATTTCTTCATCCTCGGTGCCACAGTTCAGGTAGTTATTTAGGAAAAACTGCATTTTTTGGGGTTTGGGGGGGCCCAGCGCGGGGGGGGAGTGGCCCCCGGGGACCAAACGAAATTTTTCCTTAGAAGTCTAGTGGGGCTACATGCCCACCAAATTTCATGTTCCCCGGTGCTTCGGTGTCCCTGGTATCGTTGACGAAAAATTTACGGGGGCCCCAGCGCGGGGGGGGAAGTGGCCCCCGGGGACCAAACGAAATTTTTCCGTAAAAGTCTAGTAGACCAACATACCATAAAAATTTCTTCATCCTCGGTGCCACGGTTCAGGTAGTTATTTAGGAAAAACTGCCTTTTTTTGGGTTTGGGGGGGCCCAGCGCGGGGGGGGAGTGGCCCCTGGGGACCAAACGAAATTTTTCCTTAGAAGTCTAGTGGGGCTACATGCCCACCAAATTTCATGTTCCCCGGTGCTTCGGTGTCCCTGGTATCGTTGACGAAAAATTTACGGGGGCCCCAGCGCGGGGGGGGAAGTGGCCCCCGGGGACCAAACGAAATTTTTCCGTAAAAGTCTAGTAGACCAACATACCATAAAAATTTCTTCATCCTCGGTGCCACGGTTCAGGTAGTTATTTAGGAAAAACTGCATTTTTTGGGGTTTGGGGGGGCCCAGCGCGGGGGGGGAGTGGCCCCCGGGGACCAAACGAAATTTTTCCGTAAAAGTCTAGTTGACCAACATACCATAAAAATTTCTTCATCCTCGGTGCCACGGTTCAGGTAGTTATTTAGGAAAAACTGCCTTTTTTGGGGTTTGGGGGGGCCCAGCGCGGGGGGGGAGTGGCCCCCGGGGACCAAACGAAATTTTTCCTTAGAAGTCTAGTGGGGCTACATGCCCACCAAATTTCATGTTCCCCGGTGCTTCGGTGTCCCTGGTATCGTTGACGAAAAATTTACGGGGGCCCCAGCGCGGGGGGGGAAGTGGCCCCCGGGGACCAAACGAAATTTTTCCGTAAAAGTCTAGTAGACCAACATACCATAAAAATTTCTTCATTCTCGGGTGCCACGGTTCAGGTAGTTATTTAGGAAAAACTGCATTTTTTGGGGTTTGGGGGGGCCCAGCGCGGGGGGGGAGTGGCCCCCGGGGACCAAACGAAATTTTTCCTTAGAAGTCTAGTGGGGCTACATGCCCACCAAATTTCATGTTCCCCGGTGCTTCGGTGTCCCTGGTATCATTGACGAAAAATTCAGTAAGGTGACGAAAAAAAAAAAAAAAAAAAACTTTGACAATCCCTATATGACCGCTTTCGCTAGCTACGCTAGCGGCGGTCATAATAAGTATTACAAGTGGAACTCTCTTGAATACTTTTAGCACGCTTTTACAATTACAGCTCTTAATATTAACTAATCGTGTAAAGTGTTGATTAGAGCATTGTATTTAGATCTATGGCATTATATTTATAGACCATTTCAACGGCCTTTCGTCTGTTTAAGGAAGTGACGTATTTGGCCCTAGGACGTTTCCGGTTAGTTGCCGAGCGCATTCAAAACAATGGCGGGATGCGCTTGATGTACAGTGGGATTGCGATAATTTATTTAATCCTGCTATTTAGAATATCTAAATTAAAATTAGGTCCTTGTTGCTCGTTAGTTGGGTCCTCCTTCTGGCCCGAAACCAACTTTTTTTGGAAATTAAAATGTTTAAATTCCTGAAAAACGCGCCTGGATTGCACCAGTGAAGCGAGAAGGCTGAATACGCAACTAGCAATATACAGCACACATTTCGATTCTGGTAAGTAAAATATTTTCCCCCTCCCATTGGATTATTTGAATTTCTTTACGTTAACTGTTTATGTATGCTGCAGCATAATTTAAGATAGCTCTGTTCGTTATTGTTTACATATAAACCTAGCATTTTGACGCGTGTAATTTAGTGAAAATAGGCCAAGCTTTTATTTCCGTCTTTTCCCCTAAATGTTCTGTGGGCTGTAATTAAGTAGGAGTTAACATTTGTTGGCTAACGTTAGCTGTCTAGTTGGTTGACAACTGCAGTAAGTAACACATTACAGAATTACAGAATGTATACTGTATAACAGTTACCTGAATGGTGTGCTGCAGTAGTTTACAAAAGGTAACGGTAAACATTTTTCATCACTTAAGCTTGGCTAATGTTAATTCCAACATTTACTATAGTACACAATAGTAGCATTAGTTCTTAAATATTGTGCATTAACCAGATTAAGTTAATAATTGTTTTTTTGCTTTTGTCTTCAATAGGAAAGCCATCATTTGTAATTTAAGACGTCCAAGACTACTACAGGGAGACAGGAACGACAGCCAAACCACATGTGACCATACAGTGTGTGCAGAATTATTAGGCACCTTGATTTTCTGATCATATTTTGTTTTTCAGACACATCTTTACCAATTCAACACCACATTAAGCTTAATAACTACTTTCATTTTGTATTTAATATATTTAAGGGATATATAATTGTACATGAAGACATGGAAATGAAAACGCCTTATATTCAGGTGTGCATAATTATTAGGCACGTTTTCTTTTACAGATAAAATAAGCCAAAAAAGAGATTTAACTCAGACTGAAAAGTCACAAATTATTAAATGCCCATAAGAAGGAGCATGACCATTGGACAGTGAAATCCTCATTGGGTCAGCAGGGTCAGACAAAATCAGGTGGAGAAGAAAAGTTAACTGCAAAATAATTAAGTGTGAAACCATCAGGAACCCTTTAGTCTCCAGCGCCACCATTTTCCAGAACTGCAACTTACCTGGAGTCTCCAGAAGAGCAAGATATCAGGATCTCAGAGACTTCGGTTCACAAGCTGAAATGTAGTAAAATACATGAAGACTGTTTTTATAGGCTTTATGGACAGACAGTTTGGGACTGACTCTTGAAGGACCAGCATCACATCCTCTTGTTCCACTGTTTGAAGAATTCATCTTCATCGGTAAGTTTTGGGAGTTGATTTTTAAAAATGAACTCCTAAAACTTAATGCCAGATTCTGGAAGATTAATTCTTCATGTATTTTACTACACTTCAGCTTGTGATTCTTAAGTGTGGGGCATTTTTTAGTATTCTTTACCTCTCTTTTTTGGCTTATTTTAACTGTAAAAGAAAACGTGCCTAATAATTATGCACATCTGAATATAAAGTTTTTTTCATTTCCAGCCTTGATGAACAATTCTATATCACTTATAAATTATTAAATACAAAATGAATTGTAGTTAAGATTAATGTGGTTTGGAATTGGTAAAAATGTGTCTGGAAAAAAATATATATGATCAGAAAATCAACGTGCAAAATCAATAATTCTGCACACATATGAACCCCCAGATGACCATGTATTTTGTATTTTTAAATATATACAGGATTCGACATTTGAAGTGGATAAAAATCTTTCATCAAAGTTAACATTAATTTTGAACAATACCCGTTCTTGTCTTAGGACAACTTTGATAAACTTTTTTGATCCACTTCAGATGTTGACTATATAAATACACACACAGCTAGCAAATCTGTATGTGACTATACTAACCATAAAATAACATTTTCCCTTCAAGTACCTAAAAAGTGTATTCTGTATGTTTTATTCTTAATTTTACAATTATTAATCTTCACGTATACATTTCTCTTAAATGACTAATACAGGTTTATGCATTAGGAAAAAAAAAAGACAGCCAGCATTACATTGCTTTCACCTTCTATTTATTTATGACCACATGAGGGGCTCAGATAGGACATTTAAACCCTCTCGCACACGTTTCCACAGCAACACACTTCACCCAACTAAGCACACACATTTGGAAACGAATGAAATGAATACTGGCATAACTTAAAGCGATTTTTACTGAAGTCCGTTTACTAGCGTACATTTAGCGTTGTAATATACATGCATGTTCTGTAAAGCTGCTCTGAAACGATATGTATTTTGAATAGCGCTGTACAAATAAATATGAATATTTGCATTGATATGCCAGCAAATGCAAGTGAAATGCCCACTCTTAACCTCCCCGGACAAACCATGATAAGTACGTTTTTGACGCTGTTTGACTTGCTTCATCTTCACCAAACACAAGACAGATGTCATCAACATTTTACGAACGAATGTTCCCAACCTTTCTGCTAAGTATCCAGACTGCGATAGGCTTTTATCGCATCTCTCGTGTAACTTAACGTTACACGCAAGCAGCCGCAACACCCAATCGGACTACTCAGGCAAACGTTGTTCTGTGTAAAAAGTATACGCATCAAAGTCTTATTTAAAGGGTCCGGTAATTCCAATCATCGTTTATTTTCAGTTTTTAGAAATACTTTAACTGTTGCCTTTTCGCTAGACGTAAAAGTTACGTGCTTGTTTTCACAGACCTGAGATTTAAAAACGCCGCCACCGGAAATGCTTCAGGGCCAGACATGCGCAGTAGCATTCCAACGGAATGTTATTGTTTACGTCCTTGAAATGGTCTATATAGTGGCATGAAAGGTTGCAAAGTTGCTGAAATAAGACCACAAAACACATACTAAATATGTGTCCTCAAGACTTTTGACTAATGTCGTTCTCATAAAACAATACATTGATTTAAACGTTGTAAAACAGTTTTTTTGTCAGAAGAGGTTTATGCATGGGAGGGGTAATGGCCCATCAATATTAATGAGATTCAGACCAGAGGTGTGACATAGACACTCCCCCAATGGCCCATCAAGTAAAGCAGCCTTAACAAAGAAGAGGAGATTCAAAGCTTTTGTTTTTCAATCTGTTTTATTGTAATTCCTCTATGTGGAGGAACTAAATGTTCTAAATTTGAAGGTATCTCACAGTAAACGCTTATGTTGATGCGGGCTCTAAGCAAAATAAAGCAAAATAATGCAAAATGAGCAAAATAAACTAAAATAGCTTGTCAACTAATTTCTCTGTACTGTAGGCTAATTGGCCTACGTGTTGTAGCCTAGTCATTAAATAAAACAATTTAGTTGATATTTAGGTTTAAATAAAATCTTCTTTTTTTTTTTTTCATTTATGTTGATTATATGAAAAGTGAAAAGCATGAGTAAGATCATGCGCAATCGCGAGACAAATGGAGTGGGCAGACAAGATTTTGACCATTTCATTAAGTTTATTTTTTGTATAAAGCCTTTAAAGTGAATTTCGTTTTGTATTAATTGTATCTTAATTGTAATCGTTGTTTCATCAACCAATTGCCTGTATTTAATACATAAGAATTAAAAATAGCAGGCAATAGAGCTCCGTGTCGGCATGTGAACTGGAGCTCGCCTCATAAATGAACCCAAACTCATAAGCTTTGCCTAAAATACCAGAGAAATATAAAGAAAGCTCGAAATGTGTTATTTAAAACAAAACTATTAAAAACGAAAGAAAACAGACTGCATGAAGCCTCAAATAGCCTAGACCATTTAAATATAAATCACTCTGAATGACAAGTATGGAAATGGTCCAACCAGTAAAATATGTAGCCTAGTTTATATAAAATAGCTTGTCAACTAATGCAAGTAAATTTAAAAAGACTTACTCACCCGAAATATTATCCACGGCTGGATCAAGTCGCTCAACGTTCGTCGCTCAAAATACAAACGTTCGTCGTCAGAGTCCCGCTCTTCTTATGAGGAAAATTTGAACTCTTCATCATTATCCAGGACTAGCTGAAGAGCTTCCTCACCTGTGAATCGTGTCATCTTCCAACGGCGCAGGAAAGTGAATGAATGAAACTTGCTGGTTTTAAGGCATTTCAGGGGGTGTTTACCTTATTTTGCATAGATCACCTCAGCACATTATCTTATGAATAGCACACTCTGCGAGTGGGTGTGAACTCATTACAGATAATTAGATGAGACGGGAGAAACTGTACTTCTCTTTAGTTTCATACAGATTACATTGCAGGAGAATATTTGTTTTGAATGTGAATTGTTTTATTTAAAAGTAGAAATTTAAAGCTTTCTTTAGACGCATGTTTCATGGTTGTGTGATAAGTATTAGCTGAGTTTCAGTTCATTTTCCAGACTTGTTTCAGAAAGATTTTTACAGAGACAGAGTGAGCTGAAAGCGCACCCTGTTTATTTTATTCATTTAAAAATAAAAACAAGGTTTTGATGTTAATGTGAGTGTACACAAAAAAAGAAGACCCTCTATAGTTTATAATCATGTATTCATTTTATTTATATGACCATAAATGACGGATTTTTTTAAGTTTATGTTGCTGCGATGTGAAAAAAATCCATCAAAACGCGCAGGCGCGTTTGCCGACCTCAGAGGGTTAATATAGTCCAAGTGACTACAGTGGCTCAATCTTAAGTTTATAAAGCCTCAAGTCTTTTCACATAGTATAACTGCGCAGCACTTCTGTGTTGGACGTCACATGCATCACACACATGACCAGTGTCGGACAATAGTCAGCCTACGTGTGACGTACAACACAGAAGCACTGCGCAATTACACTACGTGAAAAGACTCGAGGCCCAGAGAGAAGGAAATGAATAGTGGAATAAAGTTGTTATTTTTGGGTTTTTTTGCGCACAAAAAGTATTCTCGTCGCTTTATAAACTTAAAGGGTTAGTTCACCCAAACATGAAAATAATGTCATTAATGGCTCACCCTCATGTCGTTCCAAGCCCGTAAGACCTCCGTTCATCTTCGGAACACAGTTTAAGATATTTTAGTTTTAGTCCGAGAGCTTTCTGTCACTCCACAGTATACCTATGGACGGTATACTGTCCATGTCCAGAAAGGCAATATAGACATCATCAAAGTAGTCCATGTGACTACAGTGGCTCAATCTTTGTTTATCAAGCGACGAACATACTTTTTGTGCGCAAAAAGTAAACAAAAATAACGACTTTATTCCACTATTCATTTCCTTCTCTCTGTGCCTCGAGTGTTTACGTAGTGTTTCAGCGCAGCGCGTCTGTTTTGTACGTCACACGTGGGCTCACTATTGGCCGACGCTGGTCATGTGTGATGCGTGTGACGTACAACACAGAAGCGCTGAAACAACTCACTCGAGGCCCAGAGAGAAGGAAATGAATAGTGGAATAAAGTCGTTATTTTTGTTTACTTTTTGTGCACAAAATGTATTTTCATTTATTAAGGGGTTATTGAAATTTTTAGAAGTTTCTATAAAAAAGTAGTCTGCTTTGGCCTTTCTAATAGCCACAGTGTACAAATTGCGCAGTCTCCTGAAGAGCAGCCAATCAGAATCCAGGCTTGTTTTCCTGGCTTTTGCCCAGGCCTTATCACGGTCATGAAGAGAGTTGGCTAAATCTACAGTGAACCATGCGGTGTTTCGGCCTTTTACTCTATACTTTCTGAGGGGAGCATGCTTGTCAACAATTTCTTTAAACCATCATAAAAAAAATTCCAAGCATTTTCTACATCAGTAATAAGATACATTTTATCCCAGTCAAAATAAAACAGGTCATATAAAAACCCTTGTTCCGAAAAATGTTTTGTGTCACGCTTAATAATGATGCGTGGCTTGGTTTTGGGAATTTTTGTGTTTCTGACCGTGGCAACAACACAGTGGTCACTAATGTCGTTTGCGAAAACAGAAGCTGCTGAGTATAAAGAACGTTGGTTAGGATAAGATCAATTAAAGATGATTTATCTGGACATTTCAGATTAGGTCTAGTGGGACTATCAACGAGCTGAAAGAGATTTAGCGAGTCACAGTAAGCTTTAAATTCATCAGATACTGGATGTAACCAGTTCCAATTTAGATCGCCAATGACTACAATTTCGTTCAGATTCAGTCCTGATAAAAGCTGCATTAAAGAAGGCAGAGCATCCCTGACAGCTGAGGGTGTCCTATAGCAACCCTAATGTGGAGAAGCCTAGAGACCTCGAGATCAAGAGCTAAAAATTCGAATTGCTTACTCACTGATTTAGAGAGAAGCATATTTACACGAAACTAGTGTTGTCACAATACCAAAATTATGACTTCGATATGATACCAGACCAAAATACCTCGATACCGATACTGAATCGATACCACGGCGAAAAAAACTAAAACACTAAAAGTAATTGAAAAATATGACAGAACTTACAAATCATTGTTTTATAAATTAATTTTAAAAAGCTAAAAACTCACATGACCAGCATGTTCCTGCCCTGCTTTATGACCATTCCCTCCCCTTTATTAAAAATAATAATAATAGTAATTACATGTCAGTGTGAACGTCCTTACCGAGATGTTTGCAACAATCACATTATTATCAATCATGCTAACATTTACAAACCTTTCACAACTCTGCAGGTTGGGATGACCAAAATCTTATTTCATGATTCGAGTCATTTAAAGCAACACTAAGTAGAAATCGTGTTTTTGTCAAACAGCGACCCCTAGAGTCGCTGTGGAATAGTTGCACTGTCGTAAATATCCCTGTACACCGGTACCTGCGTCGGGCATGGAACAGGCACAGATAGACTCCGAAGATATTGACCAGGTAATGTTTCACGATTTCATACAAATATTAGGCTACTGCATACTGCATAGTCTACTGAACTACTGATGATGGTATTAGGATAATAATAAGTTTATGTCAAGTGTTATAATAATAAAGTAGCCTAGCTACCGCGTTTGCTGGCTTATAACGTTTTTACATGATTGCAGTTAAATCACAAGTAAATATCCTATAGTCTAGGCCTACTGTATAATTTAATTTGTGTTTTTTTATTGTAATGTAAACATGACAAAATGCCAGATAACATCAATAAAGTTAAATGTACGTCGCATTATTTCATAACATTGGCCGTTATGCTGTCATTAGACATAATTATTGCAATTTATCATAATAGTTTGCAAATTGTGCTCGTTTACACTATTTACAACCTCTACGTTAGGCTTATTTATGTCCTGATAATTATGTGAGATATTGAAAACTGTTCTCATGATAATCGCAGGAATCAACGTCAACAGCGTCGTCTGATATATCCCTCAGGAGATATCCCTCAGGACTACGTGATAAATAAACCTCACAACACCTGAGTTCAGCTGGCAAACTATTCGTGAGGCAAGCTAGGCAATAAAACACAACGCAAAAAACACGTAAGAGAAACGAGTGTTTGTTAGCAAGTCTGTTAACAGCTCTGATAATAGAAAGCTAGCTAGACATATATGTGGAAATTATTGGACTGGTCTAATTATCAACAATGAATCGTAAAAAAATTACATACTACAAGCAAAGTGCTTAGAACGCAAACAAGTTTACAAGTGAGAGATTTATTTACTGGTCACTTCATGCGTTTTCTCAGATCGGATAGCTATCTGATTTATCAAAACGATTCCATTTACACCTGGCCACATAAATGTGTTTTTGCGAAACGGATTTTAATCCGATCTTCAATTCCCACGCTATGCAGATTTAATGGAGTGCACGTCACCGAAAGCAACAGATGAGCTGCATTTTATTGATCATCAGCTAAAATTTCTAAATCAAAGATCGCAATAAGAGAGAGCGGCAACAGCCCTGGTAAGATCATTTTAGTTTCTTTACTTTTAATGAAGATGATTGTGTGTTAAGCGTCTGCGACTTACTTTCACTTTGATTTGCGATAGTTTGCATGTTGGCTTGATGAATAGATGCTCATCTGTGGTGATGCGTGTTCCAGTAGTGTCGTCATATCTGGCTATAACATATAGCCTATAACATGCTCTCACACTTTTTATTTTATTTTTATTTTTAGCAGTTTTGGGGGGAGTACAATTTACATATGTGGTTTCAACAACCAGGCGCATTTACACTTGTCCAGTTTCGTCTGGAATGCGTATCAGACCTCCTCCTGAAGTGGTTTGAGCGATCGGATTCAAATCCGTCTTGAATGCGTTTCGGAGGGTATTTACTGTCTTTTCACGATCGGATAGCTATCCCATCTGAGAAAACGCATGAAGTGGTGTAAACAGCCCCCATGACAAAAACATATGCACGAAATATTGAAACAAAACGCTGGTTGGCCTCTCACGTCCACATTTGAGGAAGTGGTGGGGGAAGTGACGTATGCCGTAAAGCAGTCGAATTTTGTAGTTCTTTTTGTGCTCTGGTTACTACCCGAACCCCGAAGTTACATAGGGCCAGTAAAAGCGATACAGACCCCGTCAGGCTATGGCAGACGTGTCATTCAACCTATAGAGCATCACAGTCCCGCCCACAGCCGGTGCCGGAAGTAAAAATTCAATACAATTTCTCCATTGACAGTTGGGATATAAGCCATAAAAACGTAACCATACATGGTAGACTTAAAAGCAGCTACGGCTGTACTAAGCGATTGTATATGCTCATATAACCGCCAAAAGTTCATGGGGCACTAACCTTGTTTTGGGATAAATGCCTTTTATTCGCGATGTCTTGGAGAAGTACTTCATTACCCACAATCCTGAACAATCCCACAATCCCACAGTGATGCATCTGATTGGTGGAGCTCGTGTAACTGTCTGGTTAAACCCCGCGAAAGTCCGTGAAGACTGAAGATCATTAAAAAAAACAACAACAACCTGTGTTGCGTTTTTTGCACGGTAGATTTATCAGTGCAATCATGATCTCCTTGGCTGCCATGATGGCTTTTTTCAAGGAGGAAAACAAAAGTGTTAAAAGGGGTGAAAACCACTTCAAATCGGGTCATGTAGTTGAGTGTAGCGTGTCCGAGGGTCAGCTTGTGGGTTTTGTAAGGGCCAGCATGAGGGACAAGACCTACAAAGTTGTGGTGAGTTTTGCAGGGAGATGGCAACATTAGTTAGCATTATCGTTCACTTTAGCTAGGCTACTGTAGCCTCCATATGGTATGAGTCATATCAAGCATTTTATGATGCCACTGTCAAAATAATATTTAGCTTAGGCATACCCAGAGCCATAGAGAGCTCTTCATGCATTTACTGAACATTTATGTAATAATTCATGGCAAGTTAATAAACTGAATATGATGCACTTTCTGGTTTGCTGACCATCACTTTTTAATTTCCACTTGTTGTTATTAAGAAAATGCATTAAATGTTATTAAAATTAAGGATGAACTATAACTTCATGAATAAAATGAGCATGGACCACAAGTGGGAAATTGTTGAGGCATTTGTCAGCAACCTGCCCGTGGGCCGCTGAAACTGATGAGCAGAACGCCGCGGACCGCCAAAACTATTAAACCTCGCAGGCTGTTGGTCTAAGAGCGTGACC
The DNA here is from genome assembly GCA_023718395.1 of Leucaspius delineatus. Lineage (NCBI taxonomy): Eukaryota > Metazoa > Chordata > Actinopteri > Cypriniformes > Leuciscidae > Leucaspius > Leucaspius delineatus. The sequence continues at coordinate 2,764,439 of CM043367.1, read as the reverse complement.
CGGCTACCAGCAGTTTAATAAACACGTCCACACACAACACAACATGCTAGATATTACAAATAATTGTAAAGTAGGCTAGAATGCATGCTACATGTTTTGGAACCTTTGAACAGAAACATCTTCAACCTGTCCTGTCAGCAGAGTGTCCTGTAATATTGAGAACAGGCGCGCTCAACTCCCAAATCATTTATGGGTATACACAATACCTATAAAAAACACTATTATTTACACGATTACTACTGAAAGAACTGCTATAAACTGCACAAGAAAAAGTTCGCGTGGCTGTCGTCAGATTTGAAAGTCGCTCTAAAGGCTCTTTCGCGGTTGTGGCTTCAGTCGACTTCAGTGAGGCGCGGTGGTTTATGGGATGAGTAGTTCCTTCGCTCGGAAATGAAAATATGTACACAGTCTTGTACCTTTGACTTTTTTTGGATTTTCTCGTTGTTTTTTCACTCGAAATAATATGTTGTATGCCTATGAGTTCAGCCGTAGCTGGTTATCCTCAGACATGCTGTAAAAAAAATTTAGATACGGATTTTCCAAAACGTCAATGGGAGAAATGAATGGGAAATTTACTTCCGGCACCTAAGCGCTCTCGGGCTGTGGGCGGGACTGTGATGCTCTATTGTAAGTCGATGTACCATCACAACGGTCTTGGAAATATATTATGAAGGTTGAAAAGCTACATAGTGTTACTTTAATATTTTTTAAATGTAATTTTAGAATTATAATATAGATATTTAATAAAAAATAAGCAAAGAAGTAAATTACAAACAATATGACAAATACTATAAGAGACAAATAAAATAAACAGTGCTTAATTTATTTTTTGAAAGCTAAATAGACCTTCTGTAGCTGAAAAAATAAGGTCTTCACCCTATAAATTAACTATACGGGGAGATTCTTAATAAATAGATAAAATTTATTCAGGCAAGCATTGGGTGACTGTCTATTTTCTTTTGTTGTTGGATTAACATTAATCACACTGAATATTACGCTGCCGGTGTTGTGCCGAATTTTGACCCCCTGCCAAATTATTACCCCCCTCGTTGAAGTCAGTACCGATTGCCTAATCCTAACCTCACCCCTAATCCTAACCCCTCCCCCACAACTAATCCTAAACCTACCAATACTAGGAGGGTAATAATTTGTCAGGAGTCAAAATTTGGCACGACACCTGTCCGGCCCTTTAAGACCTGCACGTATCCAATACATTGGAACATATATGATTTCTTTTTACAAACGGTTTACGTTCACTAAAGACATACCCGACTGTGTTTACATGAATACTTCCCAGGACATGCATTTTTACATATCTTTTTGACTATTCAAACCTAATAATCCGCGAAAGAGAACTGAAGTCGCGATCGTATGCTGTCTGAACGGCGTGTGCGCGCGCTTTAAGTCTGACCCCGGCAGCGCGAGCACGTCCAGCGCTTTATTTTCTCATGCATGCAAGTTTCTTTGTCAAGTGCTGCGTGTATATATTTTACTGTTCTGATAATGATGTTATTTAAGCCAGCGCAAATACCTGTGTTTACATCCTGTTTTCGGTTGGAGTCCAAAGTAGTCGATTGCCGAGTTCACGCGCGTGATCATAGGTAACTAAACCTATGCGCGTGAACTCGGCAATCGACTACTTTGGACTCCAACCGAAAACAGGATGTAAACACAGGTATTTGCGCTGGCTTAAATAACATCATTTTTATTCATATCTTTCACATCTACTGCAGTCAGATTCACTCGTGTTCACTCTGAAGGAATCACTCACATTTTCTGTGCACTTGTAATGACACATCAAGGATGTTAAGAGGCTAAAAGCAGGTTTAAAACTTGCCCCATTGAAGTCAACAGGGTGCAAATTTTAAAAATAGTATAACACGGTGTAGGCAACACCGATTTTTGTCGTTGTTCTCTGTATTGACAGCACTCCAAATGTACAAAAAAATGAGCTCAATGTTAAAATTGACCGGAGTTATCCTTTAATAGCAGGGTATCGAGATACCTTTCTAGTACCGGTATATCGTGCAACACTACACAAAACTTATTTTTGATATATACCGCGACACCCCCACCCCTTCTGGGACGATCAGTCCTATATACATTGTAACCATCAATACTGATATCCTCATTCAGAACAGATTTGCTCAGCCAAGTTTCTGATAAAACAATTAGGCTACATCAGCATCAGTTGAGTGTGCCCAAATACGAATCATATCCATCTTAGCGATCAAACTACGAACATTCAAGTGAATAAAACCAAGACCAGCCCTAGATTTAAAATCAGCAGGGGTATTGAAACTTATAGCAGAGTCTGGGCCTGGACTGGGTTGCACATTTCCTGAAATCAACAGCAACAGAACAATTAAACACCTCAGCTTAAGTGATTTAAATGATTGAGAAGAGGATTCATTCTTAGAACTTATTTTTAGTACAAAGCTACGAAGGCAGCTTTCAGAAATAGTACAATTATCTTGTAAAGCCATAACACTGATCATACGGGCCAAGTCCGCAGCATCAGAGGAGAAGAACAGAGGCAGGGGCATTGATTTAATGTCCGACGCACAAACAGATGCACACGTCCCCCAGCGTATTGTGACTGTAATTAAAAGACCTGCACGGGAGTAGTTGGTCCTGTGCGGGCTTCCATACATTCAGCTCAAGGCTAGTAAACACATTACAGAAAAGGGCAGAGCCATTGCACGTTCCGTTCCTAGCCAATGCCTTAGTAATCCAGTCCAGTTTCCTAAAGGTTATTATCCTAAAGGTAATATTCAGGGTCATATTGGAGTCAGTAATTCTTTTAGTTTTAAGCCATTTTCAGTCTCAGAAGTGCATAAAGCCCTCACACTTTTAGACATTAGAAAATCGGCTGGTCCTGATAACTTGGAGCCTTATTTTCTACAGTTAGCATCTGATTTTATTGCACCGCCTTTTTTTTTTTCGAGTAATGAATGTTGAACAACAATAATCTGGGTCTGCCTGTGATCTTTGCTGAGAAAGGGGTTAAAAAAAGTTTAAATGAGGATTGTAAAATTGTATTTAATAATTTGCTAAATTTAGTAGGCGTCTTTGCGTGGATATATATGTGTATGTATGCACATTTGAGAATATAGATATGTCTATGAGATTTTTTATTTATTCATTATTATCTCTTCAAATTAATTAAATGTTTTTTATTTAAATAATGAAATTGTACTACGGTTTGGGTTTTTCTTTTTTGTAAATATAAAGGATGTGTTACGGTTAAATATATTGTTTGAGGAATGTCTATACAGTGTAATTATAAATGAAGGTGTGTTAAAGGTCTCTCTCTCTCTCTGCTAATGTAGGTTAAGCTGGTGTCGTATGACAGATGAAGGTTGTTCTGCTCTGACTTCAGCTCTGAACTCAAACCCATCACACCTGAGAGAGCTGGACCTGAGCAGGAATACACTAGGAGACTCTGGAGTGAAAAACCTCAGTGATCTACTGATGATCCCACAATTCAAGCTGGAGAAACTACAGTTAGTATCATTATACTGTACAGCAGTTACAGTGAGATTAAAGTTGACTGTTTATTTTATTTTAAGGCAACTGGACTCAAGTCTCATCATTTATAGCACTGCACTTTCTGGTGTTTCTCCATCTGAAGAAAGATTCAGAAACACTATTAGTTAACGGCTTGTTATGTGTATCAGTAGAAAGAGCATTAAACTGAAGCATTTGAAACTTCCAATAAACATTTTTATATACTGAAATCTGACAAATCTTTGCTGTGAAACAATACAGAAGTAAGAACAGACTAAAAACAGCGTAACAAATGACAGTAGATTATTCTGACAGAGTTACAGTTATACTGGACTGATGGTGCTTTTTACTAAATCTTAATTTATTAAGCAGAATGTGTTTGTAAGCAATAAGGTCCTCGAGGCTGTGCTGTGTGGTGAATAAGTCACGGCTGAAGGGCGTTGTTAGGCTCGATGCGAAGCGGAGTCAGACGTGACTTATTCACAATACAGCACAGCCTCGAGGACCTTGTTTCTTTAATAAAATGTTTACCACACAATACAAATTTTAAAGCCAACAAATATGTATCAATACAACTTGCATGAAGTAAAATAACTAAAAGCCTTCCTTCCGCTGGAAAAAATAGTCCTTGAACGTGAACAGCAACAGAAGTTACATTATTTCTCCATTAGATGGCGGAAAGCACTGTCTTTATGAGTGAGTCAGTCAGTAGAGAAGACTTTTACATTGAAAGGACTGAAACTTTTTTGAACACGGAGAAGCAAGACTCGACTGATGAATGACTAGCGTGTCACGGGAAAACGCTTAGCCTAGCTGTTAAAAGGACGAGGTATTGCAGTGGACATTCAAACTGAGTTTTTTTATGAATACAGGACTGACCTGAAGGAAAATGCTATATTTACTGTAAATGCAGGTACTCTCGCTTACTCGATCTCTCACCATACTCTACTCTATAAGCTCTAAACTCTATAACAATATCAGTGAGATCAAACATGTGTTTGCGTTGCTAAGAGTGGTTGCTAGGGGTGTTGTGTAGTGATACACAGAACCGTTGGGTGAAGCGGCCGTAGCCGTGTTTTATCCAAGGGGGTAATCCATCACCCGGAAAGCGTACCTTCCCCGGCGGCCGCCATTGATTAGCAGACCATCACTCGCTGTTAGCATTCCAGTGACTCCCATTCATTTTGGCGTCACTTTGACAGCAAATAACTTTACATCTGAGGCGTTTAAAGACTCCATTTGTCCATTATTTATTTCTAAAGAAACATGAAAATGTATCAAAGGCTCCATTACCTTGTAGCTTACGTCATGGCCCCGTAGAAGCAGTTTTTGTAAAAACAGATTGCGTCATAACCACGCGACTCTCTGTCGCACAGTAGAGAGATTACCGTATGGACAGGAGGAGAAGCTCGCGCGCAATTGTTGTACCCCTGAAAAGGGGGAGAAGATTAATACACACACAAAACTCGCGCAGTTTCTCCACTGGAAGCTTTATGTAGAATCCAATCAAAATTAATAATTTGTATAAACAAAATTAAACATTACAAATTAACTTCATTGACATGTTTCATATCAGTATTCAGCAATTTTTACCATATACGTATATAATTACATGAGTACACTCTTTTATAAAAGTATGGAAGTAAAATAATCTCAAATGTTTTTGAAACAAAAAGCCTGTTGAATTGCACTACTTGAAAAATAATAGGCATTGCATTAACCATGCTTGCATTTTAATACATTGTATTTTTAGGGCTTGCATTTTTATGGGCTGAAATTCAACATGGTTGAATATTTAAGCTGTGAATATTTCAATTAAAAACATTTCAAACACATTTTCATTATTCAAAATTTCATAATCCATATTCACCTTTCATATTTCACTTCCAAAATATTCAAACTGTTTAAAAATACAACCTATAATATTCAACAGGCAATTTTCGGTCCATTTTATTTCACTTCCACAAATTCGCTTCCACAAATTCAGTGGTTCAAATTCGACAGTAAATTCAACGGAACTGCAGGAAAAGCAATAGATTATCGAGCATACTATCCATCTGCTGTTAGTCAACCTCACCAGCAGGTGGTGCAAAAGCGCGTGTTGTTGACGAAGACCAGCAACAGTTAGAGCAAGCCATTCATTCATAAAATGAAAATGATTACCCGTATCAGTGTATATATATGCGGAAAAGATGATAAAGACACAAAAGCTGTGTTTATGGTTCATTCAATAACTTCATTGTTACATTTTGTAGCCTACATGTTATCAGCTTTCTCTACCTACATGAACAGGATTATAATCGGTTTCCCTCAATACCTCATACTCAAGGATTCCCCTTCCGTCGGGGCAAAACGCTATGGACTAATACAGTGATATGAAAGACCAAACTCGCACCTTATGGGGATGTAGGCTGTAGGCTACTATGGACTAAGAATATGAACGTAACGCGCAAAGTTTCATGCAGAGCGTTTCGTGATATACTGGCATAAAATCAACACTTGATCATTAACACTTTCTTTTCTCTTCTCTCTCTCTCTCTCCACAAACACACACACACACACACACACACACACACACACACACACACACACAGATATATATATATATGTGTGTGTGTGTGTGTGTGGAGAGAGAGAGAGAGAGAGAGAGAGAGAGAGAGAAGTAGTACGTTGCATTAGCTTAAACTGGGAAGAGTCATAGTACTTGCATATTGTTGTCCTCCTATTGTTAGTTTAACTGTAAATCGCTTTGGATAAAAGCGTCTGCTAAATAAATGACTAAATGTAGCCTAAATGTAAAATTGGCTTGACATTTGGACATTCGCACATTTAGGGACCGTCTCAAAAGTTGCATACAACATTGGCATACACGTTTCTAACTTCAATAGCAAACTTTAATTTATTTGAATAAATATCAAAAATCCAAAGGGTGCGCATTATGGCTGGCACTACACGAACACTTTACAGTTGGTTTTATGACTGTAAGTCGTTCTATTCAAATGATATTGAAGTTAGAAACGTGTATACCAAAGTCGTATACACTTTAGAGACGGTCCCTAAATGTGCGAATGTCCAACGTCAAGCCAACTTCATGCCAGTCTATCACTGGTGCTGCGTTCCAGTCCAAAATTGTCATGCCCTTCACTCGCTAACTTCCCTCCGTCTCGTTCACTCGGATGTACGTCATTGCGAGTGCCCACTACTGGCGGAAACTGCAATGGGCTGAATTGGAACGTCCTAAGCCCTTGATCACTTGGAATCAGCCATGGAGTTTATTTATTATTTACATTTTTTTCCCTTTAAGAATTTGTTTAATGCAGCATCCAAGTGTATATATGTGTGTTTGGGTTGTTTTAAATAAAAAATATATATAACTAATATATCATAAAGTTGTCTGTTGTGGTTGTGATTAGACGAGATATGTGTTGACGTCACAATCATACTGCATTGTGGGACATATAGGTGCCTGAAGTGTACATTTGAAGCAGACTCGCTCCCTCGGTCAAAATTGAGGGAACGAGGGTCTGTCCATATAAACTTCCCTCGTCCACTTCACGAAGTGGAACGCACTTCAAAATGGCGGCAGGGATTCCCCCAAGGGGAAGTGCTTAGGGAAGTTCGCAAGTGCGTGTCTAAAAGTGGACTGGAACGCAGCACCGGAAACACTCAGCATTAAACTTTGCGCGTTATTCTGAGTCCATCTGCTTGCCTGCGAGTTTGGTCTTTTATATCACAATTAGTCCATTAAGCTACGTTAAGCGTTTTATATGTCCAGCAGGGGAATCCTGACGTTTTGAGGGAAACCCTAATAGCCTGCATGATGCAGCACATCGCCACAATATAAAGTTAAGGCAACTAAACAACCAAGAGAAATATACGTCAACCTCAAAAATGTAACATTGGATCTGCGTATCCGCATCGGGGAATAACATTATAATCTTGTTCACGGTAGAGAAAGATGATTGTAGGCTACACAGGGAAAGTAACCGTGAATTTAACATACAACCGCCGTCATAATAATCACAAATACACTTGCATTGCTGTTAAATGAGTTTAATGAATGAATGGCTTGCTCTAACTGTTGCTGGTCTTCGTCAACAACCAGCGCTTTTGCACCACCTGCTGGTGAGGTTGACTAACAGCAGATGGATAGTATGCTCGATAATCTATTGCTTTTCCTGCAGTTCCGTTGAATTTACTGTCGAATTTGAACCACTGAATTTGTGGAAGCGAATTTGTGGAAGCGAAATAAAATGGACCGAAAATTGCCTGTTGAATATTATAGGTTGTATTTTTAAACAGTTTGAATATTTTGGAAGTGAAATATGAAAGGTGAATATGGATTATGGAATTTTTAATAATGAAAATGTGTTTGAAATGTTTTTAATTGAAATATTCACAGCTTAAATATTCAACCATGTTGAATTTCAGCCCATAAAAATGCAAGCCCTAAAAATACAATGCATTAAAATGCAAGCATGGTTAATGCAATGCCTATTATTTTTCAAGTAGTGCAATTCAACAGGCTTTTTGTTTCAAAAACATTTGAGATTATTTTACTTCCATATAAAAGGCTATTTGAGACTCATGACACTATAAAGTACACACAGAAATACAATAAAGCATTTTAAAGCATTTAACGGTTACCTGAGACTCAACTCTTTTAAATCTTACTCTTTTTAGTCATCTATGCATATTAACTCTATGGCAAATCAGTTATAAGCATGTAAATGTACAATTCCAGCTAGCTGTTTTAGCCTAACATTCTCAAGTCACTTTTACTCTACACATCTTTGAAATAAGTTGACAAATCAGCACTATATAAACAGGATTACACATGAAATACACAAATTGAACATACACGAGCTTCGCGCCATTATATAGGCCTAACGCTATTCCCAACGTGCACAAAATGGAGTCTTGAGCTCGCGCATTTCTAAACTACACATTTTAAACATTTCGGACACACAATCAATATAATAATCGCGTCTCTATACTCTCAAACATATTATTAATCCTATTAAAGTATTTTAAACTAATAATCACACTTAATACCTGAAAAGGGGGAGAAGATTAATACACACACAAAACTCGCGCAGTTTCTCCACTGGAAGCTTTATGTAGAATGGAAAAAACCCGCGAGCTCTCCCCCTAGTGTTGACGCAGACCAGAACAATCGATCGTCCAACTTATCGTGCCCATAAACTGATCACAGATTAACTAAGTATAACTATAAAGTAACATATTTATATTTTATAGACTTTTCTACATATAGTAAATAGTGAATATATTTATATATTATTATATATAATTATATATCACAGTGTATACAGACTTATGCATTTAAATGTACATGTTCATTTTCAATCTGTCACACAATCAGGGGGACGTGGAGGCATAAAGTCCGATAAAGTCAAGAAGAGAAGCCCATTCGCCTTATTCACCTGGCGGCCATTTTGAAAACTCGAACGCCGTTGAGGGGTGCACAAATCCGGAAGTTTGACTCCGACGCATACGATCTTCTATGGAAGATTCAGCAGCTCCAGACATATAATAAAACTAACCTTAAAATTACGACCAGGATGCCTTCTGATGTGTATTATCCATTGTCGAGGCTATAGCACGTTAGTTGGCTAGAAAAAAAGAGCTATAGAGAGTATTTTGCTAAATATGTGTAGGCCTACTATATTACATATTTATTATATTTGTACTTATATCATTAAATAAAGTTGTTATTATAATAAAAAAAACGCATTATATTTAATTTGAGTTATTTTAACCTTAAATAATACTGCCAGCTGATATGGCTCTCTGTATGTTTACAGCATTAGGGGAGTTGTTTTTTTCTTTAGAAAATGTAATGCCTATCTTGAATACCTAATATTTATCCAAATGAGTCAATATTAAATCAAATCACAATAATTGAATTGAATTGAAATAATAAAAAAGCGTAGCTTACCAGAAATTGTAGGCTACCATGTAAACATTGTAACATGTTGTCACTAAACCTAATAAAATTCAGTTTAGTTACTAAAAATGTTTTGACAATCCCAACACACTTATTGTAATGCAATATATTTTTTTTTACATTGGGGAACACAGCCGTGAGGCGCCATTGCACTGAGATAAATCGCGTTGTGAGAACTCCCGGAAGTGGTCAGTGTACCCCTCAGGCTCAGTGGAACGTTCGAGGTGAATAAGGCGAATAGAGAGTCATAAAGTTGCTCCTGCTCCAGCTCATGGACAGCTCCTACTCACGCTCTCCGTCTCTGCGAGTTTGGGAAGGGAATGATCAGGTTTCTCTTGGCACAGCTGCTAGAAGACAGACGGGTTGCTCACGTCACATCTACGTCGTCGAGCTCAGTTTGATCAGGAAGAAGAGCTTCTAATTGACTTCGCTTTTCTCCGTTGACGTCTATGGGGCCGCTGTGTCCATTTCTTTTACTTCTTTTTTATTTCTTTGTCTATGGTTTTATCGGGAATAACACACAAATATTGATCAGAATCAAGGATTGGAACAAACCGTTTTATAATGAGATGTAAACTCCACTTTAAAATTACTTTAAATAAATTGTGATTCATGTACAAGATTTTCTGATGATGAAAATGTGAAATCAGTCCATTTAAATGTTTGATTTAAAACTTTTCTATTGTTTCTATATTGATCCTATATATTAATCTACAGTGATAAATTCACTTATTTGTGGAGTGAGGACGGATCCATCTTGGTTTGTTCATATCATTAAGTTTCCATGATTTTGCTGGTGTATTAATGACTGTATGGCATTTATTAATGATGCTTTTAACTCACACATGAACTGAACATTGATCTCCGTCATTTTCTCTCTCTGTCTTCAGTCTGAGTGAATGCAGTATTACAGTATTGAACTTAGTTCAATTTAATGCATTTGTTCAAATGTAGCTAAAATCAATTATGTGGAACCAATTAACATATTTTTTTCAACTAAGTAAATTCAACTAAGTCAATGAATAATTTTTTTTTCAGTGTACAAGAAAGAAAATGTGTTTTGATATTTGAAAGAGAATAAAGAGTTTGTTTTTCTCATTTCTGCTAATGTAGGTTAAGCCGCTGTTGTATGACAGATGAAGGATGTTCTGCTCTGACTTCAGCTCTGATATCAAACCCATCACACCTGAGAGAGCTGGACCTGAGCAGGAATAAACTAGGAGACTCTGGAGTGATAAACCTCAGTGATCTACTGATGATCCCACAATTCAAGCTGGAGAAACGTCTCGGTTACGTATGTAACCCTCGTTCCCTGAGTAGGGAACGGAGACGTTACGTCGGATGACGACGAATGGGGTTTCGCTTAGAAATCCTATCATCTTCGAGTATTAAAACACGAGCCAATGGCAATGAAATGCCATGGGTCTGCGGAATTTGCATAGCGTAACTCCGCCCCACGCAGGGGGTATATAAGGAAGTGCGCGAGCAACATGCAGACTATGTCTTCGCTGAGGAGCCGAGACTGAACTCAGGCGTTCCAGCGGTACAGCAGAAGTGGCAGGGAGACGTAACGTCTCCGTTCCCTACTCAGGGAACGAGGGTTACATACGTAACCGAGACGTTCCCTTTCGTTGTCACTCCGAGTTACGTCGGATGACGACGAATGGGGTTCCCGTATAATCACGCCACCTCTCGACTGTCTTCCAGTGCCCTGCGTAAGTCTGAGCTCCCTGTCGTGAGACTAGCACGGACGAAGGAGTCCTACTTAACACAGGAATACCAAGGTACACTGGGAAGCATATCCAGTGGAAATATGCAATCATGCCCAACCCGAAGGGGGGGACTTGGAATACACATATGACCCCGAAGGGCTGCATACGGAGTAACACTGGGGTGTCCAGCCGCAGGTGGAATATTTCAACCCCAGGGGTGGCAAGGTGGCTTGCCAAGGGAAAGACACATGCTCAAAGAGGCTTACAGTGGAATACACATGTGGGGGTCGCCCGAAGGGAACCATGCACATGGAGGCACCTAGCCAAGCGCGAAAGCTGCCGGTGGCATAACTCTGGCATTGACGTCGTCAGTGCTGGAGGAGACTCAGGGCTTATGAGGCTCACCTGAGGAATATCGCACGTATCCCGTCCGTGGAGAGGAATGGCGAGCAAGCGAAGACACCTGAGCAGAATCTAGCACCGGCTAGTTGAAGCGAGTACATGAGAAGAAACTGGCTCTACTCGGAGATTGTAGAATCTCGCGAATGTGTTAGGTGTCGCCCAGCCTGCAGCTCTGCAGATGTCTGTTAGCGAGGCGCCATGCGCTAGAGCCCAAGAGGATGCCACACTCCGGGTGGAGTGGGCCGTCACACCAAGGGGGCATGGTCGACCTTGCTGCTGGTAAGCCAAGAGAGAGCCTTTCCCTTCAGCTTCCCACCATAACAGACAAAGAGCTGGTCTGAGGTCCTGAAACACTGCGTTCTGTCTACGTAAGCACAGAGGGCGCGTACTGAACAGCAGTGCCAAGGCTGGGTCTGCCTCCTCCAAAGGCAGCGCTTGCAGGTTCACCACCTGATCTCGAAAAGGTGTGGTGAGAACCTTGGGCACACATCCAGGCCGGGGTCTCAGGATCACGTGAGAGTTAGCCGGCCCGAATTCAAGGCACGCTTCGTCAACCGAAAATGCCTGCAGGTCCCCTACCCTCTAGATGGAGGCCAATGCAACCAGGAGCGCTGTCTTCATTGACAGGAACTTAAGCTCCACTGATTGCAGAGGCTCAAAGGGAGCACTCTGCAGGGCAGTTAAAACCACTGAGAGGTCCCAAGAGGGTACGAGGGGAGGACGAGGAGGATTCAGTCTCCTCTCTCCCCTCAGGAACCTGACGACCAGGTCGTGCTTCCCCAAGGACTTACCATCAACTGCGTCGTGATGAGCGGCAATGGCGGCAACATACACTTTCAGGGTGGAGGGAGACAGCCTTCGCTCCACCCTTCTTGCAGGAAGGAAAGCACGACACTGATGGGGCATTTCGTGGGTTCAAGATTTTTAGAAGAACACCAGTTGACGAAGAGGTTCCACTTCAACGCATAGACATGTCTCGCGATGCTCTAGCGGAAGTGATGGTAGCCACCACCGCTGGTGGTAGGGTACTCAAACCTACCTCGTCCCGTCCAGGAGCCACACGTGGAGGTTCCACAGATCGGGACGAGGGTGCCATAAGGTGCCCCGTCCCTGAGAAAGCAGGTCCTTCCTCAGGGGAATAGGCCAGGGAGGTGCTGTCGCGAGGAGTACTAGTTCTGGGAACCAGGTGCGGTTGTGCCAGTATGGGGCAACCAAAATTACCTGCTCCTCGCCTCCCTGATCTTGCACAAGGTCTGCGCAAGAAGGCTCACTGGGGGAAACGCATACTTGCGGAGGCCCCGCGGCCAGCTGTGCGCCAGTGCATCCGTGCCGAGCGTGCCCTCGGACAGGGAATAAAACAGGTCACAGTGGGACGAGTCGTGGGAGGCAAACAGGTCTACCTGTGCGTCCCTGAACTGATCCCAAATCAGCTGAACCGTCTGGGGATGGAGTCGCCATTTTCCAGCGAGAGGCCGAAGCCGAGACAGCTCGTCGGCCGCCTGGTTCAGGTCTCCCGGGATATAAATGGCTCGAAGCGACCTCAGATGCTTCTGACTCCATATGAGGAGGTGGCGGGCGAGTTGCGACATACAGCGGGAGCGTAGACCACCTTGACGGTTGATGTACGCTACTGTGGCGGTATTGTCTGATCGAACTAGTACGTGTTGACCCCTGAGCAACGCCCGAAAGCGGTGCAGGGCAAGGCGTACAGCCAGCAACTCGAGGCAATTGACATGCCAAAGGCGCTGGGGTCCTGTCCAGGAGCCCGCGGCAGCATGTCCATTGCACATGGCACCCCAACCCGTGGCGGAGGCATCTGTTGATACAACAACATGCCTGGAAGCTCGTTCTAAGGGAACTCCGGCCCGTAGAAAATTGAGGTTCGACCACAGGGAGAAGGTCTGATGGCAGGTCGGAGTCACTGGGACTCGGAGCCTGCCGTGTTGCCATGCCCACCTCGGGACTCGATCGCGAAGCCAAAGCTGAAGCGGTCTCATATGAAGCAAACTGAGCGGCGTTACTGCGGCTGTGGATGCCATATGCCCCAGGAGCCTCTGAAAAAGTTTCAGTGGGACCGCACTCTTGCCCTCGAACTGACGAAGACAAGTCAGCAGTGACTGCGCGCGCTCGCTCGTAAGCTGCGCGCACATGGCGACCGAGTTGATTTCCATACCGAGGAAAGAGATCCTCTGCACTGGGCAGAGTTTGCTCTTCTCCCAGTTGACCCGAAGGCCCAGACGAGCTAGGTGCCGGAGCACAAGGTCCCTGTGTTCGCAAACCTGGTCTCGAGAGTGAGCTAGGATCAGCCAGTCGTCGAGATAGTTCAGGATGCGAACCCCGTGTTCGCGTAGGGGAACAAGGGCTGCCTCGACGACCTTCGTGAAGACGCGAGGAGACAGGGCTAGCCCGAAAGGGAGAACCGCGTACTGTATGCCTGTCCCTCGAAAGCAAACCGTAGAAACGGTCTGTGTAGAGGAAAAATGGAGACATGGGAGTAGGCGTCCTTCAGGTCGATCGCTGCAAACCAATCCTGCGGCCGCACGCATTCGAAAATGCGTTTGGCCGTGAGCATCTTGAACGGCGTCCTCTTCTTTGAAGGGAGCGGTTCAAGACGCGCAGGTCCAGGATTGGTCGTAACCCACCGGATTCTTCGGTACAATAAAGTAGGGGCTGTAAAACCCAGACTTCATTTCGGCTAGAGGGACAGTCTCGATCGCACCCTTCGCCAGTAGGGTAGCGACCTCCGCTCTCATGACAGGGGCATTGCCACCGGCCATAGTGAGCGGATTCCCCTGAGGCGGGGAGGAGACCACGCGAACTGAATCACGTAGCCGAGCCTGATGGTTCTCCGACCCGGCGGGACAGTCCGGAAAGCTCTAGCCAGGCCTCCAGAAACTGCGCCAGCGGGGTTATTCGAACCACAGACGTACCGTCGGGGGTGCAGCGAGGCGGAATGACCGGCCCAGGCGTGGGTGGCATAGCGGCCCGGTGCGGGGGCACGGCCATAACCGCGTCCTGCCAGAGGAGGCCAGGGGAGGACCAGCGTCCCACGGGGGCGTGCTCTGGCAGGGGTCTGGCGACAGAGGGGGATGAGAGGAGCGTGGCCCGTGGGCGGCGCGTGCTGTCAACCACAGCCTCTTGGGGCTCAGAGAAAGAGCATTAGTTCTTTTGTAGAGATCTTCACCCAGCCCTCAAGCGGGGGAAGGAGTGGTCCTGCTACCAGCTCCTGAAGAACTGAGCCCTAACTCCAAGCTGCCTGTCTCAGGTTTGTGCTGCTCAGCCAGGTGTTAGCCGGCTAAGGGGCAGAGACAGGCGGTGCCAGCCTCCAGCGACCCCCTTGTGCTCAGGCCAGTGAAGGCTCGAGGGGAGGAGCCGCAAGGAGGCGGCGTCGGCGGGAAGCAGACTAAGCAGACCACACCGACGGATGACCGTCAGTGCAGAAGCCTCAGTCTGCTTGTGGATTGATCGAAGACTGTTGGGCGCAGTCCTCAACCACCCCGCCGACCAGGCTGCCCGCCTCAAGGTGCTGCTTAGGCTGGCGTGGCAGTCTAAGGGGCGGAGACGGGCAGCGCCGCCCTCCTGCGGCTTCCTCCTGCTCAGGTCCGTTTGCAGGCCAGAGGGAAGCAGCCGCATGGAGGGGGCTTGGCGGGAAGCAGACTGAGGAGGCCGCACGGATGGATGACCATCGGTGCCGGACCTGAGTCTGCTTCAGGTGGTCGAAGCCACACCGCCAAAGAGCTCAGCCTGGGACATGGGGGAGCTGAGAAAATGAATTCTCAGACCCTGCCACATCAACCTGGCTAAGCCCATGTCTGGACCACATAGTGGACATCACCTGACCCAGGATCACGCAGGTACCGATGTCGCCCGAGAGCGAGGTCAGTAGTGTGCGTGGCGGAACAACCAGGCCGGGCATGGGAGGCATAGCGTCCCAGCATAGGGGCGTGGTTAGAATTTCCGCGTTCTGCCAGGGTTGGCCAGGGAAGGACTAGCGTTCCACTGCGGCCGGTTCGACAGAACTCCCGGGACAGCACTGCATCGAAGGCGCAGGCGACACACAGCACTGCATGACCGTGCCACTATAGTGACAGGGAACATACAGACCATGATCGCCGTGCGATCGAAAGCAGCGAAGGCGGAGGACACCCGCGGGCCGCGAAAGTCACGTGGAGTTTCACGCAGCGCAGGCGTCCTGATGCACGTCCGGGAGAAGCTTACAGCGCTCGGGGGGAGGGCGGGGCCACTCCAGCCGATGCTTTCAGCTGCCCGGGAAAGCATGGCTGACAGCTCTGGATCGGTCCCGGCAACGATGGCACTCCCGTGGGAGGCAACGCAGTCGAAACTTCATTTCCAGAGGAATCAAGCCCGCCTTGTGATGCTGTGAGTGCATGGTCTGCGATGTGGAGGGGGGTGTGGCCCGAGGAATTGACTCGTCGGTTGTTGTGCCACACCAAACCCTCAGATCACCCTGGCCACCAGCCAAAGTATCCCTTCTCGAGGAAGAGATAAATTGGGGTGTGGCAGAGGGGACTCTACCCACATGGAGATCATTGAGTCTTGATCTATAAACATCGCGATGGTCATGTTCCCGCAATGAAAACATGACTCATCAACGAGCGCTGCCAAGCGTGATTAAGCCCAACACGCAAAACAGCGCTCGCGACCGTTAGGCAGATGACTGACGCACACACATCCAGAAAATACACGGGCGAACCGTCTTGAAAAAGACGTGCCGCGTGCAGCTCTTTTAGAGAGTGGAAAAGCTCAGCAGAGTGCTGAAGCACCCAGGGAGAAACACACTCACTGTCGGCAGATTACTGCACAAATCAGCAGCAGGAAATGCGATCTCGCTGGAAGCGCCGTCACACCAACACACTGAAGAGCCGCTCGTCTCGAAGAGATTTGAGATGACACTCAAAAGGCTTGTGGAGTGAAGTACTGAACTTGGCTCCGAAGCGAAAACATAGTCTGCATGTTGCTCGCGCACTTCCTTATATACCCCCTGCGTGGGGCGGAGTTACGCTATGCAAATTCCGCAGACCCATGGCATTTCATTGCCATTGGCTCGTGTTTTAATACTCGAAGATGATAGGATTTCTAAGCGAAACCCCATTCGTCGTCATCCGACGTATCTCGGAGTGACAACGAAAGGGAACTACAGTTAGTATCATTATACTGTACAGCAGTTACAGTGAGATTAAAGTTTACTGTTTATTTTATTTTAAGGCAACTGGACTCAAGTCTCATCATTTATAGCACTGCACTTTCTGGTGTTCCTCCATCTGAAGAAAGATTCAGAAACACTATTAGTTAATGTTTGTTATGTGTATCAGTAGAGCATTAAACTGAAGCATTTGAAACTTTGTGGCTTTAACATTGTTTTATATACTGAAATCTGACAAATCTTTGCTGTGAAACAATACAGAAGTGAGAACAGACTAAAAACAGCGAAACAAATGACAGTAGATTATTCTGACAGAGTTACCGTTATACTGGACTAATGGTGCTTTACACTAAATCTTAATTTATTAAGCAGAATGTGTATATAGAGGTTGTAAACTACACTTTAAAAATGACTTTAAATTAATTGCTATTCATGTACAAGATTTTCTGATGATGAAAATGTGAAATCAGTCCATTTAAATGTCAACTTTTCTATTGTTTCTATATTGATCCTATATATTAATCTACAGTGATAAATTCACTTATTTGTGGAGTGAGGACGGATCCAGACTTGGATTGTAACTAGTTTCCTCAAATGCTCCTGTCTTGGTTTGTTCATATCATTAAGTTTCCATGATTTTGCTGGTGTATTAGTGACTGTATGGCATTTATTAATGATGCTTTTAACTCACACATGAACTGAACATTGATCTCCGTCATTTTCTCTCTCTGTCTTCAGTCTGAGTGAATGCAGTATTACAGTATTGAACTTAGTTCAATTTAATGCATTTGTTCAAATGTAGCTAAAATCAATTATGTGGAACCAATTAACATAATTTCTTTTAGTAAATTCAACTAAGTCAATGAATAATTTTTTTTTTCAGTGTACAAGAAAGAAAATGTGTTTTGATATTTGAAAGAGAATAAAGAGTTTGTTTTTCTCATTTCTGCTAATGTAGGTTAAGCCGCTGTTGTATGACAGATGAAGGATGTTCTGCTCTGACTTCAGCTCTGATATCAAACCCATCACACCTGAGAGAGCTGGACCTGAGCTGGAATATAATAGAAAACTCAGGAGTGAAGCGCTTATGTGCTGTACTGAAGGATTTACAGTGTAAACTGGAGAGATTGAGGTCAGTCACATTCACATACAAGAAAGAAAAAGTGTTTTGATTTTTGAAAGAGAATAAAGAGTTTGTTTTTCTCATTTCTGCTAATGTAGGTTAAGCCGCTGTTGTATGACAGATGAAGGATGTTCTGCTCTGACTTCAGCTCTGAAATCAAACCCATCACACCTGAGAGAGCTGGACCTGAGCGGGAATAAACTAGGAGACTCTGGAGTGAAAAACCTCAGTGATCTACTAATGATCCCACAATTCAAGCTGGAGAAACTACAGTTAGTATCATTATACTGTACAGCATTTACAGTGAGATTAAAGTTTACTCTTTATTTTATTTTAAGGCAACTGGACTCAAGTCTCATCATTTATAGCACTGCACTTTCTGGTGTTTCTCCATCTGAAGAAAGATTCAGAAACACTATTAGTTAATGTTTGTTATGTGTATCAGTAGAAAGAGCATTAAACTGTGAAGCATTTGAAACTTCCTATAAACATTTTTATATACTGAAATCTGACAAATCTTTGCTTTGAAACAATACAGAAGTGAGAACAGACTAAAAACAGCGTAACAAATGACAGTAGATTATTCTGACAGAGTTACAGTTATACTGGACTAATGGTGCTTTACACTAAATCTTAATTTATTAAGCAGACTGTGTATTTAGAGGTTGTAAACTACAAAAATGACCTTGAATTAATTGTAATTCATGTACAAGATTTTCTGATTATGAAACTGTGAAATCAGTGTGTGACACACTGAAGGATTCACACTGTAAACTGAAGAGTCACATTCACATACTAGAAAGAAAATGTTTAAAATCACTTCAACAGTTTAAACAAATAGACTTTATATACTCAATATCTCATGAAGAGTCTGAGTTCACATTATATTTGTGTAAAATTCTTCACCTTAATGATTTGTTAGTAAGATAATCTCTCTTCCTCTGTTTGTCTTTCTAGTCTATATCGCTGTGGCATTACAGATGTTTCTTCTTTAACTCAGTCTTTGACTAACTCAAAAGCACTGCAGTTTCTAAAAGAGCTTGAGCTGAGAGGCAATAAGATAGGAGACTCACAGCATCGACTCAGAGACGAGCTACGAGACTCAAACTGTGTCCTGAGGTGAGGAAACATCACTTTATGATATTAAAGAGATCTTCATTTACCTCTGATATGTGAACAAACCTTTCAAACATTCATTAAAGGACATTATCATAAAGCTTTATTGCAACACAGGGTTTGTGTGAAAACAACATGTAAAGGTTAAAATGTTTAACACAAAGGAGGAAAGAGAACAAAAGCTCACTGTCAGAGCTTTATACATCAACACCTGCTTTATTAACTGTGTCAGTAATAGTGAATCACTTCAGTGTGAAACAGACTTGGTCAGATTGTAGTAAAACGCTGCACTCCTGCTAAAATCAGTTCCAGCTTCAGCTCACAGCGTCCAGCTCACATGAGAAATGTCTCTGTCTCTAGTGTGTTTTTACTGTGACAAGCAACACGTCACACTACTTTACACTTACTTTACTCTCAGTTATTTACTAAGAGCCTACAAACATGTTTAATCTAGAGGACAAACAGCTTTAACTTGTGGAGATTTAACTGAAAGGTTTTAACTGAAAGTAACATTAGTATTTGCTCGCTGTGGTTTATTCCACACGCCGTACACTCATCAGTGTGTGTTTCTCCTTTACAGAGACTCAATAGGAGTCGCAGGTCCTTCTGTAGTCACACCAACACAAACACAAACACACACACACACACACACACACACACACACACACACACACATATATATATATGAACCTCATTCATGTTTTAAATCTATTATACTGAAAACTCAAATATTGTTTGAGAAATATCTCTGCAAGATAATGGAAAGTCATTAAATAAGTAATTTCCACTTTGTTCCACTGAACACTGATTGTTTTCTCTTCTGGTTTCTCCTTACAGAGTAGATGAAGATCCATCACCAAATGTCCTAATAAATCATTACATCAGTTTAAATCTGTGAAACGGAGATGAGAGGATCAGTGACCATCAGGAGATCCACAGAAGAGCCTCATTACTGTCTATGAGGAGAAATACATGATTAATGTGTAAATGTGTTTCATACAGGTGGAAGAGACTCAGACTTTACAATTAAATAAAGCAGCATGTGTGTTAGCATGTGTATCAGAAACGTGATATTGAATGATTAATGTTGGTTTAGTATTCAGCCAAATGATGGTTTAGTTTTATTTAAAGGTGGAACAGAGGATGAAGCAGCTCAGATGAGTCTGTCCGCAGAAATCTTCAGGCTCTTCAGTTTAAGGCCTACAAATATAATAATGTCTGGATTGAACTCATACATAATTATTAAAATGTTTCTAATCATAAATGTGGTATTTAGTACATAAATGTATCATACGATATAAAGTCTACAAAGTGACATTTGCACGTTAAAGAAATTATACATGTTTACATGATCTCATCTACATTTTATGCACAGAATATATTTGTTTGTTATTCTGTTCTATTTTATATTAAGTTATATTTTATATTAAGTTAGCTGTGTGTGTGTCTGCTAATGCACAGATATACTGTACATTGTCTAATGAATTTTGTCTAGAAATGTTAATCTTCTCTTTTACCACATTTACATTAACATGTAAATAAAATGATAAATATACAGCTAAGAGCAATTATTTTTATTTGAAAAGTTCACTTGCCTCTTGTAAGTATTATTGAAGCTACATTAGCAGATGCAGAGATATTCTTATGTTTAAAGAAAAGTTTAGATGTTAAACATACAAGCGTATGAGTGATCTTCAGATTTGTTTGATTAGAAACCATGCTGGTCTAATATATCAAATTGTCCCATTGTATGTATATTTAAACTGTTAGTTCATCCAAAATTAAATGTAAATTGTCGTCATTTGTTCGCCCTCATATCATACATGTGTGACTTTCTTCTGTGGAAACACTAGAGAAGATATTTTGAGGAATATCTCAGTGTCTCTGATTGGTTTCCAACATTCTTCAAAATATCTTCTTTTATGTTCCACAGACGAAGGAAATGAAGAAAGAAAAATACAGGTTTAAAGCTACACGAGGGGGAATCAATGATGACAGAATGTATATCTTTTTGTGAACTATTCCTTTAAGGCTTTTAACACTTTTATCTTAGCAACTTCTACATGTTTTGAAAACAACATTAAATGATTTAATCTAAATTATATTAGAAATTATAGAGCAGGGGAGCCCAACCTTTTTTGAACAAAGATCTACTTTTAGATTTATCAGTGTGCCGAGATCTACCAGTCCAAACAGAAAGCCAGTCGCTACTCACAGCACATCTGCAGATTTAATATACACAAAACAAACAGAAAAGTAGCTGTAATCCATATATAATGGAGAAGAGCCGACTCTATTTTAAAAAATATAGCCTATATAGAAATTAAATAATTATGTAATAATTAAATATTGAATAATTTTATTTAAAATAATAGTGTGTGTTCATGCTAGTTATAATGCTAGTTATAACATGGTGCTGGTTATAACATAAAGAAGAGAGAAAAAGAGGGACCAGTTTAATCCTTTCAGTTAGGCCTAGGCCTATTTATTTTTCTGAATTTTTTTTTTCTTTAATATGGGTTCTATTATATTATTGTTTTGAATGTTGTTTCTATACATTAAAAATATGTCATTTAAATGGAAAGGTTTAGTTTTTTTTTATAACAAATCAAGGCATTTAAAAAAAAAAAAATTGTTAGACATTGTGAGTCTGATTTCGTTTAATAATTTAATTAGAATTGTTTTCACACCTATCATAGTCAAAGGCATAGTTCAAACATTTATTTTCTAAAGAGCCGTTTGTGACCCAAAAGATCTTTTCAGTGAGCTGAGTCAACGAGCTGGAATGCCAGGGAGTCCCTACAAATAATGTGACGTGCCTAGCTAAAATCCTGTCTGAATTCAGATTAGCGTCCTAACATACTACTCTAGCTATTTATGATATGTGTAGCAGGAAGGGTTATGACCCCTCCTACTTGTTATGATTTGGCCAATGGCCTGGCATCCGGTGCGTATAAGAGCATGGGTTACCGGTTCCTTAGTGTGCGTCACTAGCCGCGTTTCCATTACCCTTCAAATTGCGCAAATTGAAATTGCGAATTAAAAATACGCTCAATGGAAACACGTCAATTTCGCAAAAACTCCCGTTTATCGCAAAAAAGTTTTTACGCTCTCATGAGGTGGTTTTTCAGGCAATTCGAAAAAGGAATATTTCGCAAAACTGCAATGGAAACAGTTTTTGCGCATTTACAGTCACCTGACTTAGAAGACGCGGTGTGTTTGAGGTCTATGTATAGCTACGCAAATAGGCCTAATAATTATTTTATATTATTTTATTTTAACATTTAATAGGCTATATTTAGAAGACGCTTTTATGCAAAAAAAGAACAAAGCTGAGTGTGGAGTGCGCACTGCATGGCACGGAGGCGCGGGCGTGAACACTTGCATTTTCCTATCAACAGTGGAAACAACTTAAAAATACTCTATCATTTCTGGTCATACAGAAAATAATAAAACATTATTCTCAACTACTTTTATTTGTGTAAACTCACAATAACAAAATAAAACGTTGTGCTTTTGTAAAGTAAAAGAAAACAATCAGACGCACTTTCATGATCTCCGTAAACTGGAGCGCGAGAACTGAAACAAAATATAGGCTAAAGCTTGAAATGTTCACTTTAAAACGAACAAATTCGAATCGAAAGCTAATACCTTCTGATTTTGTAATTCGTATGAAAGGTGCATTTCTCTCTAAAAGCGCATCTGCTTAACAGCGGAGCGGAGATGGAGATGTGATTTTAGCCAAAACAATAGTTTATTAATAATATTAATGGCTCTTCTCATTCAGCACTGCGGGAAAACATCAATTCCAGGTTCTAATTTGGTCTTAGAAAACCAGTAAAATCGACATGTTTTCCATATTAATTTGTGACTATTTTAAATGTTAAGGGGCAAAAAGTCATAAACAAAAATCTGAAAATTCGTCGATATTTACTTTTTTGCGCAGCAGTTGGTGTAGCCAGTTCAAATTAAAATTTTGGTGTTCAACTTTGCGTTTTAAAAAGACAACAACCGTTCATTTTCGTTTTTCAATTACGGGTTAAAAAAGGAAAAACGAATGGACACAAAATAGCCTACATGGATCGTTTGGACAGAATACGAGACAGAGTTCTTTATTAAATTCATTAAAAAAATAAATAATTAGACTATAGGAATTCTGGATTCTAAATCTCAAAGAAATGCCACAATCAAAACCTCGGAGCAGAAATGAGGGCGAAACACCCAGAAACTCCATGTGTCGTTCGCATTATAAGGGTCTTTCCCTGCCATTAATGCTTGGATAACACGCCACGTGTTAATAATAATGTTCCATTAATAATAATAATGTCTAATGCGGTGGCTGTGATATTATATAAACCAACGTCAGTTGCCGTGATTTTTGGAATGACTTATCGCGAGAGAAAAAAGGACGTTTTAGTCGCATAACATCGGTTAATGGAAACGCCGTCATTTTGCAATAGTTTTTTATCGATATTTAGATAATAGCGCAAAACATTTGCGCAAATCTGTAATGGAAACGCTGCTGAGCCATTCCACCGAATGGGTGACATTTATGTCCCCAGAACATCATATGTATAAAATTGCATGAAAATTAACTCTAAAATACATTTTATTATTAAGCAAAATGCCCTGCATATTAAGCTAACTACAAATTATAAAATTTATAATTAAAAACATTAATAAAAACTACATAGAACACAAAAAATAGCATTTTCTGCATGTCCCCACTCTCTGTCTCTAAACTTTGCCATGAAATATAATGATTAAAATCCTTCAGAAATCTTAAGTTTTGGGGATTGTTGTGTGACTTTATATCCAATGTATTTAAAATGTTTGTTTGTTTTTATGAGAAAAAAATATTTTATCTAATATTTTAGATAAAATACACATTTTAGTCATGTCCCCGGGTTTTCACTCAGTCCTGTTACCCTAACACATTCCCCCCTCTGAAAAACTTGGAATATTCCACAAGACACATTTTCAACAGGAAGTTGCATCATCTTGATCTTCTAAAGGCAATGGGAAGACCATAAGTTAGTCCTCTTATTTTAATTTCTGTATATTTGATGAAATTGTAACTATGACTGAGAAGGTCAATCTCAACATACTATCCTGTTACCTAAATAATTTCTTAGAATGTATTTGTTTATTTTAAAGATATTAACTTTTGTTAAGTTACTAGAATTTGCTCAGTGTCCTCATGCTATTAGCATGTATGCTATGTGGCCATATGTCATGTATTTGATAACTTTTTGCTTAAAAACTCAATCCTGTTACTTTCAGTCCTGTTACTTATATGAAAAATAACAGGAGTGAGTTAAAGTAACAGGAGTGAATAGAGTCCTCTGTTTTGTTGATTTAATACTGTAAATATTATTTCTCTTTCCACCTCCTTTGCTGTGAAGTATTACTAGCATATAGTACATCACTTCAACATAGAAATCTTATGCACACACAGTCATGTACACTCTCTCTCGTGCACACACATATGGACACTCATTCCTGTTACCTGTTCCTCATTCCTGTTATGAAATAGTTCATTCCTGTTACCAAGTTTTCATTCCTGTTACTATTATTTATTTATTTTCTAAAAAAATAAAGTTAAACCACTGTTTTTATCAGTTTTGTTTGGTCCATCATTTATACAATTGTTTAATAAATTAAATTATAAAAAAATATATAAACTTGAGGCTTCGGTCTTCTTTAAAATGAAAAAATGGCTTTGTGTTTTTTTATTAAAATACACTTTGCCTTAATACTGATTTTTTGTCACAAATATCAGTTATTTGAACATATAGCCAACAACATCTTTAAAATAAACACTTTCTTGTGGGGAAAACAAAGGAATAATTGACATGCTTTTAAACATGCTTTTTAAATGTCACATGAGTTTCGGTAACAGGACTGTGAAAACATGCATCCATCTTCTGCTTAGAAACCTTGTAAAAAATTAAATAAAGTTGCCTGAGATTGACCAATACACATTTTGAATAGGTAAATATTTGAGTATTAGATTCAGTGTTGAAAAAAATAAAAAAATTAAGTTAAATTTTTAAGAGTTACAACAAGCAAATGTCACCCATTCGGTGGAATGACCCGGCTACTATCCGGGGCCGTGACGTTACCCAGGCGCCCTGCTGCGTTTTGTTGGAGTGCAGTGTCAGGTGTTGCTCGTAAAAAGATCACTGAAGCTGCTTATTCACTGTTAGTGCTGTTTGCCAGTCTGTGTGCTTTCTGGAGAGTTTAGTATGGACATTTGAGACAGGTAAGGGAGGCATTTGTATGCGACTGTGTCTTGTAAATGAAGTTTTGCTCTGGCTGAGCGGGTAATCTGACTAATCTCTGTTTAACGTAGTGTAAGACCTATCTGCGCTTTCTGCCAACGAGTTTGTCGGAGACATTTGACTCCATCTACCGCATAGTTCGGGGATAGTAATCCAGGTGTGGTATAGTATTCGGTAACCCTATAGTATTCGGTAACCCTGAGGACCCAAGCAATCCGATTGGTTCAAAGCACGTTTTATGGGTAATCGCTTTAGTGCCTGGTTATAAATCATACAAAATAATTTTATTATAGAAGACGTTTGTACTACGTTTTAACGAGTCATTAATGTATTTAATGTATTTTAAATGATACGTTTCATATACTAGTATTTAACCGAAGCTATAGATTGTGAAATTAAACATTTCTCGTTGTTCGTGTGTTTTTTAGTTAGCTTAGATAATAGCATAGCATACAGCTAACGTTATCCGATGATCGTGCTATGAGCTTAAACTGCACTGATACTGCCTTACCGTATTCACAGCCATTCGTAATGCAATTATAATTATGTGATTATTTTTTATCCTCAATAATCAGCGCAATATGTTACAAGTACACTTTTATTTATTAAAAGAGCCATAAAATAATATTTATTTGTGTATATTACTATTTTTACTATTACATTTAAATAAATTACAGAATGCTAGCTATGTTTTGTGGGCATAAATATTAATTGGTTGTCTAGCCTTGACTAAAGAACACTATAATATAATTATGGAATCACAATCTTAATGTAATTAATCAAACCCCTTAATTCATGTAATAATCTTTATTTTAAAGAAATAACATGTTAAAGTATGTTTTGTGACGAAGTTATTTGTTTTAAAGAAATAGGGCATATTATGCTTTTTTTATTACAAGCATGTCATTTGTGTACTAATGCATATGATTTATGTCATAATAATTCTTAATACAGAACATCATACAACACAATAACATTTAATGTAATAAAATTAGAGAATCAAAACTTATATAAAATTTGTATTAAATTACACAATACAATACATAATGAATTCTGAAACTGAATTATGAGATGTAATATATTACATTTTTATTAACACAAAACTACAAGCAAAATGCACATCGTTTTTGGACATTTATAGAGCTTTTTAAAATACACAACAATACAAAGCAGCTTTAAACAAACATACTCTAGTATGTCTTTACTTTCCTAAACACTTTTGTGATAGTCCTCTGGCTATACATTGTGAAGATTTAAAAACAATGAATGTTGAGTTAGCTGTGTTAAAATATTTAATGAACTGTAAGGTTAAAGTTTTTTGAGAGCTAATGAGACAAATAGATGCAGTGTATTAGAGACCTGCGCGGGACACAATGTTCAGTCCCGCTCCCGCCCGCTCCCGCAGTGTTCAGTCCCGCTCCCGCCCGCTCCCGCAAAGATTTGTCATTTTTAGTCCCGCTCCCGCCCGCATCTGTGATATTATGTCCCGCTCCCGCCCGCAAATGCCCGCAAGACGGCAGGCAGCAGGATGGATGTTCACATTCTGTCTCACGAAAGGTCTTGGGAAAAAAAATGCGTGCGCACATAATTCCTTACAGTAACTAACGCCAACAAAGATATAATCGGCCCAAATTTCAATAGGCTTAATTATCATGTAACATAAAAACAGCCTTAGGCATGGCCTACACACATAGGAACATTTGTTAAACGGATCATTTTTATCCTAGACTACAGGCCATTTAAACATTTAAAATGTGATCACCAAAACACGAAACGGTCCCATATTAGGCCTACGAACAGCATAATATTCACTAGTAGGCTAACAGTAACCAAAAAAAAATAAAATAAATTTATTCGATTAGGTAATATTATTATCTATCTAATATATATAATTATATATTAGATAATGTTAGAATGTTATTGCTGTCTATTTTGAGCTTTCGAGTTCGAACACGGAGCAGCGGGAAGGAATTGTCTCTAAACAAGTGTGCGTGAGATTAGGCCCCGCCCGTACTCCAAAGGACAACATCCACAAGTTTAGGCTGCTTAAAACGTTTTTATTGCTGCCAAACAGAATCTCCCTCAAAACTACAAATTATGTACGCTACTTTAATCATTTATATATTTTACTTTACACTAATATTTAATTTGCGGGAGTGCAGCGTATCATCCCTCCCGCCCGCACCCGCAAGTGCACCTCCATCATCCCGCCCGCGCCCGCAATGACCTTTCAAAATTTGTCCCGCGCCGCACTGTTTTGCGTCGCAACCCGCGGGTCCCGCGGGACTCCCGCGGGAGTGCAGACCTCTACAGTGTATTTTGCTGTATGAAAAGTCAAATCTTTAGTTTGAAGTAAATTCATGTTGTCAAGGCAAGTCACCTTTATTTATATAGCGCTTTTTACAATACAGATTGTATCAAAGCAGCTTTACATTGATAAAATGAAAATAATACAACAAAGTTTGTTTCTAGAAGAAAATTGCATCATTGTCCACCCTAATTAAGCAGATCAATAATATTGTTGAATATTAAATGTCCCCAACTAAGCAAGCCAAACCCAAGGCAACAGTGGCAAGGAACCAAAACTCCATCAGTGACAGAATGGAGAAAAAAGCCTTGGGAGAACCCAGGCTCAGTCGGGGGCCAGTTCTCCTCTGGCCAACGAGCAAACAGTGTATGATTATGATCCAGGCAGCATTACAGATCAGAAGTCAGATTGGTCGTGTCGACGAGGCCGGCACTTCAGGGATGCGTCATGGTTGGGTCCACGTGCAGTCTGGATACGGCCGGAGTCCACATCACTTCAGAAACGGAGAGACTGGTTGACAATTCAGGACTGCGTTGTCGTCGCGTCCAGGCGTAGGTCCTTCATCTGATCTGGATACGGCCTGGATCCGACGGACTGCGGTAAACCTCGGTATAAGCAGAGAGACTAAAATTAACGTAGACGCCATTCTTCTTATGATGGAACGAGAACATCAGGATTTATGGGAAGTGTTCCCGGTTCCGGCTGGCCTAATCTATGCAGCCTAATATGGAATTATATATAGTCTATAATGTGTTATGTGAATGCTAGGTCAAAGAGATGTGTTTTTAGTCTAGCTTTGAACTGACTGAGTGTGTCTGCTTCCCGGACAATGTTAGGAAGACTGTTCCAGAGTTTTGGTGCTAAATATGAGAAGGATCTACCGCCAGCAGTCGATTTTGATATTCTAGGTATTATCAACTGGCCGGAAATTTTGAGATCGCAATAGACGTGACGGACTATAATGCGTTAAGAGCTCACTCAAGTACTGCGGAGCTAAACCATTTAGTGCTTTGTAAGTAATCAGCAATATTTTAAAATTTGTGCAGTGCAGTGTTGACAGAACCGGGCTAATATGGTCATACTTCCTGGTTCTGGTAAGAACTCGAGCTGCTGCGTTTTGGACCAGCTGTAGTTTGAAGGAACTCTGCAAAAACACACAAACAACACGTCACATGCAACTGAACACTTGCAGTCTTTAGTGCTGTGGAACACCACTCACTGTTTTTGCTTTGATTTGCAAGCCCAAAGGTGCAACGCAGCCGACGGTTAGCTCGTTGAACCTGAGGTGTCATGGATGCAATGACTTTTGAGGGAACTCTGCAAAAACACACAAACAACACGTCACGTGCAACTGAACACTTGCACAGTCTTTAGTGCTGTGGAACATCACTCACTGTTTTTGCTTTGATATGCAAGCCCAAAGGTGCAACGCAGCAGCAGACGCAGCTAGCCCGTTGAACCTGAGGTGTCATGGATGGACTGACTTGAAGGAACTCTGCAAAAACACACAAACAACACGTCATGTGTAACTGAACACTTGCAGTCTTTAGTGCTGTGGAACATCACTCACTGTTTTTGCTTTGATATGCAAAAAACGACAGGGGTTAGCCTTATAGTTTTTTTGGTTCGAAAAATAAAGTTTCTCGGATCTTCTTGAAACTTTGGATTCGGATAGAGGGTGCTGAGGCGCAGACAGGAGTGCAAGATTGGAGACTCTCGAGCCTTCCAGAGCTGAGATATGGAGATCCCTTTTTAAATATGTACAAATAACTTTTTAACATATGCTTTTCTGGTAACAGGGCTGACACAATGAGCGTGTCTTTGTCTTTCAGATATTACATAAACTCAAAGAAAAGAAGAGAACACTTGTCTTCTACCATCAACTTCATGAAAGGCAGATGATGCAAGCAGAAGTAGAAAAATCATACCGAGGGACATGCCATTTGCAACATTTCTACAAGATGCTTTGCACAAAAAATGTGATTAAAATCCTATAAAAACAAAAGAAACAGAAAATAATTTATTCTTATATTATTAGACATATTACGGAAACTAAATTATAAAATATTTTATTTGTTTTATGGTTTATTAAGATTTACAGAGCTTTTTTTTGACTAAGGGACACAAAATGGCACGTTTACGTATTGACCCAACTGTGATAGGACTCATTAGATATTGCTTGATGCTGCAATATTTTTTTTACCTACAAGAGTCTCCAAGGATAGAAGGAATGGGTGGATATTCCGGAGCAACTTGCAATTTCTGACTGACCATTTGCCATCTTGGTTTGGAGGGGAAAAAAAATCAAAACACAACGGCTTGCCACTTGGTTGAAATATATAGGATGATGTACCAGGATGGGTCCACTGAAGAGGATGATGTGCAACTATGTCAGCTGCTATCATTACGCTAGTAATTCATTAAGTTAATTATAAAGTGTTGCTATGTTGTGAGAAGGTATTCCTTTGCAGAGATCCCAAACCTAACTAAGCATTTAACAAACAGAAAAAAGTGACATCTCATTACCAGATGTTCTCCAGTCCTAAAAGTAAAACAAAAACACAAACCATCTATATTTAAAAGATCTTTTAGAAAGTCATGGTCTCTTTTGAGCCTTTGTCAGTGATGCTTGATTTCTTTCAAGACAACATACTCTGAAATACTTCCCATGATCCCATACATAAAAAAAAAAATACATGCTGTGTTGGTGATATCATATTATATATATATTAAAATATTCGTACATAGGCTATATAAAATAAAATGACACAACCCTGTCTCTTTTTGTTAAATTTCAGTTTTATTGATCAATAATAGCAATTATGAAAGTATAAGTAGCCATACAAGTCAAGAAATAAAGTAATTAAACGATTCAGTCAAACATAAGTCAGCAGGCACAACGTTAAAGATAAATAGCCTAAACAATTCAACGTTATATAAAGTTATAAAACTAAACTTTGCCCCCAGCCAAAACGAAAATGATAGATTAATGAGATCAAAGATCGTCCGTTAGACATAGCCTACACAAGACGAATTATACCACTCCACTAGACTCAGCGGGTAACGTCTGCTGCACTAGCCGAGATAAGGCTTTTTCAGGCGGGATACGTGAGCGCTGAGCGCCCGGTGATCCCTTGGATCTCCCGTCTCCGTAAACGTCAGATCAAAATTTGAAATAGACGCTGTCTGTATAAACAAACAACATATTTGAGATTAAAACAACTACTTTCTCGACTGAAAAACTCTTAAAAATACATTTCGTGGCACAATAACAGTAGTATTTTTAAATTTTGCGGTCTTTCTCCTGCTATTGACGCAACTTGAGATTGTAAATATTAGCTATAGAATATACACAATTTACATATACAATATATAATTTAATAATTATAATTTATATAATTTAATTTTACCTTGCATATAGCAGCGGGATTTAGCATTCTACATAAAGCTACCACATAATACCACTTAAACAGCTCACGTTAGCTACAAGTTATCGCGAGAACAGATTTAGATCAGGCATACTACTGGCATACTAATTGGGTCCTCAGGGTTACCGAATACTATAGGGTTACCGAATACTATACCACAGCTGTCGATAGGGCGTCTATCTATATGATGTCTATGGGACTACTGGCATTGCGCGACTAGATCACTTTAGCCAGATCTCGCGATACACATTTCCTCCATTTTCAATTTTATTTTACACAAGGACGAGGCTGCTGTCAGAGAGCAACGGGCGAGCAACACTCTGAAAACCTTCAAATTTCTACTTCGATCTTGTAAGTATGCGTGTTATTTTTGTTATGTTCATTGTTTAAATTAGTTAGTTGTTATAATGTGTAGAAACCGTGACATTTTAACATTACCATTGCAGAGTACTATTTTTCTCCAACAAGTTAACGTTAACGTTACCTGCATGTGTTATTGCAACTGTGTGCCCATATCTAAATTCAAGGTGGTAAGCATGAAACTATGAATATTATCATTACTATTTTTTATTATTATTAAAGATACCAATATATTTTTGTTTTTAGATTAGAGTAAGAAATAATAGTTTTTGATTTAAGGCAAATTTTCAAAGTACTTTACATAAAACTTAACAGCAACATAGTGCAACATGAAAATAAATTATATATATATATTTTTTTTTTTTTTCCTTTCCAATTAATAAAAGGTAGTGGCAAACAGTAAAGTCTTTAAACTCGATTTAAAAGAATTAAAATATGCAGCATACATTCAGTTTTCAGTGAATTTGTTTTAGATATGGTGCATAAAAACTGAATGCTGCTTCTCCATGTTTTGTTTTGACTTTTTTTTTTAATTTTGACTTATAAATTTGATATAAAAGTAGCTGGCTACTGTCCCAGATGACCTGAGAGGTCTGCTCTGGATGGTTCATAATGCATCAGAAGATTAGAAATTTACTTTGGCCTTAAAATGTTACTTAATTTAATAACCAGCTATAGTATTTTGATACGAATTCTTTGACAGACAGATAGCCAGTGTAAAAACCTCACAACTGGAGTGATGTAATCCACTTAATTTGATTTAAAGACACTGTTTATTGCAAATTATCCAGCAATCAGTCAACAAAGTACAGCAATTGAATATACAGAAAACTTGTCACTGACTACCATTAAATGTCTTGTTACCAACATTCTTCAAAATATATATATTTTTGTGTGTGTTCAACAGAAGAAAGCCATACAGGAACCAAGTGAAAGTGAGTAAATGCTTACATGATTTTTTTTTAAGTGAACTACCCCTATAAGTATCTTTTTATGTTCATTAGAGTTATATGAGTGATAAAGAATGATTTATAGGGATAGTTCACTTTGAAATAAAATTTTGGCATGTTTTAGCTTACCTTAAGGGAATCCAAGATGTAGGTGTCTTTGTTTCTGAAGTAGTTTCAATTTTGATATTTTTAAGTCAAACTGTTCTTGTCTGTCAGTCAGTCATATAATGCAGGTCTATATGGTCACCTGAAAGAGCACGATTGTTGTCACGATTTGTTATGATTTCTCTTACATTATGAGCACGCTTTTTGACGTGCCTACATTTTAAAAAATTTTGGTCAGCAGTAAAAATTGTCTAACGAACAGTTCTGTTTGTTTAAAAATCCGTACTGAAATCGAACCGAAAGCCTCGTACAGAATGGCTCAATACGTGTATCGTTACACCCCTAAAATATATGTATGTGTATATATATGTATGTATGTATATGTGTGTGTGTATATATATATAATTAGTGCATCACCATTATGCAGGCAAAAATTTTCAATTATTGTTAATAATTTATTAATAATATTGATATAAATTATTGTCTATATTGATATAAATTATATAGTCTCAATCTATATTCCGTTAACTCTATATTGGCCAGCTCTAGTGTGCATCCTAGCAAAAGTGAATGACTGTAATTAGTTCAAAATGATTGTCATCAATGCTTTTCTTGAGCAATCATTTTTTTCTTTTTCTCATTTGGCAGACGCAGTGATGACCAACTTTCCTTCGGCGACTGAATGGGAAATAAAAAAATGCAATTTCTGGTCATTTTAAACAAGCACCAGGGAGAGCAGGGGGTGGTGGTTATGGATATAAAGCTAACAATTAATTCTTAAAATTTTTAGTATCTTAAGTTGTTTTACATATTTTCCAATATTTTATTTGTTCATTTTTATGTTTGAATGTTGTCTAAGTTGTTAATATAATTGTTCTAAATAAATCCCTTTATAATCAATTAGTTTGGATGGATTTTCATTTATGAGAACCTGTTATATTTGAAGTATATTTGTATATATGTAGTGTAATTGATGACTAGTCTATTCTTGGGCTATGGTTAGACGTCTATTAGATTTTCACTGACAGCCCAAAATCAGCCTTGTTTTAGCCTAGACCCATATTGCCTGTCTTTTAGACGTATATATGTAGTCGTTTAATAGCAGTCTAATTGATGACGAGTCTATTCTTGGGCTATGGTTAGACGTCTATTAGACGTATAAATATAGTCATTCAATAGCTGTCTAATTGTCTATTCTTGGGCTATGGTTAGACGTCTATTTGACGTATATATGTAGTCATTCAATAGCTGTCTATTCTTGGGCTATGTTTAGACGTCTATTAGATTTTCACTGACAGCCCAAAATTAGCCTCGTTTTAGCCTAGACGTCTGGGCTGTGTTTTGACGGCTATTAGACGTCTATTAGACGCAAAATTGCTTGCTGGGATCATTCAGTGCTACTTCTATAAATGTTAAGTTGCTCAAGCAAGTGGTAAAATATTTAACCATGTACTTATATTAAAATCGCAAAGATTTTAAATTAAAACTTAAAGGGTTACTTCAGGATTTAGCATTAAGCTTTGTATTAGTAGAAAACCTGTAGTATTGTCGAATTACCATGCTTTCCACCCTCATATCCCCCTGAGACAAGAGATTTATGTATTTTTTGTCTGGAAAAAATGACGATTTTTGCGTCATCGGAGGATTTTCTGGCCAGAGGCTAAAGACTACAGCCAGTAGATGGCGTTGTTCCGCATGTTTTCAGCCCGCCCATAGGGGGTGGGATCTCATCTCACTCACAGATGTACACACAGTGTCAGCTTTTGGAAGCTAAGCTAGCAGGCTCTTGTTCTGTTGAGAAAGCTGAATAGTAGGAGAAAGCTGAGTAGTAGGAGAAAGCTGAGTAGTAGGGGTTACCATCCTCCTTTTCCCCAGACTTGTCCGGCGGACGAGATCGTTCAAAATGTCCGGGATTCAGCTTTTGCTTTCTGCGGTCGCCATTAATTGTTTACATTGTTTCAATCTAACTGAATTCATTCCGATCGGTGAGTCTGAATGTAGTGTTTACATGAACGCTAAACAAGTAGTTGATGTGCGTTTTACCATTGCTAAGAAAATTCCCGCTCCTCCGTGAGAGATGCGAGACCGGCGCGTCTCAGTAATCATGCCACCGGCCTCGCGCTGTTCTCCCGCGGCCGTCAGCCTCGTCCTGCTCGCCACAGTAAACATGATGAATGGCGACTGTTGAACGCAAACGCCGAATCCCGGACATTTTGTGCGATCTCGAAATCACAGGCAAACTCGTCACGGAGACTCACTAAGTTAGTAGCCTAACCTTCTTGTTGTTTTCAACTGTGCTCTCTAATTGGTAGGCGTGGCCTCCTAGGGCAGCGAAGCAAGTGCATTCTGGGAGTTGTTGTCTTTCATCCACATAAGCCAAAAATACATTTTCTGGCTTTTCTCAGGCTAGAAAGCTCCAAATTAAAAAATTTCTTCACATTTCTTCTACATAAATGACCTATTTTAAATACACATTCATCTTCCCAGAGGTGAAGTACCCCTTTAAAATTGACAAAAACAGCCGACTCTAATGCCTTTTCTTTTGCATTTAAGTTTTAATACAATAAATCTTGCATGTCACAAAGAACTTGTTTTTTCACCTCCACGAATGAGAGAAGTGTTGTTCATTAGCCTATGTCGCCTTGTTGAGGTAAATTGTACAACTACTACGTAGTTTTCCTTGCTTTACCCCGGTCTTAAAGCTGGCTAGCCTTAAAAAGATGACTGTGAAAAAGAGTATAATTAAATTAAATGCATTTATGGTGAGATTACTACATTTTATTTAATTAAACTCATTTATGGTGAGATTATTATATTTTCATGTCAATCTGTGTTCATTTTGACCACGAACCATGCGCTGGCACTTAAATTCAGCGCGTGCAGCACAGCAATAGACTCGGTGCGGAAACGATCTCTGCACTGCTGTAGCCTCTACGCACTGCACATGGAACGCATCGCCAGACCGCATCCGCGCTCAGTGTGAAAGCTCTAATACGGAGCCCGGGAATCAGGTGTGTATAAGCTTAAAAAACCCGAGGCCCCTCCGTATATTCACCAGGCCCACCTATTAATGACGTTCTGTATCCGTGTTAGTAGCCTATGCGATTTCGAATTCAGCCCATCATTTCTTCGCTGTTATTTTTTTAAATAAATCAATGCTATTGGTCAAACTTTATGTATGTCAGTGAATTTTACAAATATTTAACAATCAATGAAAAGCATTAAAACAGCTTGTGTTAAAGGGGTGGTGTAATGCCCTTTTCACAAGATGTAAAATAAGTCTCTGATGTCCCCAGAGTGTGTATGTGAAGTTTTAGCTCAAAATACCCCACAGATATTCTTATATAGCATGTTAAAATTGTCACTTTTTGAGGATGAGCAAAAACGCACCGTTTTTGTGTGTGTCCCTTTAAATGCAAATGAGCTGCTGCTCCCGGCACAGGGGGCGGAGCTTCAAGAGCTCCTGTCCTTTTACCTCACACAGACATGCACTGGAAATGTCAATGTTTATGTTCAAACCGGATTCAGACAATGATGGAGAGACACAAGAAGAAGAGACAACATGTAGAAGCAACAGGACGTTTCTGAATGGTTAGTTGATGAATTTATGAAGCTGATGTGTAGTTATCCTCTAGTCATTGATTAGCATATTCTGTCATGATAATCTATAAATCTTGTTCCCAGGGGCGGGGTTTATGTAAATTATAGGGTTAGTGATGTCACTAACCCGGGAGGAATGTTGTGTAGTCTCTACCAGCCGTTTGTTGTAGTCTTTAAAAAAAGATTTCTTTAAAAGCAAATATCTTCCTTTGCTCTGAACTTTGAGCGTTGTAACTTTGCAGATGTTGTTTATGCTCGAACAGCAACATTACACACTAACTAAATTTAGAAAAGTGAAATCATAATCAACCACCCCTTTAAATCTTGTTACTCGATTAGACTGTCAAGCAAAACCTCACAGCTCATAGCTCCTCGTAGCTCCGCCCCTCCTCCTCCGGCCAGCGCATAGCTGAACGTAGGCTAATCTACGGTGGCCGAGAGGTGCAAAACAAATCACAATTACAAAAACAAAATAACAATTCAGAAAACACAATAACAATTCAGAAAACACAACGACATTTCAGAAAACACAACGACAATTCAGAAAACACAACGACAATTCAGAAAACACAACGACAATTCAGAAAACACAACGACAATTCAGAAAAAACGGAAAAGGTAGGTATATTTTGAGAATGACGTACTTATCATTGATTGGACGAGATACCTGTCAATCAAGAAATTTGTGATCAACTTTGTTTTGCTATGCGAAAATAGAACACATTAAACTTTACTTTGAAGAAGGACATTAATGTGCCGTGATTGTGGACATGCTGGCGACATACCACATAATATTTACTATATTAATAGTGTGTCATGAGTTTAGTATGCCTGAGCACATGATTAGCATAAGTGTTTCGCAATTAGCGCGATAGCCCGCTATTCATTATAACTGGTCATTATGTCGATGTTATTTGAGTGTATGAGAGTACATGATGTTGTTTCAGTCTTATTTTGTTTGTAAAAAGCATGAGATTAGAGTGTTACTACCAGCTGCCACACGTCATTTTGGGGCTAGCTAGAGCATGAGAACTGCACAGAGAGAGTGTTAAATAGCTTGTTGATCATATTTTTCCTTCTAGTGTGATGGAATGTTTAAAGTCACTTATGTGTACAACGGTCATTACTGTAAAAAAGTGATATACATGTTGAGATTGTATGTTTTGAGCTTTTGTTATGCATATTCTCTTATGCTTCATTCTGAGTAAATACACCAACAAAGAAGCCATCACTTCAATGCTCTCTTTTATTTCATTTTTCGACATACCACGACATTAAAATCTGGCTGCGTCGACCAGGACAGTTGTTCGGCTACCGGACAATGTGGTTAGTAACGTTTGTCACGGTTCATGAATTCACTGGTTTCTTCGTGTCTCGTGTATTTGTTGTTCTGTGTGTGTGGGTGTGTGTGAGTGGGCGTGGCTGCTCGTTCAGCTGATCAGCACTCCACCTGATCTCATTCCCCTCACCAGCTGCTGTCAATTGTTTCTGCTATAAAGACTCATCGCACTCTCCTTTCCCTGTCAGATCGTTGGTTTTGGTGTCCTCAGTGTTTTGTCGTCGTCAGCCATTCCAGTTCCTGTTCCAGTTCCTGATCGTGTCCTGTTCGGTGTTTTCGTGGTGTTCGTCGTGTTGGATGTTCACTTCACTGGATGCACCGTCACCTGTCTTCACCACCACGCTGACCATCAAGTCCCTGCGCCACCAGCCCACCCGTGTGTTTATTCTGTGTCTTCTGACCCATAATAAAGGAGAATACTTGCATTACTGCTTCCGCTTCTGAATTATGACAGAACGATCTGACCAAACGATGGGAGCAGCAAGTGAATCCTCCTCTCTGGAAGACTTCATCAGGGTAACCATTTCTCGGATTGAGGCTCAGGAGAGGACTTCTAATGAGTCGGGTCGGGCCATTCAAGCTCTCGTGGCGCAGGTGTCCGAGCTCACCCAGCAGCTGCAACATCTACGCGCTCCCACTGCGCCACCACCCACACCGTCCGCTCCCCCAGTTCCACCACCAAGCGTCTCCCAGTCAGAACCCCGTCTACCGGTCCCTGAGCCCTACAGTGGTGAGCCGAATTTTTGCAGAGCATTTCTAACACGCTGTACTATGCATTTTTCTCTGCAGCCCAGAACATTTGCCACCGAACAAAGCAAAGTGGCATTCGTACTCACACTGCTGACTGGGAGGGCAGGTCTGTGGGGGACGGCGGTGTGGGAGAATCAAGATCCGTGTTGTGCCTCGTTCCAGACACTCGCCACCGAGATGAAGATGGTGTTTGACCGCACGGTCGCGGGAAGAGAAGCAGCACGAACCCTGGCGGATCTCAAGCAGGGAGGCAGATCCGTATCAGATTATGCCATAGAGTTCCGGACCTTGGCGGCTGAGTGTCAATGGAACGAGGAAGCGCAGTGGGACATGTTCCTGCATGGGCTGGCTGACCGCGTCCTAAGAGAAATCTACGCCTTGGATTTACCCGCTACACTCAACGGACTCATCGACCTGGCGCTTCGCGTGGATTCTCGTCTCTCTCGTGTGGAGCGGATGAAGTTACCGGTTCGGGCTTCTACTACCGTTGAGACCACGCAAGCCAGCGGCGGGGACGCGGTCAGCCCCGTCTACGATCACGAGCCCATGCAGGTCGGGCGAGCTCGGCTTTCCCGGGAGGAGAAGGAAAGGCGGAGATCCCAGGGCCTTTGCCTGTACTGTGGAACTGCTGGTCACTTCGCTTACAACTGCCCGGTAAAAGGGCAAGCCCGGCAGTAAATCTGAGGCTACTGTCGGGTGGGATCTCCGCTGAGAAGACCTCATCAACATCAACTCTCCTCCCGGTAAGACTTAGATGGTCAGCCAACACTCACGACTGTCTTGCACTTTTGGATTCCGGGGCAGAAGGTAACTTCATGGACTACACATTCGCTCACAAGATTCACGTTCCCCTGTTACCACT
Source organism: Leucaspius delineatus (assembly GCA_023718395.1). Classification (NCBI taxonomy): domain Eukaryota; kingdom Metazoa; phylum Chordata; class Actinopteri; order Cypriniformes; family Leuciscidae; genus Leucaspius; species Leucaspius delineatus. Next base: position 2,725,458 of record CM043367.1, on the reverse strand, counting down.
CACCCGTTCCATTGCTGTTCACGCCCTCAATGGTCAAGCCCTTCCCACCATTGCATTCACCACTGGACCCATTACACTTACAGTATCCGGAAATCACACAGAGACTACCTCATTTTACATCCTGGACTCCCCCCTTGCACCTGTTGTTCTCGGTCACCCCTGGCTAATCAAGCATAACCCCAAGATTGACTGGCAGCAGAGATCAGTGTTGGAGTGGAGCAGTTTTTGTCATGAGTCCTGTCTTGTGTCTGCTTGTCCGTCTGTTATTGTTTCTGCTTTTCAGGAGGAGGCAGTGGATTTGTCTAACGTGCCCACGGAGTATCTGGACCTGAAGGAAGTGTTCAGTAAGTCTCGGGCTGCTTCTCTCCCTCCGCATCGTCCCTATGACTGTGCAATAGGTCTACTGCCAGGTACGTCTCCGCCTAAGGGCAAGCTTTACTCTCTATCCATTCCCGAGAGGGAGGCCATGGAGAAATATATTTCTGATTCTCTGGCATCCAAATTCATCCGACCTTCCTCTTCTCCTGCGGGGATAGGGTTCTTTTTTGTGGGGAAGAAGGACGGTTCTCTGCGACCTTGCATTGATTACCGAGGGTTGAATAACATCACGGTAAAGAATACTTATCCTTTGCCGTTGATGTCTTCAGCCTTCGAGAGGTTGCAGGGAGCGTCGGTCTTCACAAAACTGGACTTACGTAACGCTTATCATTTGGTCCGCATCAGGAAGGGGGATGAATGGAAGACTGCTTTTAACACCCCCAGGGGGCACTTTGAATATTTGGTTATGCCTTTCGGGCTGTCCAATAGTCCAGCGGTCTTCCAGGCACTCGTCAATGACGTGCTGAGAGACATGGTCGATCAGTTCATTTATGTCTACCTGGATGACATATTGATTTTTTCTTCGTCTCTCCAGGAACATGTTCAGCACGTCAGACGAGTGCTTCAAAGGTTGCTAGAGAATGGTCTTTTTGTCAAGGCGGAGAAATGCGCTTTTCATGCACAGTCTGTTCCTTTCTTAGGGTACATTGTGTCGTCTGAGGGGATGCGTATGGATCCTGAGAAGGTTAAGGCTGTGGTGGATTGGCCAAGTCCAGATTCCCGTAAGGCCCTACAGAGGTTTCTGGGGTTCGCCAATTTCTACCGGCGGTTCATTCGCAATTTCAGCCAACTAGCCTCACCTCTGACCGCCTTGACCTCCCCCAGAACTACGTTCAGGTGGTCAGACGCAGCCGAGGCTGCGTTTGCCAAACTGAAAGGCCGCTTTGTTTCAGCCCCCATCTTAGTTACCCCTGATCCATCACGTCAGTTCATGGTGGAGGTCGACGCGTCAGAGGTGGGGGTAGGTGCAGTGTTATCCCAACGTTCTCCTACAGACGACAGAATGCATCCGTGCGCGTTTTTGTCTCATCGTTTGTCCCCTGCCGAACGTAATTATGATATTGGTAACAGAGAGTTGTTGGCAGTCAAGTTAGCATTGGAAGAGTGGCGTCACTGGTTAGAAGGGTCGGGGGTACCTTTTATCGTGTGGACCGATCATAAGAATCTGGAATACATTAGAACCGCTAAAAGATTGAACTCTAGGCAGGCTCGGTGGGCACTTTTTTTCGGACGTTTTGACTTTACTCTCTCGTACCGCCCGGGCTCCAAAAACATCAAGCCCGATTCTTTGTCACGTATTTTTGACCATTCCGATCGCCCGTCTACTCCCGAGTGCATTTTTCCGGAGACCCTAATTGTCTCCACACTCTCATGGGAGGTCGAATCGAAGGTCAGAACGGCCTTAGAAGGGGTAACGCCTCCGCCCGGTTGTCCACCGAACCGTTTATTTGTGCCAGAGCAATTACGGTCCAACGTCATTCAGTGGGGTCATTGTTCCAATGTGGCTTGTCATCCAGGAGTCAGTCGTACCACGTCTTTAGTTAAGCAACGATTTTGGTGGCCACGTATGGCTCGTGACGTTCACAGTTTTGTTTTGGCTTGCTCAGTTTGTGCCACTGGTAAGACTTCCAATCGACCCCCAGATGGGCTCCTTCAACCGCTGCCGATCCCTTCGAGACCCTGGTCCCACATCGCTCTAGATTTTATCACCGCCCTCCCACCCTCTCAGGGTAACACGGTAGTTTTGACCGTGGTGGACCGATTCTCGAAGGCGGTCCATTTCATTCCCTTGCCCAAATTACCCTCAGCCAAGGAGACAGCGTTAACAGTCGTTGACCACGTCTTTCGGCTACATGGCCTCCCGACGGACGTGGTCTCCGACAGAGGACCCCAATTTGTGTCCAAATTTTGGCAAGAATTTTGTAGATTACTGGGTGCTACGGTTAGTCTGTCCTCAGGGTTCCATCCCCAGAGCAATGGCCAAACTGAGAGAGCCAACCAGGATTTGGAGAGAACGTTGCGATGTTTGGTCTCCAAGAATCCTTCCTCATGGAGCCAACGACTGTCAATGGTGGAGTACGCCCACAAATCGTTACCAGTATCATCTACGGGCCTATCACCGTTTAAGTGTAGTCTAGGTTACCAGCCACCAATTTTTCCTAGTCTGGAATCCGAAGTCGCGGTCCCCTCCGCTCACGCCTTTGTCCAGAGGTGTCGTCGCACTTGGACTAGAGCCTGTGAGACTCTACTCCAAGCGGGAGCGCGCACCAAGGCTAAAGCCGATCGCCACCGGTCTAGGCCTCCCGTATACGTCGTTGGTCAAAAAGTGTGGCTTTCTACTAAGAACATTCCTCTCCGTTCCGTCTCTAATAAGCTAGCTCCCAAATTTATTGGCCCATTCACTGTCACTAAGATTATTAGCCCGGTGGCAGTCCGCCTCAAACTCCCTCCAGTGTACAGGAGGATTCATTCCGTCTTCCATGTTTCCAAAATCAAGCCCGTGTTTCGTTCTCAGTTTAATCCGCCTGTCCCGGTTCCTCCCCCGCCGCGTCTCGTAGAAGGGGAACCTACGTATTCGGTTAATCGTATTCTGGACTCAAGGCAGAGGGGACGTGGATTCCAGTACTTGGTGGACTGGGAGGGTTACGGTCCGGAGGAGAGGAGTTGGGTTCCTGCCAGAGACATCCTGGATCACTCTCTTATCGATGATTACAATCGACAGGTAAGGGAGTCTGGGGATGCCAGGAGGCGTTCCTAGGAGAGAGGGTACTGTCACGGTTCATGAATTCACTGGTTTCTTCGTGTCTCGTGTATTTGTTGTTCTGTGTGTGTGGGTGTGTGTGAGTGGGCGTGGCTGCTCGTTCAGCTGATCAGCACTCCACCTGATCTCATTCCCCTCACCAGCTGCTGTCAATTGTTTCTGCTATAAAGACTCATCGCACTCTCCTTTCCCTGTCAGATCGTTGGTTTTGGTGTCCTCAGTGTTTTGTCGTCGTCAGCCATTCCAGTTCCTGTTCCAGTTCCTGATCGTGTCCTGTTCGGTGTTTTCGTGGTGTTCGTGGTGTTGGATGTTCACTTCACTGGATGCACCGTCACCTGTCTTCACCACCACGCTGACCATCAAGTCCCTGCGCCACCAGCCCACCCGTGTGTTTATTCTGTGTCTTCTGACCCATAATAAAGGAGAATACTTGCATTACTGCTTCCGCTTCTGAATTATGACAACGTTATTCTGCAGAAGTTGCGTGTTAAACGTGATGACATATGCGGTTGCTGCAAGAACTCAACCCACCAGGGACAGAACAAGGACACGTCGTAGATTCGTTAGGCGTAACGTTACCTATCACTCCATGGGACCGAACTATCTTTGGCACGTTGATGGGTACGATTTGTTTCTACTGGTACTTCCAGACAGTATCGCTTGATTCCGGTTCTGGCTTGATTGACAGGTATCTCGTCCATTCAGCGATAAGTACGTCATTCTCAAAATATACCTACCTTTTCCATTTTTTTCTGAATTGTCGTCGTGTTTTCTGAAATGTCGTTGTGTTTTCTGAATTGTTATTGTGTTTTCTGAATTGTTGTTGTGTTTTCTGAATTGTTATTGTGTTTTCTGAATTGTTGTTGTGTTTTCTGAATTGTTATTTTGTTTTCTGAATTGTGATTTGTTTTGCACCTCTCGGCCACCGTAGATTAGCCTACGTTCAGCTATGCGCTCGGCCACCGTACTAATCAGTGATCTTGTAAGATTAAATAAAGAACTGTTTTTTAAAATAACAGCGTTTTCTTTACTCAAGAAATACTATGTCTATAAAGGTTAATATTTTATGTTTTTGAGGTCTGAGATGCGGGAGCGGTGAAGAGAGAGAAAGGGCAAACCAGAGTACAATTTACTCTCGCGATCGACTGGAAAGCAGTCCACGATCGACAGGTTGGGCACCCTTGTCCTACATGATCAAGTCTGCAACTTGGGTAAAGTTGGTTTTATATTTTCATATTTGCGGAGTTCCGTGTTCAATATCTCGTGAGCTGAATATTGTTACTACACAAATAACATTGTTTTAATATTTAAATCTTCCTCAAAACGAGCTTTCCTTCGGGTTTGCACTTTGCAGATGGTCCCTTCTTAGCAGCCTGCGCATAGAGATCAATGTATTTTGTCCAGTGCGAAGGAAAGATCGTTTTGAGGAAAATTATGTTGTAGCTTCTGGTGTTTTATCTGTAGTTATATGTGATAGGTGTTTTGTGTAGCAACAACGTTTAGTTCACGAGTTTTTGAACGTGGAAGTCCGCGAATGTGCAAATATGCGAATATAAAACCAACTTTACCTAAGTAGGGAATTGTACGGCTCGTTCTCGCTGAAGATGACGGCTGATGCAAGACTGGATCGCGGCGCGCGCACACTCTGAAGCACTCCACCATATCAGCTGCGTTCCGTCAAAATAAGAGTCCCGCAAAGAGGGAAGAGAGGAAAGTTAGGAAAGAAGAGAGCGCTCTTATCCATCCACGTCGTAAATCAGTGTCATAAGTGAGACTTTCACACAGCCGCCCCCAAATTGCATGCAATTTGCTCCTGAGAAAGGATCACTGCTCAGCCTCTTCTGTAGGCACTACGACGGAATCCGTTATGAATCTGGGATAGCTGGGAGGGCAATGAGACGTGCAACTGGTCTGGTGTAGACTTTGTCCTTGATCTGGACATCTGCTGACCTTACACGACCATCAGCGCTCTGATGTACCTTAGTCACTCTGCCGACCGGCCAAAGAGCCCTGGGAAGCTGCGGGTCCATCATCAGAACAACAGAGTCGACCGCAAGATCCACATTGGTGGTATGCCACTTCTGTCGAGGCTGCAGGGTCCAGCAGGCGTAATGATATGGCGCAGCGCCTGCCGCCTGATAATAAGTTACCGAGCTGGGGACTATTATCAGGCGCTGCGTCATATCATTACGCCTGCTGGACTCATGATACGGCAGGAAAAATATCGAAACTCTTTGTTCATTTTTTTGAGAGAGATGCTAATGGACTTGTCCGGTTCAATTCATTATGCTAAGCTATGCTAAAAGTGGTACCGCCAGACCCGGAGATCGGCTGAATGGATTCGAAAACGGTAAAACTCAACTGTTTAACTCTGGGGGAGTTGTAAAATGAGCCTATTTCCAAAAAAAGTGGAGTATCCCTTTTACTGGAAAAGGGTGGTGTTTGTCACTACTCAACTTGTACATTTGGGCCACACTTATGGCCTCCACACCGTTCATATATTCATATTTCATAAACACCTGGTTGCTGTTTGATATTAGAGATGACATATGGATCATGTGATCGCCTTCTGATCACGTGCATCATCACAGGTTTTGACCAAGCGGCAACATTTTAATCTGAAAAATGAAGCCTACCCGGAAGTGCGAAAAACTGCAATACATTGAAAATCCGCTAGGGGCAGGTCCCAAAAGGGAGCAAATGTCCATAGCCCCCATGTTAAAATGTCCGTTTTCACACCATAAATTCATGTTTTTACAGGTTGGTCCCATGGACTTTTATTGTATTTTTCGATAGCTTCCGAGTGCCTGACAACTGTGAGGGGGGTGAATTATTTTCTAACTCGTTAGTTTAGATCGTATTTAGATATAAAATGTATGAGCTTGATTGACAGCTGATAACGAGCATAGGCTGCGCCGAGTGGAATTCCTGAAATTTGACGTCTCGGCCATGATCTGACACAACACATCATACCACCTCTGTATCCTTTCTGAACATTTGTATTGAAATATCGTACATAAAATGGGTTGCTCTGCTATAAGATTTTCCAAGATGGCGCCGCCCATACCCCCCATAACCGGCCTCAAAACCGTTCTTCAGAAAGTCTATGGGTGACGTCACAGACGCTTTGTCCATATTTTTTACAGTCGATGGTTTTGACAGAAAATACAAATCAGGGCTACAGTTCCTCTTTCTGGAGGAATTCTGCTGCATTACACGAGGAACTATTTTAACGAGGACCGGTTTTAAAAACCCTCAGTTTATACTGGATCATTTATATTGGATCGGAGTTACTTTACAATCTATTCATTCCACAATAAAGTTTCATTTTCGTTTTCCTGAAAGTATAAAACCTTGTGAAAAGCAGTTTTGTCAAAGCCTATGATTCATAAATCGAATCAAGTGTGACCAACCAACACTACAAAATAATGCTTCCCCACCAAGTCTTCCCCAGTCTTTTTGTCCGCCAGCTTCATCGTGTGCCGCATAACATCATAAATGTGTAGTTTTATCGCTATCTAACCAATGGAGCTCTGATATGCTATTAAAACGTCACTAAATATGATCAATTCAACCAATCAGTGACGCGCAGTAATAATTCTCCGATGGGCGCTTTGCCTCTGCGCTCATCGGAGAATAACATGGAGTTTTACTCTACTTGGTGTGGTCAGAGCCCGTCTACGGAGAGCCTGCTCACTCCCTATTATCTCCTATTGTACCGAATTGTGGTTGTAGTTCCACCAGAGCTCCACTGGGGGCGATCGCCAGGAGTGCAGAATGATTGGGAGTCTATGGGGCTAGACGGCTAAATTTGTCTCTTTCACCCGATTGCCAAATCTCAGATTTGAGTGTAGGTTTTGCAAGTTCAACATGGGTTATAGGTCGAAAGTTGAATGAACGAGTACTTATGTCCTTTCCATTTCTTACAGGTTGAGTTGTTGTTGTCCATAACACGCTAGCATTCTGCTAATGAACGCTGATTGGTCAGTGAAGGACTGATTACTACCAGAGATACCGCTTGATGGCATCGTGTCATCCGAAGCGGGACCAGAAACAAACAAAACAAAAACTCTTCTAGCACGTGTGTTTACCTGTGTCGGCTGTGTTGTGTGTTTCCCTGTGTCGGCTGTGTTGTGTGTTTGCCTGTGTCGGCTGTGTTGTGTGTTTCCCTGTGTCGGCTGTGTTGTGTGTTTGCCTGTGTCAGCTGTGTTGTGTGTTTGCCTGCGTCGGCTGTGTTGTGTGTTTGCCTGTGTCAGCTGTGTTGTGTTTGCCTGTGTCGGCTGTGTTGTGTGTTTCCCTGTGTCGGCTGTGTTGTGTGTTTCCCTGTGTCGGCTGTGTCGTGTGTTTGCCTATGTCAGCTGTGTTGTGTGTTTGCCTGTGTCGGCTGTGTCGTGTGTTTGCCTGTGTCGGCTGTGTTGTGTGTTTCCCTGTGTCAGCTGTGTTGTGTGTTTCCCTGTGTCGGCTGTGTTGTGTGTTTACCTGTGTCGGCTGTGTTGTGTGTTTACCTGTGTCAGCTGTGTTGTGTGTTTCCCTGTGTCGGCTGTGTTGTGTGTTTACCTGTGTCAGCTGTGTTGTGTGTTTCCCTGTGTCGGCTGTGTCGTGTGTTTCCCTGTGTCGGCTGTGTTGTGTGTTTGCCTGTGTCGGCTGTGTTTCCCTGTGTCGGCTGTGTTGTGTGTTTCCCTGTGTCGGCTGTGTTGTGTGTTTCCCTGTGTCGGCTGTGTTGTGTGTTTCCCTGTGTCGGCTGTGTTGTGTGTTTGCCTGTGTCAGCTGTGTTGTGTGTTTGCCTGTGTCAGCTGTGTCGTGTGTTTCCCTGTGTCGGCTGTGTTGTGTGTTTGCCTGTGTCGGCTGTGTTTGCCTGTGTCAGCTGTGTTGTGTGTTTGCCTGTGTCGGCTGTGTTTGCCTGTGTCGGCTGTGTTGTGTGTTTCCCTGTGTCGGCTGTGTTGTGTGTTTCCCTGTGTCGGCTGTGTTGTGTGTTTGCCTGTGTCAGCTGTGTTGTGTGTTTACCTGTGTCAGCTGTGTTGTGTGTTTGCCTGTGTCGGCTGTGTTTGCCTGTGTCGGCTGTGTTGTGTGTTTCCCTGTGTCGGCTGTGTTGTGTGTTTGCCTGTGTCAGCTGTGTTGTGTGTTTCCCTGTGTCGGCTGTGTTGTGTGTTTGCCTGTGTCAGCTGTGTTGTGTGTTTCCCTGTGTCAGCTGTGTTGTGTGTTTGCCTGTGTCAGCTGTGTCGTGTGTTTCCCTGTGTCGGCTGTGTTGTGTGTTTGCCTGTGTCGGCTGTGTTTGCCTGTGTCGGCTGTGTTGTGTGTTTGCCTGTGTCGGCTGTGTTTGCCTGTGTCGGCTGTGTTGTGTGTTTCCCTGTGTCGGCTGTGTTGTGTGTTTCCCTGTGTCGGCTGTGTTGTGTGTTTGCCTGTGTCAGCTGTGTTGTGTGTTTACCTGTGTCAGCTGTGTTGTGTGTTTGCCTGTGTCGGCTGTGTTTGCCTGTGTCGGCTGTGTTGTGTGTTTTCCTGTGTCGGCTGTGTTGTGTGTTTCCCTGTGTCGGCTGTGTTGTGTGTTTGCCTGTGTCAGCTGTGTTGTGTGTTTGCCTGTGTCAGCTGTGTTGTGTGTTTGCCTGTGTCAGCTGTGTTGTGTGTTTGCCTGTGTCAGCTGTGTTGTGTGTTTCCCTGTGTCAGCTGTGTTGTGTGTTTACCTGTGTCAGCTGTGTTGTGTTTACCTGTGTCAGCTGTGTTGTCGATGCCTCGAGAGAAAAGAAAGTGCAGAGCGTGAAAGCACCAAAGCGACTGAAGGATTGCCGTAAAGCAGTATCTCTGGTCGTACGATGTGTATGACATCATTGACACTTTAAAAGACTTTTTAAAGCAAATAAGTGACTCTAAAAAATCTAACACCCAGCAATGTGTGTAATTTCTTTGCATCTCCTTTCGAATACAACATTGAAATTACTAGACAAAAAAATTATATCCTGAGAAAAGTGGATTTTGAGGGGTATAACGCCATAGACCTCCATTCATCCTGCACTCGTCCTGTGAGCGCCCTCATGTGGAGCCAGAGTGGCACTGCAACCAGTTCAGAAGCCGGAAGTTTACTGAGAGTGAAACTTCTCGCCTTATTAGACATTCTCTGGCCAGGCGCGGAGTTTGCGGGGGGCAGGGGGAGCATTGCCCCCCCCTGGTGGCTGAAACGGGTAATTGCATTTTTTCCAAAAAAAAAAAAAAAAAAAAATTTGCATTGTTTAAAAAAAAGATATATTATAAATATTTTAAATAACACAAAACAACTAAATGGTGGTAGGTAATACATCTGATTTCATATACTGCTTTAGTAAAAAAAAAAAAAAATTCAGGGCTCTGGATCATGTGACAAGTGACAGGCTAACGTAAGTCCAGCGATTATCAGCATGTGTTGCGTTGTTGCGTTGTTATCTGGTAAAATGGACAGTGCGGGCGGCACATGAGAAAGAGACTGTTCAATCTCTTCTTCAAACTCCGTCAGAGGAGATGCTGTTGTGTCTCTGGAGGAGCAGAGGAGATGCTGAGTGCTTGGAGGATTTTGATTTTTGTGTGTGTGTGTGTGTGTGTGTGTGTGTGTGTGTGTCTGCCTTAGAGGTGGTTTGCTGTAGGATAAGATTCATGATTGACTCATGTGAACACTGGAGACAATGTACAGCATTTTTTATTGACTTGCTCACCATTCCAATTAATGTACAGTCTTCTCCATCTAGTGGTTACTCCATGTAATAACAGTGACTATTTAACTCTTTGTGTTTATTGAATATTGTGCACTCACTGTAATTCATGCAACATTACAGCAATTAGAAGTTCACCTTGTATGACTTGGTTTCCAATGAATCTCAAATTGGCACATCTTTCTGTCTTTGAAAGAACAATATTTTAAATCTACAACGACATTCTAAATTAATACTTTAATAATTACATTAGATGCTATTTGTTTTTGAGCCGTTACTTTGGTGTTAATCCCAGATAGCAGACCAACATTGAATCTACATTGAATCAATGTTAATGTATTAACCAAAAGATCATTGAATCAATGTTGAAATTTAACATTGATTTTTCATCAGGTTTGCACCCTGAAATAATGTTATTTCAACGATGAAAAATCAATCAATATGGTCATAAAATCAATATTATTTCAACCATAATTAAATCACTTATTTAACATTGAATCAACATAGAAACAATATAAAATCAATCTTGTTTTATGTACAGCAAGATTCTATGCTAGTTTAGTTTATCATGCTTGTACTGTGCTTGAAATTTTAAATGACTCATTTCAGACAGAGACCATGTAGGGTTGCAATTAAATATGTTTTTAATCAAAATGTCATTCAAAGTAAACTGTCCTTCAGTTTACAAGTAAATGTATTTATTTATGCCCCCAAAACTGAACAGGAAATATCACATTCAGAAAAAAAAATTGCATTGCGTGGTGACAAAGACAAAAACAGTGCAGTACTACGGTAAGAAAGAATGAAACATTACTCTGATAAATTTTTCAAATTCAATTTTATTTAGCACATTTAGAACAGACCAAAATGCTTTACAGAAGAACAACATGATTAAACGATATAGCATGCATTAAAAAATAAAACAAGATATGCATTTTAAAATAAAAATAGATATAACATGCATTATAAAATAAAACAAAAATAAGAGCATCATAGCTGAGTAAGCATAAAACAAAAGAACCAGAACAGAAATCAGAACTCAGATTTAAATTAATAGAAAAATAAATAGCTTGCTATTATTTGAATACAAAAAATATATTACCTTCCGTGCGTCTTCCATTTGCGTGCCCAAAGAACTCCCGCTTCTTTGCGCCTTTTTTAACTTCAGGGTTAGTTCGCCCTAGAATGAAAATGAACAATTTACCCACGATGGCGTTTGGTAAAAGACAAATTGAAATTCAATATATTAGTAGGGAAAATCCCGGCCGTTGGTTGTGTCCATGTTACTAATAGGCCTACATTTAACATAGCAGTTAATTCCGACTCACCCAGGAAAAGCAAACAAGTTGTAAGAAATATAGATAAATAAAATTGAGAAATGAAAGATTAGACATTTAAGATTAACTTACCTCTAAAAATCACTTTGTCGCTGCCCGAATGCTTCGTCTGTCTGTCTGTCTGTTTCGCGCTTGAAATCTGTTATGCCGCGCTTGAAATCTGTTGACCGTTATGCAGCGCTTTGATCTGATTGGTTGGCAACCAATGTTAGGATTGTATCTAGGCAACCAGTGGAGAAATTTAAGCTGACCAAAAATCAACATTGATTCAATGTTTGTCTTTTCAACACTGAAAAACATTGAATTATCAACATTGATTCAATATTATTTTAACATTGAATTTTCAACATTGATCCAATATTATTTTAGCATTGATTTTTCAACATTGATCCAATATTATTTAGCATTGAATTTTCAACCACAACCAAAATGATGATTCTGATGGAATTTCAACATTTAATCAATGTCACCTTGCTATCTGGGAATGTAATAAATAAACAGCAGCAATTGTTTAATTTTTAAAATAAAATTTTTAAAACCACATTGTACCTCTGCCTCAGGTTTATATAATGTCCCAGAACGCTGCTTTTGATTTTAAATAATAAAAGTCTTCAGATGAAAAAAGCAGACAATGACACAGAATCTCTTTTACTATAGACTGAAATATTATAGGCCTACTAAAGATTGAATCGCACCACGTGACAAACATCAGTCATAAAGTATTGCACAGGTGAGTCTCAACAGATCTCAAACTGAAAGTGTTTAAAGACTTCTGGATTCTGTTCCTGTAGGACAAGAGCGTCTGAACTACTGCAAGTAAGCTTAATACTTCCACCATTACTGTTATCTGGGGGAATATGAGCGGATTTCATACGAAAGTTTCACATGAGTTAGCGTGATGATTAGCCTAAGTTAAAGAATAACATGTTAGAAATTATACCTGTTGCAAAAGAACAAACGACCAAAAGAAGGCAGGAATTACTAAAAACAAACCATTTTATGGACATAAATTTTGTATAGAAATGAATAATGCTTTTTTAAAAAAAGGTTTATTTCTAGTTTTAGGATGTCGTTTTGTATTAATGCGAAATCGAAAATGTTCTTTGGACAATCCCAGCTAACACAAACGTGACTGTTACGTATGGAAGCCCGTTTCCGCCACATTGAGTAAAAAAATAAAGATTCTTTAAGTCATAATAATGAGAAACTTTCTCATAATTATGACTTAACATCTCGTAATAATGAGAAACTTTCTCGTAATAATGAGAAACTTTCTCATAATAATGAGAAACTTTCTCGTAATAATGACTTAACATCTCGTAATAATGAGAAACTTTCTCGTAATAATGAGAAACTTTCTCGTAATAATGACTTAACATCTCGTAATAATGAGAAACTTTCTCATAATTATGACTTAACATCTCGTAATAATGAGAAACTTTCTCGTAATAATGAGAAACTTTCTCATAATAATGAGAAACTTTCTCGTAATAATGACTTAACATCTCGTAATAATGAGAAACTTTCTCGTAATAATGAGAAACTTTCTCGTAATAATGACTTAACATCTCGTAATAATGAGAAACTTTCTCATAATTATGACTTAACATCTCGTAATAATGAGAAACTTTCTCGTAATAATGAGAAACTTTCTCGTAATAATGACTTAACATCTCGTAATAATGAGAAACTTTCTCATAATAATGACTTAACATCTCGTAATAATGAGAAACTTTCTCGTAATAATGAGAAACTTTCTCATAATAATGACTTATTTTCTCGCACTTCTACGCATGCGCAAAGCAGCGGAGCAGAAGGGCGTGCCACACTAGCGACATCCGCTGGTCAAAGCCGTGTAAATGCATCACAGCAAACTTGGCACGCTCTGCAGTGAATAACATTAAAGATAAATGATCAGTATATGAGACAGGCTTCCATACTAGATAGTCTTTTATTCATTTGTAATATTCATTTGTATTTTTGTGTATGAACAAGCAGCAATACAAGGGTGATCCATGGATTTCAAATAGACGGAGGAATGATAAGACAGCACACCTTTCCAAATCTGTTTAAGAACACTTCATCTGGAAATCTGTGTAAGGGTCCGTTCATACAGAACGCGCTTTTTCATTGCTTTTCTAGGCAAACGCGCACTAGACGGACGTTGCGCTTGCTCTTCTGCAGCAATCTTGCGCATGACACGGCATTCTAAATTGAAAAGAAGTTCAGCTTTTAAAAACACGTCTCGACCTTACGTTTTCCCCCATTCCACTGCCCACTTATGTTTAAATGTCCCCAAAGTCATAAACATCTTAAAGGTGATTTCTGTATTGATATCTTCCAGATGAACCTGCACATCAAATATCCTAGAAGCATCTGCAAAATACGTGTTATATTAACACACATATGTGTTACACTTAAACTTGACGAATAAATGTAATATTCCAACTTTAATCTGATAGTTTTGTAAATTCATGTTTACAATCTCCATCGGTGTGCACAAGCAGGCGTCCTTCGTTACCATGGTAACCGTCCTGCTTCTGCATTCCACTTTCACACCTTATCGTGCGCATGGAAAAGTATGGAAGATAGGCCTACTGATGATGTTATTTAATGATACTACAGATTGCACTTAGTAGATCAAACTGACTTTAATGAAAACAACTGTTTTGCAGAGCGTGCCAAGTTTGCTGTGATGCATTTACACGGCTTTGACCAGCGGATGTCGCTAGTGTGGCACGCCCTTCTGCTCCGCTGCTTTGCGCATGCGTAGAAGTGCGAGAAAATAAGTCATTATTACGAGAAAGTTTCTCATTATTATGAGATGTTAAGTCATTATTTCGAGAAAGTTTCTCATTATTACGAGATGTTAAGTCATTATTATGAGAAAGTTTCTCATTATTACGAGATGTTAAGTCATTATTTCGAGAAAGTTTCTCATTATTACGAGATGTTAAGTCATTATTATGCGGAAGTTTCTCATTATTACGAGATGTTAAGTCATTATTTCGAGAAAGTTTCTCATTATTACGAGATGTTAAGTCATTATTATGAGAAAGTTTCTCATTATTACGAGATGTTTAAGTCATAATTACGAGAAAGTTTCTCATTATTATGAGATGTTAAGTCATTATTACGAGAAAGTTTCTCATTATTATGAGAAAGTTTCTCATTATTACGAGATGTTAAGTCATTATTATGATAAAGTTTCTCATTATTATGAGATGTTAAGTCATTATTATGAGAAAGTTTCTCATTATTACGAGATGTTTAAGTCATAATTACGAGAAAGTTTCTCATTATTATGAGATGTTAAGTCATTATTACGAGAAAGTTTCTCATTATTATGAGAAAGTTTCTCATTATTATGAGATGTTAAGTCATTATTATGAGAAAGTTTCTCATTATTATGACTTAAAGAATCTTTTTTTTTTTACTCAACGTGGCGGAAACGGGCTTCCATAGTTACGTAACTGCAACGTAATCTGGTGACCAAACTTTCGTCGTGGCACAACCGGAAAAGTGAAATTCCTGAATCCGCTGCGGAACGTCGTGGATCAACAGTCGTGTGTTGGTAACCAGTTGGTCATTCTAGTTTTTAATTAATATAATATGGGCGGACATGCAGTGGTCTAATTTAACTGTCCTCATTTGCCCAAAACTATTTTAGAGACTTTTTTCAACGACACATGAAAGATACAGAATTTGGTTAATTCAGTGCATTTACTATAGAACAAAGCACAAACAGTATGCAAACAGGTTTATTAACATTTAAATGAACAAGGTTTCCCCCAGACGCTTGGACATCAAACTACTCCTCCACGTCTTCATTTTGGTGGCCCTAATAACAAAGCAAGAATAAGAAAAAAAAAAAAAAAAGAACAGGTGAGTTAGAGGTGGGCGATATGGCAAAAATATCATATCACGATTTTTTTCAGGAAAATCACGATTTTATCACGATTCTTTTTTATGTTGGTTTTACTATTTTGTGACTGAGCATTACAGCCAAACTAATGTCCATATTTTAAAAACAAAGCCTTAGGTAACAAAATATAAAATAAAAAAGAATGGCAGACATTTTTTTTTTTAATTTTGTCATTATTTTCTTTATTATTAAATATTATGATCAAAGATACACATTACACAACTTAATATACAAATTAAATAAACAGTGCTTTATGTTTTCAGCTACAGTAGGTGTATTTAACAGTATTGAAGAAAGTAAAATGAACAAATATGAAAATAAAACAAAACAGACATAATTTATACAGTGACACTTATTAAAGCTACTATTAAAGTTATCAGTCAAGAGCAGTGAGTGATTTTCTCTTTGCATTTTGTTGTTTTATTAACATTAAAGGGATAGTTCTCCTAAAAATTCAAATTGTCATAATTTACTCTCTCAAGTTGTTTTAAACTCGAATAAGTTTCTTTCTTCTGTTGAAAATAAAAGTTATTTAGAAGAATGTGGGTAACCAAACAGTTGATGTACCCCAGTGACTTCCATAGTATATTTTTCTCCTATGGGAGTCAATGGGGACCAGCTACTGTTTGGATAGCCACATTCTTCCAAATATTAATATTAGAAAATATTAGAAGGAAATTAATACAGGTTTGGAACAACATCACAGCCAGTGTCACAAGATGTTCCGATGTTCTGAAATATTCGGTGTCTGAGATCTTTGGTGACACTGGGTGGAGCTTACATGAATATTCATGATTTTACTGTTTCATGTTAAAGCTCCACTGAAAATATTAGCGCGCACTCCTCGGCTTACACAAACAGTTCTCGGTCATGTAATTTCAGCGTCGAAATAAGTTAAGCAGTTTTTATTTATTTTATACTGTTCATGTATGTTCAATAGTTTGTACATGTGAGTGAATATGATTTATGATTGATTACAGCTACTGATTTGCCAGGGGTTTATCGTTAGGATAGGCTTGGAGTAAATGAGCCAATAACAGCCATGTTTGTTTGTCTGTTTTAATTATATAGGCTTCTGTTTTGCTCTGATGGTCTTTAAAATAGTTTAGTTTGATAACTTGTATTTGTGGTGGCATAATAAATGAGATGGTGAAATTAGCAACACTGCAGTACTTTTACAACCTTTCAGTCCTATTCTACAAGCTTACCACAACAATTATAATGTTAAAGGAATTACAAGTGGCTAAAATGATCAACACAGTATTGCACATCTAGCCTTCTGTCATTATAGGGTCATTCTATAGAAATGCCCATTTTTCTGTCCCTAGCCTTTACAGAGATATTACACTTAAAAAACACTTTAGGGTTACAATTTCTTTACATTTTAAAATAAAACAATATGTTATTTGAACAATTTGAACATCAATGTGGCAATATTTGTTTTTTTATTAATTATGTAGAATTCCAAGCACCACAGAAGTGCTCGTCCCCACAGTCATGTACAGGGAAACTGCTTTATTTTGAGGACAATAACAGGTTTTTACACCATTTAAAATACAATAATGTTTACATAACTATCAAATATATTATGTAAATGATATATATAAAAAAAAAAAAAGCAGAATAAATATTATAAAATGTTTAATGAAAGCAGTGGTCCCCTGGAGTTGTGTCACTGGTGTTAGTTACCGTTATACAAAAATCTCTTATTTTGACATAAAAAACACACTGATGACATCACTCGACTTCCTTCTTATTTCCTGAATATCTATGAAGAAAAGCCCATGGCAGATCCACTGTCTCTTTAATGGGTAACGCCAGTGACTCACATTTATAGATAAACTTTATTCAAAGCTATTCATTTATATTATATGCCAAATGTAACAATTTAGTCTCATCTACTTAATTATAGTTGAAGAATAATGATCTTTGGTCTTATGCATGTCATTGGTGATTCATTGTGTCATTGGTGTTACTGTTTTATTTTCTGTCACATTAAATACAATGTCACATGTGACAGTAATAATTTTACATCCATTTAATTCTGCTACACTCAAAAGTTAAGATTTAAAGGATTGCATCATTACTTGATTTTAACTGGTTTTCAAATATTTTCATTGTTATAGCAAATACATGGTAGCGCAGATGAACTAACCTCATTCAAGCACACTTTTAACAAACCTGATTAAAATAAATAAAATATAATCTCCTTATTTGTTGCATTATTATTATTTTTCGGTAACTCTGTCTACATGTGCTGAAAAAAATAGAAATAATATTTCATAAAAACCTTTAATATTGCCAAAGAAGTAAGGTAACACCAGTGACAAAAAATGGTACATGCGGTCTTTAAATAAATGCACAAAAAATATAAAAAATCATTAAGCTGTCATTAATGCGTATTCATAAATTCAAAGGGTAATCTAATAATGTGGTGTAAGTTTAAATGTTAGAGAAATAAATCAATTTTAAGACATCTTGCCATACCAAAAGTGGACGTTTCTGTAGAATGACCCACTACAGTACTGCCTAATGATGCTGAAATAGCAAAAATAAATTAAAGGGTTAGTTCACCCCAAAAAATGAAAGTTCTGTCAGTAATTAGCCTACTCACCCTCATGTTGTTCAACCCCGTAAGACTTTCGTTCATCTTCGGCGCATGCATCGTGGCTTTCGAGAACTCGCGTCAGAGACGCACACAGAAGAAAATTAATAGTTGAATAAAGTCGTTATTTTTGTTTGTTTTTTGCGCACAAAAAGTCTTCTCGTCGCTTGATAAACTTAAGGTTGAGGCTAGAGCCCTGCATTTCAGCCCGAGCCCGACGGGCCCCGACTTTTTTACGCCCCTAGGGCCGGGCTTCGGGCCAATTTTCACGTCATAGTTAAAATGCGGGCCGGGCCTCGGGCCTTTTTTGGGTTATCCTGCTTTTTATATTTTTAGACATTAATTAAAAAAAAATATGAGAAGTTGACGTTGACGATAGAAAAACAAACATAGAAAGAAATTTCGTAACCTCATAACTTATGGCGTTATTTTCCTGTCAAATGTCGAGAGCGCATTATTGTAGCGTGAAAGTAGGCTACATTAATATAATGCGCGAGCGCGAATCTCTCTGCTCGCACACGGAATATAATGTGCCGAGCGCGAATCTCTCTGCTCGCACACGGAATATAATGCGCGAGCGCGAATCTCTCTGCTCGCACACGGAATATAATGTGCCTAGCGCGAATCTCTCTGCTCGCGCGCGGGAACTGGACGTGCCCTGCACTTAAAACGTGTTTTAAATACTGGCCATTATAGCCATCAGCTAATCTTAAAATTACACTGACATATGACTGACATGACAGTCTGTCTCACGCACGCACACAGAAGGTTTCCCGTCAGCGCGACCCACGATTCACCTCATGTGCAAATAATGGAGAATATTAAGAGAAAAATTAGGTGCGTGAGAAAAATTCGTGATAGAAGAAAGGAGGACTGGGTTAAAACCTTCCACTGTGGATGCTTAGCTATTCTTTTTCTCCACGATGCTCTGTTAGAGACTGTTCTAACTTTTCGTTTGATTGGACTTTATTTTCGTTTAACTGTTGGAAACCTCTGATGTTTTTCGTTTGACTGGACTTTGTTTTCGTTTAACTGTTGGAAACCACTGGAAAAAAAGAATGGCCATGTTCTGTGGTGCATTTTTGAGGTAAGATAATCTGCAAGTTTGTTTTTAATTTATTTAATTTAATTTGTTTATAGGCTATTGCTCATTTCGTTTGCAAGCGCTGTTGCGAGCAGCCTGAGCCTGCCTCAGTATTTAAAAAAAAAAAAAAATTGACTCACTGTGGTTTAATAAATAAACATTTATTAAACTAACTGTCTGTGTGATATGCTTGAAGTTTTTTATATCTATTGATTTTATTGTAGACAAGTAAAGTATTATAGCATTGATTTGAGAGGCTCAATTGATCAAACATGTTTTACTCGCTGTCGGCTCGGTTTGCTTGGTCGTCATTTAAAAAAAAAATGCTCCAAACATTTGTCTAAATTAACCTAATAAAGAAATGAAAAGAAACATTAATTTACATAACTAACAAAGAAACATAACTAACAAAACTGAGCTATTTTAATGGCTGCAAATAGGGCAGGCTGCCGCTGTGTAATGAAAAGAAAAAAAAAAAAAGAAAAAAAACGGGCTCGGGTCGGACTCGGGCTGATAATTCTGATGAGCTGTCGGACACGGGTCGGGCTAGGGCTTGAGCGTCTCGGGCCAGGGCCGGGCTCGGGCCTAAATTTGAGGCCCGTGCAGGGCTCTAGGTGGAGCCACTGTAGTCACTTGGACTATTTTAAACATTGTCTTTACTAACTTTCTGGGCCGGCAAGTTTAAATTACAATAGAAGCCAATGAAGGAGTGAGACAGCTCTCAGATTTAATCACAAATATCTTAATTTGTGTTCTGAAGATGAACGAAGGTCTTACGGGGTTGAACAACATGAGGGAGAGTAATTACTGACAGAACTTTCATTTTTGGGTGAACTAACCCTTTAAAGCGAACAATTAATTCCTTGCACATATGCCACAAAACTGACATAATCCAAAACACAGACTCAATCCTTCGGATGAGATGTTAAAACGAGGTCCTGACTCTCCGTGGTCATTAAAAATCCCAGGATGTCCTTCGGAAAAAGAGTAGGGGGGTAACCTGGCATCCTGGGCAAATTTGCGCATTGGCCCCTGTCCAGTGGCGGATTTAGCAAATTGGGGGCCCAAGGCGAAGGTATGTATGGGCCCCCCCCCCCCGTTCGATCTTTAAAAGAGAACGAAAAAAAAATTACCGACTGAATGGTGGATAGGCAGGTAAAGCTAATCTACTGGGAAGTAAAGGTTGGAGAGGAGGAAAAAAAACTTCCGCTTTAAACCCTGCATACACTTCTTTACTCCAAAATGAAGATGGAAAGCAGAGAACACACAAAGTGTTGCACTACACAAACCCAACAGAGAATAAGGTTTCAGATAACACCTGAAAAATCTTGCATCACTATAAGTATTGTGATTGTCAAAACATTTTAGTAACTAAACAGAAACATGTTACATGGTACAATTTCTGGTAAGCTACGTTTTTTTAAATTATAGCTTTACACAAATTTCACGATTTCAATTCAATTCTTGTGATTTGATTCAATATTGACTCATTTGAATAAATATTAGGTAGCCTACACAAGATAGGCGTTAATTTTTCTCAAGAAAAAAAAAAAACCCACATAATGCTGTAAACATACTTACAACCCTATCAGCTGGTAGTATTATTTAAGGTTAAAAATAACTCAAATTAAACATAATGCGTTTTTATTATAATAAAAACTTTATTTAATGATATAAGTAAAAATATACTAAATATGTAATAGTACACATATTTAACAAAATACTCTCTATAGCACTTTTTTTCTAGCCAACAAACATGTTATAGCCTATATTATGGTCATTAATTAGCTTTCCTGAGGTAAATGTTATGTGACAATTGTTCTCCAGCTTATTGACCCCATTCCGCGGTTGAAAAACACTGATTGGTCGATATTATATATGAGAAATATACATTTCGGTGTATATTTTCGGTGTGTAACTTTAGACATTGCTCATTCGTGTTTATTTACTATTAGTTAGTAGAGATGATCGGTTCACAAGCCGCTAGGGATCTGTCAAGTCACAATTACAAGCGCCAAAACGGTATTTATAGTAAGTGAGTGAGAGGGGGTAAGAGGGGCAAACTAGGGAGGTCCATGTGAGTGTGTATATCCACATATATCCATGTGAGTGTGTATATTATCCACTAGGGGTGTAACGGTTCACACAATTCACGGTTCGATACGATACACTTGTGTCACGGTTCGGTACGTTTTCGATACAGCAAAAAGAAAGAAATGCCAGAGAAATTTCCTTGATTTAAAACCAACATCATAAAGTATGCTTTTTTTTTTACTTTGAGCAATTCTGGAGCTATAATTGACTCTTCTTAGGAGCATATAAAACAAAACAGCTCCTTGGAAAAAATGAAATGTAATATTGTAGTAGTTATAAACAAAGGTTTATTTTAGTTCAGATTAACATTTGAGACAATTGTATTCATAATGTCAAAATAAAACCGACGTAATGTTACTTGAAGGCATTGTAGCCTACTATTCCTGCCACACTTCCATGGTTGCAGTTAGTGTTACTACAGTAAATCCATGGTGAATGTTGCTG
Source organism: Leucaspius delineatus (assembly GCA_023718395.1). NCBI lineage: Eukaryota > Metazoa > Chordata > Actinopteri > Cypriniformes > Leuciscidae > Leucaspius > Leucaspius delineatus. The sequence continues at coordinate 2,704,156 of CM043367.1, read as the reverse complement.
ATCTGTGGACACTGGATAGTTCATTTATGGCACAATGTTTCTTCCTGGTTTCCACGCGCTGTTTTATACGTTAATAACGGAGAAATGTGAATGTTTCTCACTAGATCCCGCAGCGATGTTATTACTTCTGTGGCGAATTCAAATGCTTTCTTTACTGGATCTCTTATTAGCGCTGTTTAGTAACAGTGTCGCTTGATCAAGATCGGCTCGCGCTGCTTTGGTTCAAACTGGTAAACTTCAACAACACAATTTCGTTCCGCTTGCATTACGTTTGCCATTTGATGTTGGGCAATGTTGTGGTCGCGCCGGCGTCACAGTGTGCTTGCCACGTGCAACGCGCCTACATTTGAAATAACAAAATTTTGGTCGGCAGGAAAAATGGTCCAAGGTTCGGTTTGAAAATGCGTACCTAAAACCGAACTGAAAGCCTCGTACAGAACGGTTCAATACGAATACGTGTACCGTTACACCCCTAATATCCACCGTATATCCATGTGAGTGTGTTAACGTTATCCTCACCTACCGCCACTTCACAGCTAACGTTAGCTGCTGCTGTTGTAACGGCATGTTCAATGCTTTGGACGCTGTTGTTCCTGTCTGTATCCCCAACAGTAGCCGTAAAAAAGTTTGTAATCTTTGGCAGCGTTGCCAAATACTTATCGGCGTCTTTTCGCTTTTTTCTTTTATTTGAGCCGCTTGGGTAACTTCGTTTCATTTTCGCGTTTAGACTCATCTTGCTTCGCCTCTGTTTGTGTACTTCCCAGTCCTCCTGTCACTGACTTCGTGTTTATCTTTCGCGACGCGCATGATTACGGACTAGTCCATTTCATTGTGAAAGTAGGGGGTATATAGGAACAGATAACCATGAACTGGACAACATTTTAACTACTAATTCAACGTTTCAATGTATTTCTTAAGAATATTAATAAAATTTACCATGCTTTTGAAGCATTCATGATTATAAGGGGCTTTTTATTTTATTTTTTTGAGGTTGGTTAGGGGCCCCAAGCAGCCGCCTACCTATGCCTCTATGTTAAGACCGCCACTGCCCGTCCATCATGGCCTCCTAATCATCCACATACAGTATATATATATATACTGATTGGCTTAATCTCTGTCTCCTCTCCACCAGTAAGCTGGTGTGTGGTGGGTGTTCTGGCACAGTGTGGCTGCCGTCGCATCATCAGGTTGAGCTGCACACTGGTGGTGGTTGAGGAGATTCCCTCTTCATGTAAAGCGGTTTGAGTGCAAAGAAAAGCGCTATGTAGAATATAATGAATTATTATTATTATAATCATCTGTTACCCACTATCAATATATATTGCATTATAACAATTATAGAATAAAAACAACAAATTATTTGAGATATGTCATTACAGACTGCAGTACAGATATCCATCCTCACCTGTTTGAGTCTGAGCATCAGCAGCACGAGTCGCATTGGAGTGACGTCAACTCCCCTCTTCCATTGACTGGCTAGAGGAGGAGCTGTCAATCTAGTGCCGTTTCTCAATATGCGTTCTTGTCTGTATTGCGTTCTTGTGGACTTGTGAAACGTCATCAGTCGCTGCCCAAGTACTGTCCCAATACACAAGTTTGCATTTTGGCAAGAACGGTTAAAAATCCCGGAAGTGTTCTTGACACGCCCAGTTAACCGAGGATGCAACGGTTGGTAACTTGTGTGAACTTGACGGCAGAAATATCCCAGCATTCATTTCGGCATTCCAGGAAGGAGAGGCAGGTCAATACAAGTCGTACACTATTTCATCACTAAATTCACTTCTGAGAACATTTGATGCAAGAAATCAACTGTGTAGATTTCAAATATTGGCATTTTTACGAAAATTTATGGCGAATCGAAAATGTGCTCAAACGTTTTCGGAAGTGAGAATCTCCATAAGAATAACGGCCAATAATAACGTCAATAATTCTCGTTATGTTTGGGCACTGCAGACGGCGTCTGTGCGGGGGTATTATTGCGCAATACCAGCAAGAACACAGCGTCTCAAACTGTCAGCAGCGTTCTGTGTGCTCGTCACCTTGTGAGTTCATTCTTCCAAGAACAACTAGCAAGAGCATTCTCCCCAAGAACACAAGTCCGTTCTTTGCATTCTTGGTTTTGAGAAACACCCTAGATCTGTGGACCAATGGTGACGCTAAAGCCCGCCCTGATTTATTGTTTATGAACCCTATATTATTCTGCGGACACCACTTAGACAGCCAGCCATTGAGTGAGGACAGTCTACTAACTATCTCATCACTCCTGCGAACAGGAAGGGGGCCAGAGCAAATTACAGTGCCTGATATCGTACTTGCGAATTCACACACCTCTTTAATGTTAATTTCAGTGATCTCCGACTGGCGGAGTCTAACATCGTTAGTGCCGACGTGAATAATAATCTTAGAGAATTTACGATTAGCATTAGCCAGCACTTTTAAATTTGCTTTGATGTAGGCGCTCTGGCTCCTGGCAAACATGTGACTATGGTGGCTGGTGTCTCTATTTTCATGTGTGATCGAATCGCCAATAACTAGGGCACATTCAACAGGATTCTCAGTGGGTGTTTCACTGAGCGGGGAGAATCTATTTAATGTTGTAATCGGAACAGAAGAGCGGTGTTTTGTCCCGCGACTACAGCGTCTCACCGTCACCCATTTGCCCTTCTACACGGCTTTTGCCAAATCTACAACTGTTTACTTTTTCATAGCAGTTTATAATGTTTTTAATAGTAGCCTATACTTTGTGTGCAGTCGTCATTAAATGACAGGCATACACTTCAGTTAAAGGCACAATATGTAAGATTTTTGGATTAAAATATCCCAAAAGCACCAAACAGTGTTGTATATTTTGTTGGTTACATTCTCCCAATTGTTCCCAACAATGTTTAAATCCACAGAAGTCAGCTATTTTAACCAGTGTAATGGCCTGTGTCATTGAGTCGTCTGTCTATGACGTCATATCCGCATTAACCTCGTTTTCTGCTTTTACTTCCATAGAAACACCAAAGCCACTTTAATATATTATGTGCTTTATTAGACAGGTGAACAGCTGTTTGGATACCTTTATTGATAGAGAAAAACGAATCATTATTATATAATATTATAACATAACACCCTCACGCTTCATTACCAGGCTGACCTGCTAAGAGACTTGGATCAGGGAAAAGGACTGTCTTCTGAAGTGGTTGCTGAGTTATTCCGCACCACAGACCCTGTGCTTGCGCTATCAAACAAACAGCCGCTGCTGTTGGCCGTTCAAGAGCAGTGATGGTGCTTACGGAGAGGCATCTGTGGATGAACCTGGCTGACATCAGGGAGAAAGAGAAAGAGAAAAACCTCCTTGATGCTCCAGTCTTGCTCCAGAACTTTACGGCACATCCGTTGAGACAGTGGTCGTGAAGTTTAGAGAAGCGAGGGTGCAATCAGCGGCATTCAGAAAATATATCCCATGTTAGGTTTCCCCCCCCTTTTCTAACAAAAGTGGCATTTCTGGAGGTTATAATCTTGAATAATCTAGGCTCCCAGAAGTAAGCTGCTGAAGTTCCCCTAAGGGAGATTAGGTTAATTGAAACTAGGTTGGTCAGTTTGCAGATATCCCTCTGTTTCCCGACCCCGTATATTGGGTCGTGAGCAGGGTTTGCTCCTCTTCGGTAGGGTATAACTTTTCAAAATCAGAATATGAGCTGGCTCTCCCCTGATATCCTTGGGATGGCAGTATGGCGAATAAGTGTTAGGCAATATCGAACATATCTCATATCTCAAAACGAAGCTGTGTTAGGTCCATCAGTTAACCCTCCGTTTGGTTTGTCCCCCTCCTCAGCTAAAGTTTGGTTTTTAAGTAGGGAGGTCACTCCCCTTAATAGACGCTCCTTAGACTGAATGCAAAATACAAATGTGGGGAAATCTAGAATGTACATTGATAGAATAGTATAATTATTATAAGATAATTGTGAGTTAAAAGCTAGACCCCCCCCCATGTAATAGTTTTTGTCATTTCAGTTATTTTATTAATAATGGTTATTTAATTATTCAGTACATGCATGTCAATTTGTAGTATACAGCTATGTGATGGGTGTCCAGTTGGTGGCAGTAAGCCAGAGGAAAACGCCCGGAAAAAAACCTAGAAGAGAAAAGAAAAGTTAGTTCACGCGAGGTTTAACGAGACGAGGAGTATTGAGTTATGTTGTACTGTGTGGTACGGAGCTGTTGCGAATGACGCTGGCTGAATAAAAGAGCCCAACCAAATCACACGCTTGTTCATTCCTTCAAGTGTGCTACAAAATACTGGCGACGAGGATGGGACCGGCGGTGCCGTTTTGAGTGAGTTGTCTACGACAACGCTGAGCATGGACATTGAGCAACTGCAAGATCAGGTGAGCGCTGCGTTGCTCCGGCTGCGGCTCGATCAGCTGCACGAGGTGTGTGTGTATGTGAAACTGTCAGTGGAGGAGGGACAAACCAAAAGGCACTCGCTGATCAGATTAATAAGTGAATCAGTAGAGAATGTTATAGAGACAGAAGATGACGATGTAGGCCGTCAACATGTGGAAGATTTGTTAGAGTTTTCTAGCAAGATGACGCAAAGCAGTGACCGCGCGGTACAAGATAGCGGTGGTGACGCAGACAATTCGGCGGAGCTCGCGCATTTAAAGAGACAGTACACAGAATTGCAGCATCAGTTTGAGTTGTCAACAAATGTGTTAAAAAACTAAATCCAACGCCTGAGTTTGAAAGTTCCTGATGTGTCAAGTCCCCCTGTGTTTTCCCATCATCATGCAGTCACTATCCGGCGTGATTTTAAGATTAATGGCCAAATTGGAGAACGGGGTCAGAAAGATAAGCTTTCATACAACAACTTGATGCACCAAATTGATGCTGGAGTGAACAAGGGACACAGAGAGTCTGAAATAATTGATGCGGTGATAAGAGCAGTGAGTCCAGGTATGAGCCTGCGTGATATGCTGGAGATCAAGACTGATTTAACCCTTTCTCAGCTGCGCACGATTCTGAAAGGCCATTATAAGGAAGAAAGCTCAACAGACCTGTATCATCGACTGATAAACATCACTCAAGAGAGCCGTGAGTCACCACAAAACTTCCTATTCCGTGCCATTGAGTTGAAGGAAAGACTTTTAGCTGCTGCTCGAGAACCAGATGGAGAAGAACCGTACAGCCCTGATCTCATACAGAGAAGATTCCTGCGCGCACTAGGAACAGGGTTATCAAACGATCACATTAAGTATCAGCTAAAAACCTGCCTTGATGATCCTACAATCACAGATGAGGTTCTCATCACAGCTATGAACGAAGCTGCAAGTCTTGAGTGCGAACGACAGCAAAAGTTCAAGAAAAATGCCAACATCAAAGAAACTAAAGTCAGTGAGGTTCCAGTAGAACTACGTCAAAGTCCAGAGAGAATGGGTCATGCTGTTGGAGGTAAAGAACAGTCCACATGCACACAATTAAAAGCTTTGAAAACTCCACAAGTCCTGGACAAGAAAGACTCTGAGCTCTATGAGGTCGTTAAACAGCTGAAAGAGGAGATCGGAGAAATGAGGAAAGCGATGAGTACTTACCGTTCCATGCAGCCCAGAGAAAGGAAGCGAGGATGCCGTGGATGTCAAGATGACGGCAGAGGTGACCAGTGTGATCATTGCTTTAAATGTGGGCAAAGTGGACATCTTTCCAGAGGGTGCAGGGGACCACCTGCAGGAAGAACAGAAAGAGGACACTCAGCTAGCAGTATGGCAGTAACAACTCACACCACATCCTCACTGTGGCCAGAACGTCAACATGACATCCTGTGTGACAGCATTAAGCAGCTGGAAGCTCAGAAAGCAGCGAAGCGAAAGAAGTGTCCTCTGCAGCATATCAGATCCATAACTACTAATCAGCTGTCCACCAAACATAATGCACAGTTATTGAATTTGATCGGAGAAAAATGTATGGTGAACTGTTTCTTTGATGGGGTAGCAACAAAAGCGCTATGGGATACTGGCTCACAAGTCTGTCTCATGAATGAAAAGTGGCGAAAAGAACATCTTCCACACACAACACTACGTGGCCTTGAAGAGATCCTAGGCCCTGGAACCCTCACCGGTCGAGCAGTGAATCAAACAGTGATCCCGTTTGAAAGCTGGGTCGAAGTGACATTCAAGCTGGGAACAGACAAAACCACACCGTTGGAACTGGAGGTACCGGTATTGGTATGTGGTGATGATGAAGTGGCAGAGGAGCCCATCATTGGTTACAATGTCATTGAGTACCTGTTGAACAGTGGTGTAGAGCGACCTACCAATGTAAAGATCAAAGCCATGAGTACTGCACTGTCCTGTGACTGCAAGAAAGCAGAGGTTTTGCTGAACTTAGTGAGAAGCCAAGACGAAGGGTTCAGTGATGGAGTAGTGAAAGTAGGAAGGTCAGTAACAAAAATTCCTGCCCAACAGGCTAGAGCTGTCAAATGTTGCATTAAAACGGGCCCTTTGCTATCTGATCAAGATGCTCTTTTTGTACCGGATGAGTGCGCGAAGTGGCCAGATGGATTGAGGGTGGAGGAAAACAACGTTTGCCTTAAGAGAGGGACCTGTTCACGCATCTGTATTCCTGTGATCAATGATACTACTCATGACATTGACCTGCCTCCACGGGCAGTTCTGGGCCATATACAGCGAGTAAAAGCCATCTACCCTGCTGAGGTGAGACCGGTGACCGCTCAGAAAGAGGTTGCATGTGCGACTGTTGCACACACCACCCAAAGCCTGTTCCAAAAAGACGGTGAACAAGTCAGCCAATTTACAGAAAACGCAAATACAACGTTAACGGTTCAAAAAGAAAACCTATGGGACCCTCCTGTATGCGTTGATCACCTAAAACCTGAACAGCAGCAGAAAGTGAAGCAGCTTTTAAAGGAGAACTCCGGTCAATTTTAGCATTGAGCTCATTTTTTTGTACATTTGGAGTGCTGTCAATACAGAGAACAACGACAAAAATCGGTGTTGCCTACACCGAGTTATTCTATTTTTAAAATTTGCACCCTGTTGACTTCAATGGGGCAAGTACTAAACCTGCTTTTAGCCTCTTAACATCCTTGATGTGTCATTACAAGTGCACAGAAAATGTGAGTGATTCCTTCTGAGTGAACACGAGTGAGTCTGACTGCAGTAGATGTGAAAGAAATGTATAAAAATGATGTTATTTAAGCCAGCGCAAATACCTTTGTTTACATCCTGTTTTTCGGTTGAAGTCCAAAGTAGTCGATTGCCGAGTTCACGCGCGTGATCATAGGTATTAAACCTATGCGTGTGAACTCTGCAATCGACTACTTTGGACTTCAACCGAAAAACAGGATGTAAACAAAGGTATTTGCGCTGGCTTAAATAACATCATTTTTATACATTTCTTTCACATCTACTGCAGTCAGACTCACTCGTGTTCACTCAGAAGGAATCACTCACATTTTCTGTGCACTTGTAATGACACATCAAGGATGTTAAGAGGCTAAAAGCAGGTTTAGTACTTGCCCCATTGAAGTCAACAGGGTGCAAATTTTAAAAATAGAATAACTCGGTGTAGGCAACACCGATTTTTGTCGTTGTTCTCTGTATTGACAGCACTCCAAATGTACAAAAAAATGAGCTCAATGTTAAAATTGACCGGAGTTCTCCTTTAAGGGAGGAGAGTGGTGCTTTTGCTCGTGATGACAGCGATGTAGGATGTATTCCATCTCTCCAGCTAAAAATCCGCCTCCATGATACCACATTTGTGAAGCACACATACATGTCCGTCCCGAAGCCACTTCGCAGAGAGGTTAAAGAATACCTGGAGGATCTGTTAAATAAGGGGTGGATTACTAAATCTAAGTCACCATATTCTTCACCAGTAGTCTGTGTGCGTAAGAAAGATGGAACTCTCCGCCTCTGCTGTGACTATCGGGAGTTAAACAAGAAATCCATTCCAGATAGACACCCTATTCCCCGCATACAGGACATGCTCGACAGCTTGGCAGGCAACACCTGGTTTTCAGTCCTTGATCAAGGCAAAGCCTATCACCAGGGTTTTGTAGAGGAATCCAGCCGACCTCTCACTGCGTTCATTACACCGTGGGGACTATATGAATGGGTGAGGGTCCCTTTCGGATTGTCAAATGCACCTGCTGAATTCCAAAGGAGCATGGAGGAGTGCCTGAGAGAATTGCGTGATGAGGTATGTCAACCATATTTGGATGATAACTTAGTTCATTCTAAAACATTTGATGATCATCTTCAGGACATTAGAAAAGTGCTGCAGTGTTATCAAAATCATGGTGTCAAACTAACGCCTCGAAAATGTGAAGTGTTCCGAAATCAGGTACGATTCCTAGGGAGGTTGGTGACAAAAGATGGGTACACGATGGACCCGGCTGACGTTGCTCCTGTCCAAGCACTGAAAGAAAGGATCCCTAAGACAGTTGGTGAGGTGAGAAAGTTGTTAGGATTTCTCTCCTACTACCGGTCATACATTGAAAACTTTTCCCGCAAGGCCGCACCTCTTTATCTGCTGCTCGCCGAAAAAAAGACACCAACAGGGAAAGTACAGATGAAGCGGAAAGGAAAAGGGAAACATGGCCAAGGACAGCTTGCGTCATCACATCCAGTCACGTGGACAGATGAACATCAAAAGGCCCTCTGTGAGTTAATTGATTATTTATCTAACCCACCGGTGCTGGGATATCCAGATCTGGATGAACCTTTTGTACTCCATTGCGACGCTTCACAGGAAGGCCTTGGTGCGGTGCTTTATCAAAGGCAAAGAGGCAAGTTAGTGGTAATAGCGTACGGATCAAGAACCCTAACCCCTCCTGAGAAAAACTACCATCTTCACTCAGGAAATTTGGAGTTCTTGGCTATGAAGTGGGCTATATGTGAGCGGTTCAGAGACTATGTCTATCATGCACCATCATTCATTGTGTACACGGACAATAACCCTCTCACATATGTGATGTCAACAGCCAAGTTAAATGCCACAACGTACAGATGGGTAGCGGAACTTGCTGACTTTCGATTTACCATCAAATACCGCCCAGGAAAGTCAAATGGGGACGCGGATGGCTTGTCGCGTATGCCGCTGCATATGGAACAGTACATGAAAACCTGTTCAGAAGAAGTGCACCCTGAAGTCATGGTCAGCTTATCTCAGTCAGCGGTAGTACAGAGTCAGGAGAGAGGGCCGTGGTTGTGTCCACTTACAATTGAAACTGCGTTGTCGGGAGAACAGGAGGAGGAGCTGTTCACTTCAGTTGCAGAGATCCCCAAGGAGGTACTGAGAAAAGCCCAAGAGGAAGACCCTGAAATCAGAGAAGCTGTTACATACCTAAAAATGAAACCGCGGCCTGTGAACAGAAGTCAGGGTAGAGAGGTTCGGGGACTGATGAGGGAAAGAGCAAAATTATACCTGGATGAACATGGTCTCTTGTTTCGGAAAACAGCAACTCGTCATCAGTTGGTATTGCCTAGGACATACCATGAGCTAGTTTATAAGGAGTTGCATCAAGACATGGGCCACCTGGGAGCAGAAAGGGTGCTGAACTTAATCAGAGATCGGTTTTATTGGCCCCACATGCAAAAGGAAGTGGAACACTATGTCACACGTGTTTGTAGTTGCTTGAGAAGCAAGCATCCAAACAAACTGACCCGAGCTCCTCTGGTAAACATCACCACCACTTACCCATTTGAGCTGGTCTCTATTGATTTTCTGCACCTAGAGAAGAGTAAGGGAGGTTATGAATACATTTTAGTTGTGATGGACCACTTTACACGATTCGCACAGGCGTATGCATGCAGAAACAAGAGCGCCAAGACAGCGGCTGAGAAGGTGTTCGGGGACTTTGTTTTAAAGTTTGGGTTCCCGACAAAACTGCATCACGACCAAGGCAGGGAGTTTGATAACAAGCTGTTTTCAAAGCTGCAAGAGTACAGTGGTGTGCAAGGCTCCCACACAACACCGTATCACCCGCAGGGCAACGGTCAAGTTGAGCGGTTTAATCGAACTTTGCTAGCAATGCTGAGGACCTTACCAGAAACCGCCAAAGCCGACTGGAAGACGTCACTTGCAAAAGTTGTGAATGCATACAACTGTACGAAAAGTGAGGCAACAGGGTTTGCTCCCTATTATCTCCTGTTCGGCCGTACTCCCAGACTGCCCATTGATATCATGTTCGGTGTACCAGCAAAGAACCAAAGCTCATCTTACCATGACTATGCTGAGGACTGGAGAAAGAGAATGACAGAAGCTTACAAGTTAGCCTCAAGAGTGTCACACAAAGAGAAGGAAAGAGGTAAAGCTTTGTACGATAATAAAATACACGGAGCTGAACTGATCCCTGGGAACAGAGTACTTGTTCGGAACTTCAAGGAAAAAGGTGGACCTGGGAAGCTTCGATCATTTTGGGAAGAACAAGTTTATGTCGTCACCAAGAGGAAGTACCAGGATAGTCCGGTATATGAAGTTCGACCTGAACAAGGCAAAGGGAAAACAAGAATACTACACAGGAACCTATTGTTACCGTGTGACTACTTACCTGCAGAGAGAGAATGTTTACCTGGAAGACCTGAAAAAGAAAACAAGAAAAAAACCAAGACTGAAAAAACATCGACACAGCAAAATCAAACATTCTGTGACAGTTCAGATGGTGAGGATGATTGGAAATGCCTGGTTGGAGTGCCAGTCAAAAAGGAGAATCAGAGCGTCAGAGAACCTCCAGAACCTCATTCAGAAGACACAGTGATGCTGAACGATGCAGAACCAGAGGTTGAACATGAACAAGGAGCAGGACGGGGAGAAGATGATGTGTCATCATCCAGAGAAGAGGCTGGAGAAACTGATGATCCTGAAGAGAGTGACGGGGAGACTCCTTCACAACCTGCCTGCAAAAGAGTATATCCTTTGAGAAACAGAAAACAAAAAAAATTGTTTACTTACCATACTCTAGGTCAGCCTAGTATCGTAGATGGGTAAACTGCTGAATTAAATCACAGTAATTAGTTCTAGTTAAAATGTTAAGAAGTTAAATTAAGACCAGAATAACATTGAGTTCATGTTTTTGTTTTAAAGAGAAAATAGTTACCATAACATTCCAGAAGAAAACATAAAGTAAATTGTTTCAATGGTGCAAGGCTAGATTCCTTCAGTGAAAGTACAGATTCCTGTTGATAAACAGCGATGGTGGTAGAAGATCATGGTGCACAATGATGTCTGCTACAAACACACTGCATGGAAAAGGAGATACATGTTGTGTGTCGTGTGACAGTATAGCACGAGTACTAAAACTGTTGTATCACTGACTCCTACCAAAGAAATGATCTACGGGTAGATAACCAGGAATTTATTCTGAGAATGTCGGGACTACATTCTGTTTTGTAGGGGAGAATGTGGGGAAATCTAGAATATACATTGATAGAATAGTATAATTGTTATAAGATAATTGTGAGTTAAAAGCTAGACACCCCCCCCCCCCCCCATGTAATAATTTTTGTCATTTCAGTTATTTTATTAATAATGGTTATTTAATTATTCAGTACATGCATGTCAGTTTGTAGTATACAGCTATGTGATGGGTGTCCAGTTGGTGGCAGTAAGCCAGAGGAAAACCCCCGGAAAAAAACCTAGAAGAGAAAAGAAAAGTTAGTTCACGCGAGGTTTAACGAGACGAGGAGTATTGAGTTATGTTGTACTGTGTGGTACGGAGCTGTTGCGAATGACGCTGGCTGAATAAAAGAACCCAACCAAATCACACGCTTGTTCATTCCTTCAAGTGTGCTACACAAAGATGATGACAGGGAACCAGACGGATAGGGAACCAGGGTTACATTCATAACTGGAGACTATTCTGGCTGGGTTCAACTGAACATACAGTATATTTAAAGTTCCTTTTAAATTGCTTTTGGTGCAATAAACAATCATAAGTAGTTTATTTTTCTTACAAGACACATTACAGAAACAAAGTATTTTTAAAAATCCTTTAAATGCATGTTGTTTAAATCTGATCAAATGTCATTACAAATCGAAGTGAATAATTCTGAAGTAGCAAAAAAAAAAAAAAAAAAAAAAAAAAAACCTATGAATCATGAATCGAATTGAAGTCTGACCAACACTGCATATTAATGCTGGCCCACCAAGTTTACAAAATGACACCCCAGTCACGCAATCCTAAACCCAGACCTGTTGTGGATATTCCAAATGTTTTTGTATTTTGGTTTGTCAAAAAAAAAAAAAAAAAAAAAAGGTACAAAAATGAGGAATGAAATTAGAATTTTTCAGTTCACTTTGCATATTGAGCACATCACATTTACTGAAAGAACATTATTGTGGGATCAATTGAAATGATTAAAATAGATTGTGAACATAAAGTAATGATCAAATTAAAAATAACTATAAGAAGGTCATATATTAAAATAAATTAGTGTATAAAATTACACTTCTTCTCAGTGTTTTAATCCCTGTATATAAATATCAAATCAAATCACTTTGTCACAAAACCATAAACACAAGTGTACAGGTGGGGAAATTCTTTTGTGCAAACTCTGCAGCGTGACAGGTGACAGGTACAGAATATATACACAACACATATACAGTATTAACAATATACACAAATTACAGTATACACTGTATACATAAAGAGACCCAAGTACAGGTAGTGAACGATATATAGTACATTATTATACTATACACAGAGCACGATATGAAAAACACAATAATAAACAGTTCACAGAAGTGTTATGTTGCGGTGAGCAGTGCAGTATGGGATGCATTAGAGTAAATGTCAGGGTGAAGAATAATGGAGAGTCAGAGTCCAGTGTAACCGATAAAGTGCAGTGCATGAGGTCTGGAGTGTGTATTGTTTGTTGGCTTAACATTTGTCATTAGTTCTAAATTTTCACCATCATTTGTTTATCCCACTGAACTATCATGATATTAATCTCAGTGCCTCATTGTCATGTCCAGGTCATGCTGATCATCTGAGTGTCTTCACCAACACACAGACACCAGTGCTGAGCTGTGTCCAGTGGCAGTTTATCTGCAGTAATGTCAGAGAAACGAGGAAAGTTCTCTCTCTTTAAGAAGAGTCTCTCTAAGAAGAAACAGAGGTAAGACTGAGACTGTTTTCACAGAATCATTTTAAACACTACTGGAGTTTCAGGTTTGTCCTGTACAGAAGAAACTCTGATCAACAAGGAGTGTTTGCTCTCACCATTGCCATGTCAAACGCTGAGCAAAACAATTAAGAACTTCCTATAAATGTTTTTAGATTGTCGCAGGTTGAAATGACTTGAAACTGGTTTCATATTTAATTTACAGGAACATTTAGCACAGTTAAATATGTTTAATGTACCATACATGTAAAGTCCTGTACAAACCCAGATTAAAGTGCACTGCATTACGGTTTAAAGGTTAGGGCTGAACGATTTTGGAAAATAATCTAATTGTGTTGCTTGTTTGTTTTTAACAATATTGCGATTGCGATTTATTATGAAATTATTTTTTAAGCTCTTTATCTTCTGCATTATTCAACAAAGAAAATAAATCATTGTATAGTAGGGATGGGAATCTTTAGGCACCTCACGATCAGACTCCAAAATGATTCTTGATCTGCTTTTTTATTATTAATTTATTTTATTAATAAAACTTATCCATATGTAATTAATTATAAAAAGATTTTAAGTACTTTTAAAAATAATTTCACATTACATTTTTAATTAAACAATTGCATGTTAAGAATTTTAAATAAATAAACTAATATAGCTTCAAAACATAAATGCTAGAAAATAACAAAGAGGAACAAAAAACATATTACAAGCAATAAACAAAGAGTGCTTTTGGTATTTGAGAGTAGGCTATCTGCATGTTTTTCATTCAAGAGCTGTGAGGGATTTTTCTCTCTCAGCTTTACTGTTGTTGGATTATTACTGATGACATCATAGACAGCGGGAGTACGGTGTACATTTTAGGACATCCTCAGATCTCAGCCATATGAAGACAAGGCATCATGCATCAGACTAAAAGGCTTCAGTCATTGGACAAAATGGCATCGCACCTCAGACTGAAAAGCTTCAGGTCTCAGGAGAAATTATGTCAGGTCTCAGGTCTCGTACAATTAGGCATCAGACGAAACAGCCTCAGACTAAAAGGCTTCAGCCATAAAGGCATCGGGCGAAACGGACTCGGTGGAGTTTGGAGGTTTGCATTGCCCTGCCCCATGTGACGTCACATGTACGCGGTTCATAGCTCGAAAGAACGCTTTAAATTCAGGATAGATTGCCAACATACAAGCTAGCTAGTTGAAATATGTCATCTAACTTTTTAAACGTGCAAATAAAACTTGCGAAATGCATTTTCTCTTCTGTATACAACGTATAACATTTAATTAAAGCATACATATAGGCTATGTAGCATATGGACAGATTCCGATGACTTGTCATTATAAATCTTAGGGAAACTTTTAACCCTTAAACTCATAATTGTAAATTACAGCTTAGCGCCAAACAGTCTGAATCAAATTGCCCTTCTGACACTTTTGCTGCCGAATGAAGTTGGGCAGAACCATCGCCAAGCTCCTCGCTTGCAGTTCAAAGAGATGGTTATCGGTCTATCGCTGACTGAGCTACTCATAAATAGGAGATTACAGTAAAATGTAGTATTCTATGTGTACCATCTTTCTGAAGTAGAAATGACGAATTCTGACATTGTCATAAACTATGCAGATGAACCGTCCCGACAGGACAAAGGAACTCTTCCCGCTCGAAAATCTCTGAAGGTGATTTGTCATTCACGCAAAAGGAGGCGTTCCTTAAGAGGACAAAACATTTAGTTTCACTTCACTTCAGTTATTCACTTCAGTTATTCATCCTCAGCTACCCTCTTCAGTTTTCTTCACTTCGGTTTTCTTTTTAGCTTTAGTTTTAGTCTTTTGTCTTTGTTTTTCATATTCTCCTTTGTTCATTTCCACCTATGAGTGAAATGAACTTCCACCTACGCCTGAATTATTTCTTTGGTAACTTCACTTTCAACAGGCCTTTAAATTCCCCGCGACTCTGCTCGCCCCAGAAGAGACGACAGAGCACGCCCAGCTCCGAAAGACCGACGCACACGCCTTCTTTCCTCAGCAACATTCATTTATTAAAACCCATTATATTCTTGATTGTCTCTCTCTGCTGCTCACATTACAAAGTCCCTTAAATGTTCGATCTAAGCTACAAGCTTGACATTTGTTGATACTTTTTTTTTTTTTACTTTATTTTTTTACTTTTTTCGAAACAAGTACAAAACCACAACAACAACATTTACAATCCTTGTGCACATCTTCATCTTTACATACTCTTGTGAACACCAGTACAAACAAAATGTATATTCCGAGCACATACCCACATACATAGACATATCAGGGATAACTTCTATTACATTTATGATCACATGATTCAGTCAACTTCTGCCGTACAGTTTTGTTAAGGATTACATATCCAACACCGTCCATTGGTTCGAAGTCAAAAATGGTTCACAGGTTTTGTTATTTATTTATTGTTATTATTATTATTATTTATTTATTTTATCGTACCTTCTTCCTCATATGTACATGTCATGAGGGACCTTAGATTACAGATGTAGTATTTTCATCTCTTTTCAACCATTTCCACCAGTATGAAGCGATACTTTTAGTTTGTTTTCTTAATGAAGAAGTCAGAGATTCCATATTATACACATCAGTTACAATCTCTTGCCATTCGTCTATCGATGGGGGATCTTCTTTGAGCCATTTCCTTGTAATGGCCTTCTTACTAGCTGCTAGCAGTATATTAGAAAGATAAGTGTCCTCCTTTGTCATTTCTGAAAGAATGATGCCAAAGTACATCGTTTTAAAGTCACATTCCAGATTCAACCCCATTATTGCACTCATCTCTCTAGTCAGATCCTCCCAATAGGTATGAATTATGTTACAGTCCCAAAAGATGTGAAAATGGTCAGCCAGTATATTTCCGCATTTTCTCCAGCATTCACCAGTTTTTGGATTCCCAGTTTGTAGATACTTTACTTTGGGGGTTATGAAAAACCTTACTGTATTTTTCCAGACAAATTCCCTCCATGAATCTGAACTTGTTGTACTCATCTGTGTTTTACACATAGTTAGCCATTCTTCTCCTGTTATACTTATATTGGCTTCCTTTTCCCACTTTTGTTTCACATAAGTTGTCGAATAATTTTTTGCTGACATTAGACAGGTATAAATTCTTGAAACTACTTTCTTATTCAACTTCTTTTTATATGCATCTATAAATATTTGCACTATTGTGGAATCAGCTTCTTCCACATCCTTTATATTCTTGTTGAAGTAATCTCTAACTTGAAGATATCTGAAGAAATCTTGTTTATCTAAGTAGTATTTATATATAAAGAAAATATACTTTTCTTCTCTTTGGCTCTCAACGAAGGCGGTCGCATTTTCTTACCCTCCTCTCCCTTATCTCCCCTGCTTTGCTCCTCTCGTCTCGTCTAGTCTACTGTCTTGTACTTTGAGAGACTCTCTCCGTACTGCTCTCCAAACTAAGAAATTATGGATTTGATCAACTGGTCTCTCAACGAAATTGACACCATCTTCTCGACGAGAGGCTTGCACAATATTCATCATTACACCAGCAAACCAAATGTCTTAGCTGTGCTGCTTTATAATAATCGTGCCACCCTGATCTGATGGAAGTTGTAGAGTGTTAAATCTCACTCTAGGTCGCCCACTTTTCCAAATGAAGCGCGATATTATTTTTTCCATTCATCAAATTGCCTTTTTGGTATGTCCACTGGTAAGGCTTGAAAAAGAAAAAGTAATCGTGGCAAAATATTCATTTTTATAATCTCTATTCAGTTATATAGATCTAAAGGTAGGAGAGCCCATCTATTCAAGTCTGTTTTTATAATTTCTGTAATAGGGAAATAATTCAATTTATAAATGGTTGATGAATCAGCTGGAATTTGAACTCCAAGATATTTAATGATGGATGTATTCCATTTAAATCATTTGTTGATACTTTAATTATTATTTTTATAGAACAGAAAAGTTATTTTTCATGGCCAGAAAAATAGCCTTTTCGTGAGAGTCTATAAAAGGATAACTTTTCTTGAGAGTTGATAAAAGATTGTGCGATCCATTCGCTGGACGAACAGATTATTCGATAACATATTAATTCCATTAAGGGTTATCCTGAGAATTTATCTATTCTAGACTATTGGTATATTAATGGTTAATTATAATTCGTTGTGATTGATTATTGACATATACAATTGATCTATTTTTGCCTACCTGTGTTAATAATTGGTTATAATCCGTTGTATTTAATTATCCCTCTATATAGATACATTGGCAAAAGTATACCCTTTTCGGGTGATTTAACCTGTATGTGATACGATTAATCATATCCCTGATTAATTATTAATATTCCCTTTATTTGAGCTAGTGTCTTTACAGCTATATATATATATATATATATTAAAGGATATAAAAGTCTCCTTGCATTATGGATGTATTACACCAGAATTTTCAGTCTTCATGGATGCCATGTTAGTGTTTCCGGTCGTCATAAACGTTGCTTCTGAAGTGTGATGATTTCAGTGTGAGGAAAGAAGAAGACGGGGTTAACTGACTGAGACTTGTGCGTTTTATTAAAGTATTTCAAAGAAATCACAAACAAAAGTTTGCGCTCTGTGCTTTCTCCATAAATAAACTCTTTCACTGCAGCACTTGGGTTTCCATTTTCTCAGTTCTCAGACACGCACAAAGGCCCAGTCCAGTCTCTCTCTCAGTCTGTATCCATTTCCTGGTGGCTTTTATCCGGTCTCTCCATGCCAATTACAAGACACATGTGTTTGTTATTTGCACCTACTTATGCCTGGCTCACACTACAGGAGTTTTAGGCCGATTTATGCCCGATTTCCCCCTCCCGAGAATCGGAGAAAAAATCTTGTCGAGGACCTCGATCGGTTGCGATGTTCGGTGCAGATTATCTGGTAATGTGAGGCGTTCACAGATAAAATCTTGCCCCTCCCGATCTGCTCTCACACAAATCGGGCTCACCCCGATCATATCAAACATGTTTGATATTTATCGGGATGAGCAAGATTGTGATTACGTCAGTACTGTCACAATAGCCAATAGGAAACAAGTCTACGACGAGACGGAAGTGACGGGCATTTCGAAATGGCGACCGCGAAACTTGCAACACGGATCCGTTGGACTTCGGAGATGGAGGAGCGTCTTGTTGAAATGTGGCAACAACATGACTGCCTATACAACGTTTCTTCAAAGGAGTACCATAACCGCACCGATAAAGAGAAGAGCTGGGGAGAAATCGCGTCTGTTTTAAAAGTACCAGGTGAGAATAGTTGTTAGCGCACTAGGCTAGCAAATGTAAACATTAACTGTTGTAACGTCAGTTAAGTTTACCATCTGCTACATACATGTCTGTAAAAGCATAACATACCAATGCATTAATACAAAACGTCCACAAGACACTCTCAAATCCCTCACACACACACACACACACACACACACACACACACACACACACACACACACATATACACACACACACACACACACACAATTCTCTCTCTCAACAGAAGATAAGGATAACCATAGACTAAAAAAAAATCAAACAGGCACCAACCTTTATAATTGTTTGTACATTTTGAGAAAAAAATAATTCAAGGGACATTAAAAGATTAGTATAGCCCATTTATATTTTAATAAGGTTAATTTAGCTGAATGTAGAGATGAGTGTCAGTGTATGTTGTGTATTTTCAGTGGAAGAGTTGAAGACAAGAGTAACCACATTAAGGACTCAATTTACAAAACTTCTCAAACCGAAACCTAGTGGCAGTGGGGAGAAAGGCCTCACAGAGAAACAGAGATGGCTATTAACTAACTTGGACTTTCTGAAGAAACAGTGATGACCGATTACTTGTTTTGTCATTTAGGGTGTAAAGTTGCACAAATCTAGAGGTAATGACTTTTTATGCATTTCAAATAGTGTAGTTATTCTATTATTCATTACTAGGATTGTTTATACATGTCACTCATACATCACTCACTGGTTTATACATGTCACTCATACATCACTCACTGGTCACTCACTGGTTGGGCAACAACTCCAATTTCCTCAACAGCCAAATCTGCTTCATATAATATGACCAGTTCTCATATTATTACAAACTGACTGTGTGGTCATAATAATTCTAGTATGTTAGTACTGCACAAGATGGTTTTTTAGACATTTTTCATAAGCTAAATAGATGATTTTCGGATAACAGTGTGCAATGCACACACATTAAAGGGATAGTTCACCCAAAAATGAAAATTCTGTCATCATTTACTCACCCTCAAGTTGTTCCAAACCTGTATGACTTTCTTTCTTCTCCTGAACACAAAAGAAGATATTTTAAAGAAGGTTGGTAATTAAACAGTTGCTGGTCCCCATTGACTTCCATAGTATTTTTTTTTTTCTACTATGGAAGTCAATGGGGTCCATCAGTCGTTTGGTTACCGACTTTCTTCAAAATATCTTCTTTTGTGTTCAGCAGAAGAAAGAAAGTCATACAGGTTTGAAACAACTTGAGGGTGAGTAAATGATGACAGAATTTTCATTTTTTAAACTATCCCTTTTACTTGGTCAGAACAATGGGAGACAACAAAGCAGGTCAGAAGCAATTAATGTGATTTATTTTATTTTTTTTCACCTTTTTTTAAATTGTTTTGCCTTTTCTATATTTCTGTCTTTGAAGTATTTGCATAAGTTTGTAAAAGTTTACAAATACTTCTGGCTGTATGCAAAAAAATACTTTGATTGAAATTCTACTAATAATGTTATAATTTAATCTTTTATCTCATAGGACCATGTCCCTCTACCCAAACATCGCCTTTTCCCACTCCCAGGCCTGCAAAGAAACGCCGCAAAAGTGACATAGATACTTTTGAGCAGCAAAAACTCAACCTGTTACAGCAGATGTCTGCTTCCGTTCTTGCCCCTCCAGATGCATGCCATTCCTTTGGAAGTCAGGTTGCTGTTGAACTCAGGTTGATAAAAAACATAAGTATACAGACCAAGGTAAAAAGACAAATTATGAATGCTTTGTTTGAGGCCCAGGAGGCTGACCAATCTAGTTCCTCACACATGTCACCAGCCATATACCCAACTCTTACGCCTGCACAAATGAGCTCCTCAACCCCTGTATACACACAGATACCTCAACACTACCATCAACACAAGCCTTCTCAGGGCCCTGTTCAGCCTCAAACATTTCTGAGGATGCTAGATTTGGAAGAGTAGTTGCATATAAAAATATGGTACATTTTCACATGCACATTATTTATTTATTTATTTATTTATTTATTTGTTACTTAACTCTTGTAATGTATAATAATATGTCATTATACGTTGCTGTTAAAACTTTTGTGAGAGTCAAAATTAAAGTTTTTGAGTTGTATGAATGTTTTTGAATGTTCATTTGGTACTTTAATCCTTTTTTATGTTGAAAATACTTGAATAAACAACTGAAATGTGATCATGAATGCTGTCTTTATTTAAAACATTTAAAAAAATTAAGCTATAAGTGATTCAATTATAAAAATATAAAATCGCATCAAAAATACAGGACAGCAGAATCAAATAGTAGTGTTTTAGATCACAACCAACAAATAAATCAACAGGAAAATAAAACAAAAAATGTTATCTGTTAACTATGTACATTACATAAGTCACTAAAGTACAACTAGCAAACACTTCTTTTTGTCCATTGCCTAAATGTATTTTTCTTGCCATGGCACCTGGCCAGCAGGTGACACAAAGTAATCTTTAAGTAGGTCACGCTGCTGCTTAGCAGCTAGGCTAGGGTTACGTGACCTTTCAGCTGGCAAACATTGCATGGCCCCCTGACCATCTCTCCTCCATGCCCCCTCGTTGACTCTGTGGCCTGCATCCTCCCAGTCTGCCAGTGCTGGAGTCATGTAGGCCTCTGAACGACGATCACAGAGGAAGTTGTGGAGGCATGCTGAAGCAAGGGTGATCTTGGTGACGCTCTCTGGGTGTAGGAGGATTGTGGACCGGAACACTCTAAACCTATTGGCGAGAATGCCAAAGGCATTTTCGACAACTCTGCGTGCCCGTGAGAGCCGGTAGTTGTAGACCCTCTGGTTGTGGTCCAGCTGCCTGAAGGGGTAGGGTTTCATCAGGTCTGCTCTCAGAGGATACGCCTCATCCGCCACAAACTTGTAGGGTAGCACAATATCAGAACCGGGAAGCTTTTCTGGAGGAGGAACATTCAGGAGACCCTGGTCCAGTGCTTTCTTCAGGTCAGAATGGGCAAAAAGCCCAGCATCTGAGACCCTGCCTTGAGTACCAACACTAATATAAATGAATTTATAATTGGCATCTACAGCTGCCATCATGAGAACGGAAAATCTGCCTTTATAGTTGTGCCACATACTCCCACTGTGGGCTGGGGGCTGGATGTAAATGTGTTTGCCATCAAGGGCACCTAGACAATGTGGAAACTGCCATTTCTCCATAAAGTTCTTGGCAATTGCACGCCATTCCTCCTCTGATTTTGGTGTCTGCAAATATAAAAGCATTGTGCTGAATTTCTAAATATATTAATTCAAGTCACCTCCCCCCCACCACACACACACACACACACACACATTTTTACCATTTCAGAAGAAACTAAATTGTTCAATCAATTCTCCCCAGTCAAGCATAATATCTTGCATAGTTCATAAAGACAAACAAAACTATTTATTTATTTATTTTATCATATTTGTACATACTGCATGTCAGAATGTTTGCTGTTGTGATACTGATGATAAAAGTATTAAGGATGTCTAACCTTTAGAAAATCATCTTTCAGGACATGATGTAGGGCTGCACACGTGTCTTTCACTATATAAGATACAGTAGTGGCCCCAATTCTGTACTGAAAACTCAGCGATTTGTAGGTTTCGCCTTCAACAGAAAGTTAACATTACTGCAAAATGAAAACATAAGAGACATTTGACATTGTACATTTGTTTTATATACAAACCTGTTGCCAAGAATCTGAGGGTCAAGGAGAGCCTCTCCCTGGCTGTAATTGCCCGCCTCATCTTGGTGTCCTGTCGGGTGATAAGTGGCTCTACTCTCTCGAGCAGAATTTCAAATTCTTCTGAGGTCATGCGCAGGAGCTCCCTGAAGCCTGACCTATCCTCCAACTATACAATAAAAAAAAAAAAAAAAAAAAATGTAACCCTTGAATTAGTAATTTTATAGCCATTTTTAGTCCCACTAGAAATAATAATAGATAGATAGATAGTGTGAAAGACAGGATTGCGTGTGTGTGTGTGTGTGTGTGTGTGTGTGTGTGTGTGTGTGTGAGAGAGAGAGAGAGAGAGAGAGAGAGAGAGAGAGAGAGAGAGAGCGCAAACGGCAAACCATTGTTTAACGTACCAGTAGACACATTTCTTCCAAATAGCACCAATTGTATTTTCATTTTACAGCACAGATCTACACTGTAACAGGTGCCAATATCGCTTTTGACATAGGCAGCCAATATTATAACGGTAAAAATTCTAGCACACTACGATAGTAATAAGGTCAATTAAATTCTTACCTGCATTTCTCGCTGAAGAACTGACAATCCATGTTGATTCCGTCTCCCCAACCATTTTCTCATCCACACTCGTTTATTCTTCCGCTTTTGTTTTTTCTCACAACAAACGATCATTATTGATACAGCAAGTTTTCGTGTTACAGTATCCATTTTGTTTACATCCGCTTTCCCGCTTCCGATCTGCTGCGTAGATCACGTGAGGCGCTTCCTCTGGCACGATAATCTTAGCAATATTTTGTAGTGTGTGATGCGCCGCGATTTTTAAATCCTGTAGTATGAGCATGTTTAAGATTTGAGGTAAGAAAATCTGCAAAGATTCTCCTTAAGTGTGTGCTGCAACCAGATTTCAAAATCGGTTAGGATTTTAAAACTCCTGTAGTGTGAGCCAGGCATTACACAACACTCATCTCCTGCCTCTCTCTCCCGTTGCAGACCTTTCTCACATGTGCTTCATGTAATCATGCATTTTTATGTTGAAGTGGTTCCTGAGTTATTTTTGTTGTCAGTTTGTAGTCTTTCTTGTTGATTAGTTTTCCACAGGTGTTTCCTATTAGATAGATACTTTATTTAATTACTATTTGCAACATTAAACCCTTTCAAATGAGACTGAAGTATTTCCTGTAGTAAAGTGTTTTATCTTCCTGCTCTTTGTGTCATTAGTGAAAGATCAGGCTCACATGTGTCCAGCTCTGTGTCTGTGAAGAGTGACCAGTCAAAAGATGAAGGACCAAACTTCAGTGAGAGAAAACCATCATCTAACAAAAGGTATTACATGTGTTACTTAATGTTGGTCACACATAGACTGTTAGAACATATTTCAGCAATCAGCAATTTTTTTTAACTTATTAGATTTGAATTCTGCTTTTTGTAATACCCATTAGGGCTTGGCGATATGGCCAAAAAAATCATATGTCTGTATTTTTTGGTTGAATTGCGAAAATGGTATATATTTGTAATTTTTCTCTTTTCTATTTGGTTACAATTATGTATTTATTTTTTAAAAAGTTTTTATTTTACATCCTGCCCAGTGTTGTCTTACAAACAATGTTCATATTGAAGGCTATGAAAACAAATACTGTGAATGTAACTATGTAGGCTGTGCTATATTATGTGCAAAAAAGGGTTAAAACCACATTACACTACACTAATTGTTACAACATTACAATCCAAAAACATAAATAATGCTTTTTAAAGCAGACGTTATATTCACTAAACTTAAAAATAAATAAAAACAAAAGCACAGACTAAATGTTCACAAGTAAGAGGAACACAACAACCAAAACAACCAAAAGATGAATTTGTCCTTCCATCCATCTTTAGTCATAGATGGACAAAAGTACAGCTATACTTTATTTAATTACTATTTGCAACATTAAACCCTTTCAAATGAGACTGCAGTGTCTCCTGTAGTAAAGTGTTTTATCTTCCTGCTCTTTGTGTCATTAGTGAAAGATCAGGCTCACATGTGTCCAGCTCTGTGTCTGTGAAGAGTGACTGCTCAAAAGATGAAGGACCAAAGTTCAGTGAGAGAAAACCATCAACTAACAAAAGGTATTTCATTTGTTTCTTATTGTTAGTCACACATAGACTGTTAGAACATATTTCAGCAATTTTTTTTCATAAAACTTTGTTCATTCCATTTTACAAACAGCAGTGCTATAAAAACCAAAAGGGAGCATCAGCAAAAAGATTGAAATTTTGATTGAAATTATAATAAAAAAATGTCTAATACCCATTTATTTTAGTGTGCTGACATAACTGCTGTACAACATATTAAAATACCTATTGTTGATGCAGAATTCACTATTTATTTATACTTAAATAGATCCTATACTTTAACAGCAAAAACTAAAGTAAAAAAAATTATATTTTGGCTGAAAATGCCGTATTTATTTTATTGGCTAACAGGCTTCAATGTGAGGCATTGAAGCCTGTTAGCAGGAGGCAGGAACCACAAGACTTTCAAAGACAATCTTCTTGGGATCTTCCAGGTAGGAAAACACATTTTCATAAATGTTTGTATTTATAACAAACAAATAGTTTACTGAACTTTTTTTTGCAAAAAATAATGAAATAGAATTTTTAAGAATCCATAAAATAATAATCAAAATGTAAAAAACATACTTTTTGTGTTAAATGGCAGATAATTGAGATGTTTGGTTTTAACTGTTTTTTTTTTTTTTTTTTTTTTGAAATATTTTTCATTCCTGAATAAATAGTTTTGACCAAATATGGATGTGGATCTGGTTAAATTGTGTTGTTTTGTCCCTTATTTTTCTTGCTTTGTTTGTAGGATCTTGAGAGCAAAATAATCATATTTCTGAAGCATGAACTGGAAAAGTTTAAGAAAATATTACAAAATGAGAACACAGAACGCTTTGTGAAGGACTTTAATGAGAATAGATGCAGTATTAAAGAAGCAGCTCTTGATCTCACACTACATTACCTGAGAG
This sequence comes from Leucaspius delineatus, assembly GCA_023718395.1. Lineage (NCBI taxonomy): Eukaryota > Metazoa > Chordata > Actinopteri > Cypriniformes > Leuciscidae > Leucaspius > Leucaspius delineatus. Next base: position 2,679,047 of record CM043367.1, on the reverse strand, counting down.
AGATGAAGCAAGATGAAGCTGCTGATGCTCTTGAAGGTAACTCATGACTCATGATCATCTGTCTGATTGTCACTTAGAAATGTGGGAGAGAAAATTAAGACTAAAACTATCTGTTTTCTGTTCCTGTGTTTAGGTGAGCTGTTCTTCATTCATCAGCTGAAATGTGGCCTAGAGAAGAAGTATCAATGTGTGTTTGAAGGAATTGCGAAGCAAGGTGACTCCACACTTCTGAATAACATCTACACAGATCTCTACATCACTCAGGGCGGCAGTGAACAGGTCAATACTGAACATGAGGTGAGACAGATTGAAGTTGCTTCCCGGCGTCATGAAGCACAAGAGATACAGGTTGAATGCACACATCTATTTGAAGCACCTGAACAAGACGAGGAGATCCGAACTGTACTGACAAAAGGAGTCGCTGGCATCGGGAAATCAGTCTCTGTGCAAAAGTTTGTTCTGGACTGGGCTGAAGGAAAAGAAAATCAAGATATCAGCTTCATATTTCCTCTTCCATTCAGAGAGATGAACTTGAAGGAGAAAGAAAAACTGAGTTTGATGGAACTTATAACTCAGTTTTTCCCAGAGACAAAAGGACTGAACCTTAAAAGAAGGAATCAATTCAAAGTGCTGTTCATCCTTGATGGATTGGACGAATGTCGCCTTCCTCTGAAGTTTGATTGTAATGAGACGTGGCGTGATGTATCGTCACCAGCCTCTCTGGATGTTCTCCTAACGAACCTCATGAAGAGAAATCTGCTTCCTTCTGCTCTCATCTGGATCACCACCAGACCAGCAGCTGCCAGTAAGATTCCTCCTGACTGCATCGACCGGCTGACAGAGATACGAGGATTCAGTGATGCACAGAAGGAAGAGTACTTCAAAAAAAGATTCACTGATCAGAATCAGGCCAACACAATCCTAGATCACATTAAACAATCAAAGAGTCTCTTTATCATGTGCCACATCCCAGTCTTCTGCTGGATTTCAGCCACTGTTCTCCAGAACATTCTGGAGGAGAAAAGAAATAATGATGTGAAAAACACTCAGGCCGATGAGATCTCTAAAACACTGCAGGAATCAAACACTGAAGACACTCCCAAGACTCTGACACAAATGTACACACACTTTCTCCGCTTTCACATCCAGCAAAGCCGCCGAAAGTATGATGGAGAATACACACCAGATGTTTCCTGGGATAAAGGCGCCATCCTTTCACTTGGGAAACTGGCATTTCATCAGCTGGAAAGAAACAACCTGATCTTCTATGACACAGACCTGGAAGCCTGTGGTATTGACGTCTATAAGGCATCAGTGTACTCAGGCATGTGTACCCAGATCTTTAAGGAGGAAACAGGGATCATTCTTGGTACCATGTACTGCTTTGTTCACTTGAGCATTCAAGAGTTTATTGCAGCCCTTTATGCACATCTGTTTCTAGACATCAACAAGACAAGTGTGTTTCTTCATGAGTCTACAGAACAGGAAAACAGAAATGAAACCATGATTGATTTTCTCAAGACTGCAGTGGACAAGGCGCTCGAGAGTGACAGTGGACACCTGGACCTTTTCCTTCGCTTCCTCCTCGGTCTGTCACTCCAGTCCAATCGACGACTCTTACGAGGTCTGTTAACACAGCAAGACAGCAATGACCAGAGCAACAAGGAAATAGTTCAGTACATCAAGCAGAAATTAGAAGATAATCTTCCTGCAGAGCGATCCATCAATCTGTTCTACTGTCTGAATGAACTGAACGACCAAACTCTGGTGGATGAGATTCAGACCCAGCTTAGCAAAGGCAGTCTCTCATCTGGTGACCTTTCACCTGCCCAGTGGTCTGCTTTGGTCTTTGTGTTGTTGACATCAGAGGAAGAGCTGGAGGAGTTTGAGCTTCAGAAATTCAAGAAATCAGACGAGTGTCTCATCAGATTATTGGCAGTCATCAAAGCCTCCAGAAGAGCTCTGTAATTCACTTAATACGTTATATCATGTTTTGGTCTAATCCAGGGTATAACAGATTATTTAAAATACATGTATTATCAGTTGTTACTTCATATCTCCCAATAAAATTATATTTTAAATGCTAAATTTCCTAATAGTTTTAGTTCTATAATTGTAATTGTGGTGGGCAAAACGTATTGCAATGCAATACATGATTGAGAGATACAAATAAACATTTATCAAAACCCTGTTGAATCATATTAGATTACAATTATTAGATTAAAGCAACTTTTTTGTTTTAGAAAAACCATGTTAAACTGTATATATCAAATATACAGTTTAACATGTTTTTTCTAAAAAAAAAAGTTGCTTTAATCTAATAATTGTAATCTTGAAATATTAGCAACTATAAAGAAATTCTTAGTTTGAAGTAATCTTAGTGTAACGTTGCAGAGAAAGGCAGGCAAAGACGAGGATCTAAACGCAGGGTTATTTAATAAAGTAACAAGAAACAGGAAACAGGGAACAGGGAACACAGAACTCAAAGATCAAATATATATATATATATACACTGTACACACTAGTTATGTAAAAAATATAAAATAATGGAAAATATATTAATATTTGTATAATAAAATGTTCCATCTAATTTCGAGATGTAATTTATTTGTCTTGCAGGCTAAATGATTGTGGCTTAACAGACAAAAGCTGTTCAGCTCTGGCTACTGTTCTTGGATCAGATACCAATCTGAAAGAGCTGAACATGAACAATAATAGTCTGCAGGATTCAGGAGTGAAGCTGCTCTGCACTGGACTGAAGAATATAATGTGTACATTGGAGATACTGAGGTGAGTTGTGTACCAGTAGAAGATATTTTGAGATATTCTTTACTTGAAAGGTTGCAGTAATGAGCATGTTGCTGATCACAAACATGTTGAGCATTTCAGTGTGATCTCGTCATTGCAAAGAATCCACAGTGAAATGTACTGCATACAAATAAATAATACTCAACTGAGACATTCACATTGTCTAAAATAAATAAAATAACCACATTCGTAGTATTAGCAGGGCTCGACATTAAAGGGTTAGTTCACCCAAAAATGAAAATTCTGTCAATAATTACTCACCCTCATGTTGTTCCAACCCCGTAAGACTTTCGTTCATCTTCAGAACACAAATGAAGATATTTTTGATTAAATCTGAGAGCTGGATCACTCCTCCATAGGCTTCTAAGACATTATAACTTGCTGACCCAGAAAATGTATTAAAAGACATCGTTAATATAGTCCAAGTGACTACAGTGGCTCAATCTTAAGTTTATAAAGCCTCGAGTCTTTTCACATAGTATAACTGCGCAGCGCTTCTGTGTTGTACGTCACACGCATCACACACATGACCAGCGTCGGACAATAGTCAGCCTATGTGTGAAGTACAACACAGAAGCGCTGCGTAGTTACACTACGTGAAAAGACTCGAGGCCCAGAGAGAAGTATTTCGTCGTTAAAATATCTTTGTTCTTTGTACTGTGTTCCGAAGATGAACGGAGGTCTTACGGGCTTGGAACGACATGAGGGTGAGTCATTAGTGACATTATTTTCATTTTTGGGTGAACTAACCCTTTAAGATTGAGCCACTGTAGTCACTTAGACTATATTAACGATGTCTTTAATACATTTTCTGGGCCAGCAAGTTATAACGTCTATAGAAGTCTACGGAGGAGTGATCCAGCTCTCAGATTTAATCAAAAATATCTTAATTTGTGTTCCGAAGATGAACGAAAGTCTTACGGGGTTGGAACAACATGAGGGTGAGTAATTATTGACAGAATTTTCATTTTTGGGTGAACTAACCGTTTAAGCCTTTTCATGTGCTTGTCCTTTGGACATGTAAATCTGTCATTCACTTGTCCGAGTAAAAAAGTTGCTTGTCCGGAATTATTTTGGGGTGTGTGTGTGTGCTGTAAATATAATTTATTTTGAAGAAATATTCTCATCTGTGTTCAATCAGCTCTGATATATTTAAATCTGCATATTGTCATATCTGCACCTTTAAAGGGCATTTCCCCCCTAATCTTATTAAACATATTCTTCATCTTTAGTTTTACATTTTTAAATTTGATCAATAAATTAAATTAGAATAGCCTAATAAGATACTATAGGACTGTTGTTACCCTAGGTAGGGCTGATCAAATTAAAACATTTACACTGAAAATTTACAACTGCATTAAATAATGTTATGAGATTGTTTTAAATATTTTTGAATATACAAATAAGAAACGTTGGAAAGAATGATAGTTTTAAACATGAAAGTAAACCGCCATTAGGAGGCGGCAGGCGACCGTCTTAATAAGCAAGGCATTGAGTCATTCATTCAACCGATTCGTTCAAACAACTGATTAATTCAAGAATGAGACAGATGTTTATGAATGGGTCATTGAATCTTTGACTCGGCCAATTCGTTCAAAACGCTGAATCATTCAGTAATGAAAACACGGTTAAGTGTTGCTGTGAGATGCCTTACGGTTCTGCTGTGATCTTTGTTTGGAACTATTTTCGCTGCTGAAACAGAACAAAAACAGCCAATATTGTGTCTAAAATGTAAGTGGTTCAATTTGAACTGTTGTATCAAAAGCAATGTCACATTTTCAGTCGTGGTGGTATTCAGTAGTCAGGAAAACAGCACTCGTCGTGTGAGGTTGCTAAACTGTATCTTATGTTAAAAATATTAAAACTCCACATTTTGAATTTTTATAGGCAGTATGTTAACTGAGTTTCTTTTGCGTGAGCTGCGCTCCTTTGTTTAGATTTCTCCTCGAGAGGCTGTGCAAGCCTCAACAGCGCAACCTTGTTACCGTCAGTAATACATTTATTATCCACTATCAATCGCAACTTACAATAAATATAATACAATCAGAATCATTCTCTCGTTTTAGTGATTCCCTAGTTATTTTTTTTGTTATTGACGATTAATCAGGCTACTTGTCCGGTCGGGCAAGTAAAATTCTCTTTTACTTGTCCCTTCAAAAAATCCACTTGTCCCGGACAAGCAGACAAGCGTTAATGTCGAGCCCTGTATTAGGATCTTTTGTAAGGTATTGTTATTTGTGGTCCATCCTGTATAGCTCTCCTCTCGTCATCTCAACACACCAGTGGGCGAGGCCAAAGTTGTAATGGTGAAGTAGGCATTGATTTTCTTCTGCAGAGGCGGTCTTTAACCACTCTACTACGTCATCAAAAAGCACATTCCCGGACGAGTCGTTCGCTGGGCTTGGGAACAATAAAAGTAGTTTTTGGAATAACAAGGAAGTTTTCAGTTCTGAAACTTACAGCATATTCTTATAGTATAATGACCTCTTATATGTAAAAAGCTCAAGGAAAATTTTATTTCTCAGTTCATGACCCCTTTAATGTATTTGGCTTGGAGGACTAGATCTGCTACGCTGATGATGCTGTTGATTATTGCTGCTGCTGCAGAGCAAGTATGGACTTGCTACTGCTAATAAATGCGCAGACATGCTGCTGCGATTATGTAAGATATGCTGCTGCTGCATAAAGAGACATTCATAAATCCTGTAGCAGATCTAGGCAGGTGGAGCTGAGGGATGTCGAGGATTTCAGAGGAACCATGATAGAGCACTGCAGCACTGACTCACAGCAAACAATGAACCATACTATTTAAATGTTGAACAAGCAATCGCATTGGATGCAGGATCAGCAGAGGCCAATCAGCTTGTGCCATGATGTGATTGCATGTAAAGTACAATCGTCTTAAAGCTATGAATATAATTAAAGTGTTGGCCAAAACTAAATGGGGAGCTGAGTACACTGTCCTTTTGTGACTTTTTCGAGTATTGATTGATCTTGTTTGGACTATGGTAGCATAATTTATGATTATGCCAGGTGTAGATTTAGAAAGTATGCTTTTCCCCTGTTGTTGTTTACTTCACGGGACCTGACACCATTCATTTTGCCAAGAGATCTCTTATTTATTTTATCATAATATCAAGACAGGAGAAAGTGACAATGGACCAAACAAAGGTCTTCATTCCAGCTTCTCTGTTCCTCTGGACACAGAGGTTCGGTTTTATACGCTACTGACCAGAAAAACTACATTACCAGAGGAACATATGGTTTCAATTAACATGGCATGTATCTCAACACTATGCTTTGGTGGAAACTTCATACACTGCATACACATTTCATGTCTCCAACTCTTCCATTACACTCTCACCCCTGTTCATGCAGTCTAGCTTGTCCCAATGTCTCTCTCACCCACATCTACTCACCATCACTATGATTCACAAAATACAATGATTACAAATGATTATGGATACATATAAAAAGTAATAATACTGAAACACAAAATAATACTGAAAATAATATTAAATAATGAAATTTTAGTCTTCACAGCAAATCATATAAACAGATGTTTGACACGATGCATCATCAGGGATTATGGCTTGCCTTGGGAGCTTTCAGAACTTCACCAGTTCAGAGTTTGAACATTGAAGCCAATGTACCATCACTTCAAAATAGCCAGCTGAAGCGATCATTCCAATATGCTATACTATTAACTTAACGCTGTTAATACCTATCTAAGTATATTTCCCAGTGTGTTGTCACAAACAATAAAGACCAGAATGAAATGTTTATATCTTTATATAAATTGTTTGTTTTCGGTAGATCAGAAATCATAAACAGAGCAAAGCATGAATATGAAAATGAAAATAAATTGAAATAAACCAGTACAGTAAGTCAAAATAATATAGCAAATCTCCAAAGTAAATCTTTAAACAAAAAGTAATGAAATTACAATAAAATTGAAGAAGCTTATATGATCAGTTCAGGGTTGTAGATTCCTTGAGTAAGTATGGATTCACTACAATGAAAGTTTATGTCAATGATGTTTAGGATGATGTCCAAGTTCCACAATGGCTAGAAAAATAGAATTTCAAGTGCCCAAATAGTCCACAAAAATAAGATCCACAGAGTCAAATCCTTGTACTCAGGACATTTGTTAATCCATAGGGATTAATGGATGAAAACATTCTCTTGATTAGCAAACCTCGATATCCAAAAGGTGGAGCTTTAGCAAACCATACAGATTCCACACACCATAATTTAAGGTCACCTTTAAAGAGTCCATCTACAAAAAGGAACAGAAGTCTAGCATTAGCTAGAGAGTCTACACATAAATAATATAGTAATTGAAAACAAATGCACAAAATAAAGGAGAAACAAAACTTACAAGATTGACCTGGAAACAAAGTTTCTCAATCTGGACTCCAAATACGTATTTTGTTTGGCAAGCATATTGTTGAACAAGTAGAGACACTGACTGAAAACACTGTCGATCAGCGAAAGCTGGTCGATATGGCAGCGTCTCAAAGTTTGGATAACTTTATGTGGAGGCATGGCATTAAAATCATCCCTGCGGAGCGTTGTTCTATTGCGGATTGCATAATTGCAGTCGCTGAAGTAGTTGGGTAGTAGTTGGACTATTTTTTTAAAAATCACTACAGCAATTATAGCTGCATACAATATGCTAATAGAGTTGTAGTGAAAGGGATTGTCATTAACGATGTGATTATTTAGAAGACAGACGCACATGATTCTAAAAAATGAAAATGAGGAGCTAAATAAAGCCATGAAATTTAAGGTGGACAACTATGATTATGTGGTCTCTGTAACTTCAGAAAGTATGAAGTGCTTTGGCTGTGGAAGGACATATGAATCATGCTTGTCCTGAGAAGGAAGATCCAGTAGTGCCTCTGAATGAGAATAGAAATAAGGAGCAGACAAATGTAGGTAGAAATGAGGAACAGAGACCGTCAGAAACTGGTGAAGTCGCCTGAACTTCAGAGGGGAATGAGAAATGTGTGAGAAATGGAGGTCGGTCAGGCCGCAGCGGGACTAGAAACACTCTCTTTTCTCCTTTCGCCAGTGACGCACGGAACCATAGAAACGGTGTTTTGGGTGCAGGCGAGCGGGTTGTACAACGCGCTTGTTGGCTGCAAAATACACATCTGCAGTCGCTTTTTTAAAGGAACTGACAGAGCGAAGCATTGACGGCATAATTTTATCTGCCGGCAGACCCGGGATCGAACACGGGTCTCTCGCGCGAAAGCCTGAGAATCTGCCACTGGGCCACAGGGGAAGACACATAGACATTCAGTGAGGACGAGAATTATCAGAGAGCGTCAACATGCTGGCGTTTGTTTGCAGGAGTGCGTGTATTACAACAGGCTCATTCACTGCAATATTGAAATTTCTAGTCGCCTAAACTTCAGAGGGGAATGAGAAATGTGTGAGAAATGGAGGTCGGCCCGGCCGCAGCAGGACTAAAAACACTCTCTTTTCACTTTTCGCCAGTGACGCACGGGAACCATAGAAACGGTGTTTGGGCGCAGGTGAGCGGGTTGTACAACGCGCTCGTTGGCTGCATAATACACATCTGCAGTCGCCTTTTCAGGGAACTGACAGAGCGAAGCATTGACGGCATAATTTATCTGACGTTAGACCGGGATTCGAACACCAGTCTCTCGTGCGATAACCCTAAGATTCCGCCACTGAGCCACAGGGGGGGAACACATAGGCTTTCAGATGCACGAGCAGATTTCAGATTTCTTCGGCGTTTGTTTGCAGGCGTGCGTGGATAACAGGCTCGTTTGCTGCAATATTGATATTTCCAGTCGCCTGGCTCAGGGAACTGAGAAATGTGTGAGAAATTGAGGCCAGTCCGGCCTAGGTGGGACTAAAAACACTCTTTTCTCCTTTCGCTGGTGAGTGACGCATGAATGGGGCACAGGGGCAGGGTAGCTTTTCTTGCGTAAAGAGAAAAATAACCCCGAACGTCCGCTTCCGGCCTCCCTTGTGAACGGCGTAGTTTGCGCGGCTCGAACAGAGGGAGAGAGAAAGCTAGCCCCATGACCGTCCGCTCCTGACATCCCCTGTGAACGGCGCAGTTTGCGCGGCTCGAACAGAGGGAGAGCAAGTATCATCCCCCACAGACACGGCTTCTGGTCGATATCCACGACGGAAGCAGCGGCAGACGGCAGCCGCTGTCCATCAGGAAGAGACCCTAGCGAAGCAGGCAAGGCAAGTGGGCGCACCGGCGAGCCTTGCGGGTTGGGGGAGGTTAAAGGGAGGGGCGTCTTGAAAAAGACGCCCGGCTCTTTTAGTGCAATGAGAGCGTGTGTCGCAGCGGCGAGCACACACATACACAAAACACATAGCAGAGAAAGGATATAACGCCGGATAGCGCAGCAGGAATGCGACTGAAGGCGGCGCGGCCAGCGGCTTCAGAGTGTCGACTCGTCCCGCTGAAAAGGCTTCTTCAGACGGCGCGGCTTCTCTCCGGATGCAGCGATGCGAGAGCTTCGCTGAAGAGATGAAAAATCAGTGAGCTAGCCTCTCGAAGCTATATTTATAGCCCTACGCCACGCCCGTCTCGGCGGGACGTAACGTATTGGGCGCGAAGCGCCCCCATTGGAGCTGACGTCACGATAGGGCCTTATCGATAGGCTGCTGCAGTTGCCGCAGGGCAGCCAATAGGCGCACAAGCCGTCTCGCCTGTGTCTGCATGCTGCCGCAACGCGTTTTACATTATTTCAAAATTAAGGATAATTATTTGGCTTCAGTATCTCACGGAAAAGAGATTTTCCCCTAGCGTAAGACTTACGCAGTACGAGAGAACCTCTCGTACTGCGGTAAAGAAATCACAACTTTAATCAATGCAGAACATTTGAAACGCACTAGATACTACTTGTCATCAATAATCGATGTCGTCGAGTTCCTTGCAGTGAACCAGCTACCTTTTAGAGGTGACCATGATGCTTTTGATTGAATGGATGAAGATGGATGCAGATTATTTTTGTCCTTATTTGAATATACTTTGAGGAAAGATGCTGTGTTGGCCAAGATAGCGCAGACTATCCCACACAATGCTAGGTATACTAGCCATGACATTCAAAACAGTTTGATTGAGATTATGAGTACTTTGGTCACGGAGCACATAGTAATTACCCTTGGTGGTCACCCATGCTTTGGCAGCAGAGCATGCCTTGGTGGACTTCTTCTCTATGTGTAACATGCTCTACAAATTCCTCATAAAGCCTATCGTTGCCATTCTCTGCAAGGGAGAGACGCTGAAACGCCTCCTAGACCAATGCTGGACAGTCTCAGTTATTCCAGTGGCGTGGCGTGGGGAAAATTTCTGAGGAAGCCAATTAAGACACAACCTCTAAGCTGTGTGTTTTAAGGGGTGGGGGCAGAAAATCATACGTTACCATTAATATGTTGCTATTTGGATGAACTATTAGAGCGCCCAGCATCATCTTACCGGGACTTACGCTTGTTACAATCCAACACTTTGAGCACGGACGCGCTCTCTCTCTCTCTCTCTCTCTCTCTCTCTCTCTCTCTCTCTCTCTCTCTCACACACACACACACACACACACACACAGTCCTCTTAAACATATTTCATGGTGTTTTTTATTAAAACATTCGCAGATAGGAAACGCCAACGGTAAGCAACAAGAAGATAACCTTTTTCATAATATACCCTTAAATCGGTGTGACGCATATACAATAGCGGTTATTCACAAACAATCACAACAATAAAAAACAAAGTGCACTCACATGCTGCTTAATCAAAGCATGCAAGAAACAAGAAGAACTATTAATCACATTAAAAAAATAACACATCGCTAAATGGGCAGTTCAGACCAAACGCGCTCTCTCTCTCTCGCTCTCTCTCTCTCTCTCTCTCACACACACACACACACACACACACACACACACACAGTCAGTCCTCTTCAACATCTTATGGTCTTTTCATTAAAACATTCGCAGATAGATAGGAAACGGACGGTAAGCAACAAGAAGAGAACCTTTTTCATTTAGTTTTGGTGTTGGCCTGCCATCGGATTTAATTCTGAGTTTCTGCTGTAGAGGCAGTTTAGTAAAATATTTTTTTTTTATCAAATACTCCAAATCTCCACCCTCCATAATTACAATTAATAATTTTAGCTAACTAGCTAAACAAGATGTCAACACAAATCCACAAATCTTCCGCTATTTCATTCATTCATTCATTGACGATGATAACGTGATGTGATTGGCCTGATGCCAACAAGTTCATGGCTTCCCTTGACACTGTCCTGACCAATCACAGGGGAGCAGTGTCGTGACAATAGCGTCACCTGATTGGTTAATCATTCTTTTTTTTTCTATCAAGAGATGCCAACTCAGCCTGGCCTCCTCACAGACACAGGGTGCAGTACCATGTTTTCAACGCTCATTCACCATGTCACTTTTATAGGGGCGCTGTTTTACACATCATAAAACGCTCAGTAATGAATGAAGAGAGACGATGAGGAGATGACAGAAGGATTACGTAAACTGTGAAAACAAAAGTGTTTATTAAATGACGATTATATTCTGAAAAAGTGAGGAAGCCTGGCTTCCCTTGGCCTCCGCAAGAAAACGCCACTGAGTTATTCTGAGATCATTTGATGAACTAGCCACACTGCTCCGAGAAATCAACAGCAGCCCAGCCTATGGAGCAGATGTGCGAGTCGAAGCAGCAGGTTTACTACGGGCCATGTCTGAACCCAGCTTTAGGTTCATTGCCGAGATGGTGCACAAAATCTTACTGTATCGCGACCCCCCTAATATGATGCTACAGAAGGCATGGATCTGTTAACAGCAGTGCAACTTGTAAATTCGGCATGTACATGTATTGAAAATCTCCGTTCTGAGACGGAATTTGAGACGCTCTTGAAGCGTTGCAAGGATCCATCAATAAAGCCTGTGCCAAATAAGAGACGACGAACACTAAACACATCCTTCACCATGTATGTAGTTGAGGAAAGAATCACATATGAAGATCTCAGCGATGAAACAGAGCGACGCAGGATGCTTTTCAGTTGTATTGATGCAGTTTGTGGGAAAATGAAGGAGCGCTTTGAGGAACGCAATTGTGTGCTGATGCATGCACTCAGATCTCTTGACCCAGAGGATTCTACTTTCTTGGATGTGTCCAAAGTGAAACCTTTACTGGACCTTACTTATACACCCATTGTGGAGTCTGAATACACAGTGGGGTAAATGGACAATGAAAAAAGTTCTACAAGACTTTCAGAAACCTCTGGAAGCAATGCCAACCGTGATGATGGCACTCAAACATGCTTTGAGCTTTGGTGCAAGCACGGCACTCTGTGAGAACTCTTTTTCCACACTAAAGAACATCCTTACAGAGCATCGCCTTAGCATGCTTCATCAACACAAGGCCAATTTAATTAAGTTGGCATTTGAAAAGGACCTAAATTCAGGATGGAGTGGAAGGAGAGCGTTTTAAGGAGATTCCTCTCTGTCGCACAACGTCGCCTACGCCTACCACTCTACTAATGGTGATGAATAACCCTATTTTATGTTACGCAGGTCCTTGTCTAGACACTGTGAAAAATGTCATAAACCCTTAAAATAAAACAAATGGTTATGCACAACATAAAATAGCTCTTTGAGTAGACCTAGTTTTATATTATTTTTTATATTTAAACTTATTGGAGTGGTGAGTTGCATATATTTTATTAAGTCCCTGTCTGTTAAAAAACAAAATGTAACAAAAAGATATTGACTGTAATAACAATTAATTCATAAATAAATAAAACGTGTCAGGGCTTGACATTGTGACAATTGTGTTGAATATAATTGATTATGAATCAATATTCACATCAGAGTTCAATTAACTTTGACATTTGTGATATTTTTGTGATATGTTTACCTTTATAAAGGGCATTTTCCCCCAATCTTATTAAATATATGCTTAATGATTCCTCTTTCATTTTAAATTCTTAAATATGATCAATACATTAAATTAGAATAAGACAAGTCAAATTAAATCACTTACACTAAATAATATACATTAAATAATGTTATGAGATTTTTTAAAATATATATATTTTTTATACAAATAAGAAAAGTTGAAAAGAATGACACTTTTAAACATGAACCTAAACCACCAGTAGATGGCGGTAGGTGATAAGCGACGTTATTAAGCGAGTCATTGAGTCCTTTATTAAAACGATTCGTTCAAACGGCTGATTCATCAAGAATAAAGTAGTCGTTCATGAATGGGTCATTGAATCTTTCACTCAACCGATTCGTTCAAAACGCTGAATCATTCAGTCATGAAAACACGGCTGACTGTGAGATGCGTTCTGTTTCTGCTGAGATCTTTGTTTGGATTGGAATTATTGTCACATCTAAAATGTAAGTGACTTAATATTAATTACTTGTTTATTGAACTGTCGAAATCAGTGTTACATTTGCAATCGTGATGGTATTCAGCACTTGGTCGTGTGGTGTTGCTTAATTGTATCATGTTATAAATATAAAAACTCCACATTTTGAATTTTGGACAATGCAGACCAACCAACCCAATCATACAAGGAACAGTGATGAGTAAGTGCTTTAAAGTTTGTGATAAACCTAAGAGCTCTGTGATAAACAGTATCCAACAATTTCAAGCTTGTAATGGACGCATGCATGTATATAACATCACCATAGTCCAGCACTGACAAGAAAGTGGCAGCAACAAGCCTCTTTTTGGCCTCAAAGGAAAAACATGACTTGTTTCTAAAATTAAAACCCAATTTCAGCTTCAGTTTTTTTACCAACTGCTGAATGTGAGGTTTAAAAGAGAGTGAATCATCAATTAGGATACCAAGATACTTGTATTGAGATACAGACTCAATCTCGGAGCCCTGAGAAGTAGTGATGGGTAGAAGGTTCTGTGACTTTGACTTTGCACTGGAAAACAACATAAGTTTTGTTTTGTCATCATTCAAAACAAGTTTTAAATCGAACAAGGTACGTTGTACAGTATCAAAAGCAAGTTGTAGCTGACAAAGAGCTTGGTTTGGAGTTGATGCAGAGCAGTATATCACAGTATCATCGGCATAAAAGTGAAAATTTGCGTTGGAGACATTTTGATCAAGATTGTTTATGTATAATATAAATAGGAGTGGTCCCAACACTGACCCCTGGGGCACACCCTTGGATATACTACGAGGGCTGGAAGTGAGACCATCTGCCTGTACGTACTGAGATCTACCTGATAGATCGTTTTCAAACCAGCAGACTGTTTGTTCTGACAACCCGACACTGAGAAGTCTTTGTTTTAATATTGTGTGATCCACAGTATCAAAAGCCTTCGATAGGTCAATGAAAAGAGCTGCACAATGTTGTTTTTGGTCTAAAGAGTCAATGAAATCATTTACTACTTTTAGGGCTGCTGTAGTTGTGCTGTGTTTTTTACGGAAACCTGATTGAAAATGACAAAATATTGTTGGAAGTTAGAAAATCTTTCAATTGTTCATTCACCAGAGTTTCCATAACCTTGGCCAGGACGGACAGTTTCGAGATGGTTCTGTAATTATTTAAATCTGTCGGGTCTCCCCCTTAGAGGAAGAACAAATGCAGATTTCCATATAAGTGGAATTTCATTTGTGTCCAGAGAAAGATTAAAAAGAAAAGTCAAAGGCGGTGCAGTAAAATCAGATGCTAACTATAGAAAATAAGGCTCCAAGTTATCAGGACCAGCCGATTTTCTAATGTCTAAAAGTGTGAGGGCTTTATGCACTTCTGAGACTGAAAATGGCTTAAAGCTAAAAGAATTACTGACTCCAATATGACCCTGAATATTACCTTTAGGATAATTCTGATGTGAAATGTTGAGGGAATCGAATAAAGAACCAGGCAATAAAATGCTCATTAAAACAGCCCAGCATTTCAGCCTTATCGGATAATTTACGTGAGTCCTTAAGAATACATGGTGGCAGCTCGATGACAGTTTTATTTCCAGCCAAGGATTTAATCGTCTTCCAAAATTTTAAGGGGTTATTTTATACATTTTTAGAAGTTAATAAGAAATATAAGAAAGTGGTCTGCTTTGGCCTTTCTAATAGCCACAGTGCACAAATTGCGCAGTCTCCTGAAGAGCAGCCAATCAGAATCCAGGCTTGTTTTCCTGGCTTTTGCCCAGGCCTTATCACGCTCATGAAGAGAGTTGGCTAAATCTACAGTGAACCATGCGTTGTTTCGGCCTTTTACTCTATACTTTCTGAGGGGAGCATGCTTGTCAACAATTTCTTTAAAACCATCATAAAAAAATTTCCAAGCATTTTCGACATCAGTAATAAGATACATTTTATCCCAGTCAAAATAAAACAGGTCATATAAAAACCCTTGTTCCGAAAAATGTTTTGTGTCACGCTTAATAATGATGCGTGGCTTGGTTTTGGGAATTTTTGTGTTTCTGACCGTGGCAACAACACAGTGGTCACTAATGTCGTTTGCGAAAACAGAAGCTGCTGAGTATAAGGAACGTTGGTTAGGATAAGATCAATTAAAGATGATTTATCTGGACATTTCAGATTAGGTCTAGTGGGACTATCAACGAGCTGAAAGAGATTTAGCGAGTCACAGTAAGCTTTAAATTCATCAGATACTGGATGTAACCAGTTCCAATTTAGATCTCCAATGACTACAATTTCGTTCAGATTCAGTCCTGATATAAGCAGCATTAAAGAAGGCAGAGCATCCCTGACAGCTGAGGGTGTCCTATAGCAACCCTAATGTGGAGAAGCCTAGAGACCTCGAGATCAAGAGCTAAAAATTCGAATTGCTTACTCATTGATTTAGAGAGAAGCATATTTACACGAAACTAGTGTTGTCACGATACCAAAATTATGACTTCGATACGATACCGGACCAAAATACCTCGATAACGATACTGAATCGTTACCACAGCGAAAAAAAACTAAAACAGTAAAAGTAATTGAAAAATATGACAGAACTTACAAATCATTGTTTTATATATTCATTTTAAAAAGCTAAAAACTCACATGACCAGCATGTTCCTGTCCTGCTTTATGACCATTCCCTCCCCTTTATTAAAAATAATAATAATAGTTATTACATGTCAGTGTGAATGTCCTTACCGAGATGTTTGCAACAATCACGTTATTATCAATCATGCTAACATTTACAAACCTTTCACAACTCTGTGGGTTGCACATTTCCTGAAATCAACAGCAACAGAACAATTAAACACCTCAGCTTAAGTGATTTAAATGATTGAATAGAGGATTCATTCTTAGAACTTATTTTTAGTACAAAGCTACGAAGGCAGCTTTCAGAAATAGTAAAACTGTCTTGTAAAGCCACTGATCATACGGGCCAAGTCCGCAGCATCAGAGGAGAAGAACAGAGGCAGGGGCATTGATTTAATGTCCGACGCACAAACAGATGCGCACGTCCCCCAGCGTATTGTGACTAATTAAAAGACCTGCACGGGAGTAGTTGGTCCTGTGCGGGCTTCCATACATTCCGCTCAAGGTTAGTAAACACAATAACACATTACAGAAAAGGGCAGTTAGCATCTGATTTTATTGCACCGCCTTTTTTTTTACGAGTAATGAATGTTGAACAACAATAATCTAGGTCCGCCTGTGATCTTTGCCGAGAAAGGGGTTAAAAAAAGTTTAAATGAGGATTGTAAAATTGTATTTAATAATTTGCTAAATTTAGTATGTGAATTTTATTAATGTCTTTGCGTGGATATATATGTGTATGTATGTACATTTGAGAATATAGATATGTCTATGAGTTTTTTTATTTATTCATTATTATCTCTTCAAATTAATGAAATGTTTTTTAGCTAAATAATGAAATTGTACTACGGTTTGGGTTTTTCTTTTTTGTAAATATAAAGGATGTGTTACGGTTAAATATATTGTTTGAGGAATGTCTATACAGTGTAATTATAAATCAAGGTGTGTTAAAGGTCTCTCTCTCTCTCTCTCTCTCTCTCTCTCTCTCTCTCTCTCTCTCTCTCTCTCTCTCTCTCTCTCTCTCTCTCTCTCTCTCTGCTAATGTAGGTTAAGCTGCTGTTGTATGACAGATGAAGGTTGTTCTGCTCTGACTTCAGCTCTGAACTCAAACCCATCACACCTGAGAGAGCTGGACCTGAGCAGGAATACACTAGGAGACTCTGGAGTGATAAACCTCAGTGATCTACTGATGATCCCACAATTCAAGCTGGAGAAACTACAGTTAGTATCATTATACTGTACAGCAGTTACAGTGAGATTAAAGTTTACTGTTTATTTTATTTTAAGGCAACTGGACTCAAGTCTCATCATTTATAGCACTGCACTTTCTGGTGTTTCTGCATCTGAAGAAAGATTCAGAAACACTATTAGTTAACGGCTTGTTATGTGTATCAGTAGAAAGAACATTAAACTGAAGCATTTGAAACTTCCTATAAACATTTTTATATATTGAAATATGACAAATCTTTGCCTTGAAACAATACAGAAGTGAGAACAGACTAAAAACAGTGTAACCAATGACAGTAGATTATTCTGACAGAGTTACAGTTATACTGGACTAATGGTGCTTTTTACTAAATCTTAATTTATTAAGCAGAATGTGTAAGTAAGCAATAAGGTCCTCGAGGCTGTGCTGTATGGTGAATAAGTCACGGCTGAAGGGCGTTGTTAGGCTCGATGCGAAGCGGAGTCAGACGTGACTTATTCACAATACAGCACAGCCTCGAGGACCTTGTTTCTTTAAAGGGCACCTATTATGCAAAATTCACTTTTACATGGTGTTTGAACATAAATGTGTGTTGGCAGTGTGTGAGAAAAAACACCCTAGAATGATAAAAATCCACCCAGTGTTTTTTTTAGAATCTCAATAAATTATAAGCACTGTCTCAGAATGAGCTGTTCTCAGATTCGGCGCAATGTGACGTAGAATTGAGCAGGCCCCTCCCACGACTGTTGAGTGACACTTCAGTTTGAGCCTAGACCCGCCCTGAGTGAGCTGGACACAGAGTCCGCCATTGTTCGACGCTTGAGCAGCTGTAGACAAGAATGTCTCCTAAGCGATTGAGGTGTGTTGTTGATGGATGTAAGAATGAACATAGCAGTCTTCATTTACTCCCGTTGTTACTCGAGGATGGATCTGTACTGTTTGTGATCAAGCTTACACTCTCCGGAGCAACAGGGCTAACGTGACTGGACACGGAAGAAATGAAAGTGCGAGCGCGCTCTTTATGACAGCTCTTCGAGTCATTTTACGGATATAAGGTTTACCAGTTTATTAGCACCCACTGAAAAGGTGTGTATATTTGTTTACTGTTAGTTGTAACGAGTGTTTTGTGTACTTCGCTGTGTATGTTGTTGATAATGAAAGGGAGAGAGAGAGAGAGAGAGTTTATGGATAAGACTTTAATGCGCACTTCTTATACTATGTTTATTCAGCTCTTACAGAGATTCTCTGGAGTAAAACTAACGCTCATCTTTTGTGTGATGTACAATAAACTTCACTGAACTCGTCAGTATATTTTGGTCATCATTCGGACGGGTTTTGCTACAGCAGGCTTGTATTAGTGGATAAAAGCAGATGACAAATAAGTTATAACCATAATTAAACTAAACTATACCTGTTCTATGTCCATACAGCATATATTCTCTGGCTCTGTGGGCATTATTGTCCAACTCCGAGTCGAAATGAACACCGCAACTGAGAGTTTCTGTTCTGATATTATCAGATGAGATTGTCCTGGCTCTGAGCGCGAGCTCGTGAGGCTCCGCCCCCTGTGCCGTGCAGCAGCAGTTCATTTGCATTTAAAGGGCACACACTAAAACAGCGCGTTTTTCTGAGCCCCCAAAAATGACAATTTAAACATGCTGTAAAAAATGATCTGTTGGGTATTTTGAGCTAAAACTTCACATACATACTCTGGGGACATCAGAGACTTATTTTACATCTTGTGAAAAGAGTCATAATAGGTGCCCTTTAATAAAACGTTTACCACACAATACAAATATTAAAGCCAACAAATATGTATCAATACAACTTGCATGAAGTAAAATAACTAAAATCGTTCCTTCCGCTGGAAAAAATAGTCCTTGAATGTGAACAGCAACTGAAGTTACATTATTTCTCCATTAGATGGAGACAAACACTGTCTTTATGAGTGAGTCAGTCAGTAGAGAAGACTTTTAGATTGAAAGGAAACTTGTTGTGAACACGGAGAAGCAAGACTCGACTGATGAATGACTAGCGTGTCACGGGAAAACCCTTAGCCTAGCTGTTAAAAGGACGAGATATTGCAGCGGACATTCAAACTGAGTTTTTATTATGAATATAAGACTGACCTGAAGGAAAATGCTATATTTACTGTAAGTGCAGGTACACTCGCTTACTCGATCTCTCACTATACTCTACTCTATAAGCTTCAATGAATAACAATATCAGTGAGATCAAACATGTGTTTGCGTTGCTAAGAGTGGTTGCTAGGGGTGTTGTGTAGTGATACACAGAACCGTTGGGTGAAGTGGCCGTAGCCGTGTTTTATCCAAGGGGGTAATCCATCACCCGGAAAGCGTACCTTCCCCGGCGGCCGCCATTGATTAGCAGACCATCACTCGCTGTTAGCATTCCAGTGACTCCCATTCATTTTGGCATCACTTTGACAGCAAATAACTTTACATCTGAGGTGTTTAAAGACTCCATTTGTCCATTATTTATTTCTAAACAAACACGAAAATGTATAAAAGGCTCCATTACCTTGTATCTTACGTTATGGCCCCGTAGAAGCAGTTTTTGTAAAAATAGGCTAACGATTGCGTCATAACTACGCGACTCTCTGTCGCACAGTAGAGAGATTACCGTATGGACAGGAGGAGAAGCTCGCGGGCAATCGGGGGGACGTGGAGGCATAAAGTCTGATAAAGTCAAGAAGAGAAGCCCATAGAGAGTCATAAAGTTGCTCCTGCTCCAGCTCATGGACAGCTCCTACTCACGCTCTCCGTCTCTACGAGTTTGGGAAGGGAATGATCAGATTTCTCTCGGCACAGCTACTAGAAGACAGACGGGTTGCTCACGTCACATCTACGTCATCAAGCTCAGTTTGAGCTGTGCAGTCGCTCAGCCATCAGGAAGAAGAGATTCTAATTGACTTCACTTTTCTCTGTTGATGTCTATGGGGCCGCTGTGTCCATTTCTTTTACTTCTTTTTTATTTCTTTGTCTATGGTTTTATCGTGAATAACACACAAATATTGACCAATCAGAATCAAGGATTGGAACAAACCGTTTTATAATGAGATGTAAACTCCACTTTACAATTACTTTAAATAAATTGTGATACATGTACAAGATTTTCTGATGATGAAAATGTGAAATCAGTCCATTTAAATGTTTGATTTAAAACTTTTCTATTGTTTCTATATTGATCCTATATATTAACCCTCTGGGGACCAAGGTGTTTTTGGGGCCCTTGAGATGTTCTGACATGCCTTGACATTTGTGCTTTTTTCAGTTATTTATAAACATGTTAATGACAAAGGTATAAATTCACTATATATAGCACAAACAGGGCTACCATAATATGCGAGCAACTTGTATGTAGATGTTTGTATTTTTAAGAGAATAATGTTTATGCGTGGTTATTGGAAAAAAATAAAATGAAAGTTGCTGAATTAAGACCACAAAACACATATTAAATATGTGTCCACAAGACTTTTGACCAATGGATGTGGTCCCTTTGAGTTCTAGCTTCAAAATTATATGAAAATAGTCTTGCTTTATCGTTCACAAAAAAAAAATACATTGATTTAAATGGTGTAAAACAGGTTTTGCTTGGAAAGCCAATATGCGAGGGGGAGGAGTAGTTCACACCCACTCTGCATAATGACTCTGCCTAATGAGCCATTCTTTCAGGTGTGACACTGACTGAGCCACAATGCAAGGACAAAGGATGTATTTAGAATAAGACTTATATTGACCATTTAAGATTTTGCTTACATCTCTCTTGTAAATATGTTTTGCCATTTTATTAAAAATGTTACAATTACAACAATAATTACAATTTCAACAATATTTCAAGTGTACTCTTTCTTTGTAAAAAAGAAAAAGAAAAAAGATTATAGGCCTACATTTTATCATATGTATTCATTAGTTTGAATATAGCCAACATTGGAACATCTAACATCTTAGTCTTAGTTATTTTTGACAAATATATATATATATATATATATATATATATATATATAAAACGTTAGATATGAGCAGAAATTGCTAAACAAAAGCTTATTTTATGTGGCAGTATATTTTACAGTAGCCTAAAAACTGTACCCAAATCTAGTCAACAAGTGACTGACTGTAACGTTGTTTTTATGAAATATTAGGGCATATAAATGCTAATTTGCAGTTTAATACGTTGCTTATACAAATACATTTTATTTCAACATATTCCAGTCGATTTGTACTCATCTCAGTAGGCTATAGCAAAGCAGTTTATTCTTTCACACACAGACGCGCGATTTATATTTAGGCTAAACAGTCTTTACAAATATGTACCCTTCATTCATCTCACAGAAAGGCGAGTCATATTATAGAAATGCGATTCATCTTTTTGCGGTTTGCATAGGCCTACACTAACGTTATTCCATAACGTTATTCCACACGTGAGAAAAGAAAACAGCCTACCTCACTCCTCAGCAGGATCTGCTCCTCATATCAGGATATATTGTTCCTCATATCAGCACTGTTCTGAGGAATCTTTTCTCCATAAGGTAGGCTATATTATGCCTCACTCGATCGCGACGCGCTTTGTTTACAGCTGATGTGGGCGTTTCACAGATCTTCAATAGTTCTCAGAATTTGCGTTTGAATAGCACGCGCTCTCCGTGGGCGTGTCACATTACTGTGAATTAGCTCGTAATGAGCTCGACTGGAGTCGCTCTCTTTTTATACAGATTACAGAAGATGAGAATATTTGTTTTTTATATAAGTTACTTCATTTAACAGATGCGATCTCAAGCTTTATGCCCGTGGGTCTGTTTGCCTGTTTGACTGAATTTTCGCGGAGTTATAGATCATTTTCGAACGCATTTCAAATGGGAGTTTACTGACAGTGAGAAGGCAGAAATCGCATCATGTTAATTTTTCTTTATTTGTCAAAAAGCAAAACACTTTATTTTTATTGTGAGTATACAGAAAAAAAATAGAAACTGAACAGGATCGTTTGATGTATTACACGAAAATGAAAGATCAAAATTAACAGAGCATTTAGTGTTTATTTTCATTGCTAAAAAAAAAAAACGAGCAAAACGCGCGGGCGCGTTTTTGGTCCCCAGAGGGTTAATCTAGAGTCATAAATTTACTTATTTGTGGAGTGAGGACGGATCCAGACTTGGATTGTAACTAGTTTCCTCAAATGCTCCTGTCTTGGTTTGTTCATATCATTAAGTTTCCATGATTTTGCTGGTGTATTAGTGACTGTATGGCATTTATTAATGATGCTTTTAACTCACACATGAACTGAACATTGATCTCCGTCATTTTCTCTCTCTGTCTTCAGTCTGAGTGGATGCAGTATTACAGAGAAACAGAGTCTCATCCTGACTTCAGCTCTGAACTCAAACCCATCACACCTGAGAGAGCTGGACCTGAGCAGGAATAAACTAGGAAACACAGGAGTGAAGCGCTTATGTGCTGTACTGAAGGATTCACACTGTAAACTGGAGAGACTGAGGTCAGTCACATTCACATACAAGAAAGAAAAAAGAGAAAAGAGAATAAAGAGTTTGTTTTTCTCATTTCTGCTAATGTAGGTTAGGCTGGTGTTGTATGACAGATGAAGGTTGTTCTGCTCTGACTTCAGCTCTGAACTCAAACCCATCACACCTGAGAGAGCTGAACCTGAGCGGGAATACACTAGGAGACTCTGAAGTGAAAAACCTCAGTGATCTACTGATGATCCCACAATTCAAGCTGGAGAAACTACAGTTAGTATCATTATACTGTACAGCAGTTACAGTGAGATTAAAGTTTGCTGTTTAGTTTAGGTTACACCGATTATATTGTAGGATTGCATCTTCTGGGCTCTCATTTATAAAACTTTGCGTAGGATCCTTACTAAAAGTGTATGTGCGCCCGGAAGCCAAAAAGGGTGTTGCATTTACAGTATTTGAAACAATGCACTGATTGTGTACATGTTGTTCTGCAGAAATATCATTAGATTTGCATCTGCTGCTGCAATAAACAAGAGATATATTATAAGAAATAATAAAAAAATGAAAGAATAAACAACAGTTTCCAGCAAACAGAACTAGTGTGACACGATTACAAGCAGAATATGGGAACTATAGACTAAATGACAGGCTATATCCCTGCTGTAGCTCTTTAACCCCTATAACCCCCATGAAAAAAATCATAACCGCATTAATAAGCAACCTCTGAATATAATAACTCAAAATATGTATCACTTCAAACCTTAGAAACTCTGCTTTTTAATGCATCTAACCATTTCAATCAACTCTTGACGAGTTTTGAGTTGTCCCTCTAAACCGGAGTGAACCGCTGGAGACGCCACCTAGCTATGAAAACATTAATAATCATATTGCTCAAACTACTGCCTCGATCAACACAAAATAAGTGTAATTTCAAACCTTAGAGTCTGAACTTTACAGTGAATGTAGCCAATTTGATGAACTCCTGAGTAGTGCTGAGTTTTTCATAATGTATGAATTTATGAAATATTTTTGGTACTATGTACTGTAATATGTCAAAAACATCATACATCTCAAGTAGTCATGTGTCATTTGAAAGAGAAGAATACAACAAACATAATTGTTTTGGGCTTTGACCAAACTTGAGTGAATTTCTGTACATGAAGCCCCGCAAGACCCATATGTAAATAATAAATATCATCACTTACAGTGGATGCTCCCGATTTAA
Organism: Leucaspius delineatus; assembly: GCA_023718395.1. NCBI lineage: Eukaryota > Metazoa > Chordata > Actinopteri > Cypriniformes > Leuciscidae > Leucaspius > Leucaspius delineatus. Next base: position 2,655,285 of record CM043367.1, on the reverse strand, counting down.
ATACCTCATACCTTATTTCCTTCCTGAGTTATTGCATGTCAGATAAGAAAGATATGTAAAATTTCCCTTGAACACACTTTTTTTTTTATATCTTTTGTCAGCAGTGTCTCAACATGAGATTGTCCAAATGTAATAAAAAAAATACTAAAAATATAAAAAGTTTTCTATCAAATGATATCTAACTTTGAACTCTCCTTGCTTTAGTTTTGATTCTTTACTTTTGTGTGTCATTTAGAAAAAACTCTAAAAATGCCTTCAGGATTTAAAGGGTTAATAAGATGTTCATCATTGATCATTGGTCATTTTCTCTTTCTGTCTTCAGTCTGAGTGATTGCAGTATTACAGAGAAACAGTGTCTCATCCTGACTTCAGCTCTGAAATCAAACCCATCACACCTGAGAGAGCTGGACCTGAGCTGGAATATAATAGAAAACTCAGGAGTGAAGCACTTATGTGACGTACTGAAGGATTCACACTGTAAACTGGAGAGATTGAGGTCAGTCACATTCACAGACAAGAAAGAAAAACTGTTTTGATATTTGAAAGAGAATAAAGAGTTTGTTTTTCTCATCTCTGCTAATGTAGGTTAGGCTGGTGTCGTATGACAGATGAAGGTTGTTCTGCTCTGACTTCAGCTCTGAACTCAAACCCATCACACCTGAGAGAGCTGAACCTGAGCAGGAATACACTAGGAGACTCTGAAGTGAAAAACCTCAGTGATCCACTGATGAACCCACAATTCAAGCTGGAGAAACTACAGTTAGTATCATTATACTGTACAGCAGTTACAGTGAGATTAAAGTTTACTGTCTAGTTTATTATAAGGCAACTGGACTCAAGTCTCATCATTTATAGCACTGCACTTTCTGGTGTTTCTGCATCTGAAGAAAGATTCAGAAACACTATTAGTTAACGGTTTGTTATGTGTATCAGTAGAAAGAGCATTAAACTGTGAAGCATTTGAAACTTCCTATAAACATTTTTATATACTGAAATCTGACAAATCTTTGCTTTGAAACAATACAGAAGTGAGAACAGACTAAAAACAGCGTAACAAATGACAGTAGATTATTCTGACAGAGTTACAGTTATACTGGACTAATGGTGCTTTTCACTAAATCTTAATTTATTAAGCAAAATGTTATTTAGAGGTTATAAACTACAAAAATGACTTTGAATTAATTGTTATTCATGTAGAAGATTTTCTGATGATGAAAACATGAAATCGGTCCATTGAAATGTCAAGTTTTCTATTGTTTCTATATTGATCCTATATATTAATCTACAGTGATAAATTCACTTATTTGTGGAGTGAGGACGGATCCAGACTTGGATTGTAACTAGTTTCCTCAAATGCTCCTGTCTTGGTTTGTTCATATCATTAAGTTTCCATGATTTTGCTGGTGTATTAGTGACTGTATGGCATTTATTAATAATGCTTTTAACTCACACATGAACTGAACATTGATCTCAGTCATTTTCTCTCTCTGTCTTCAGTCTGAGGGGATGCAGTATTACAGCGAAAACAGAGTCTCATCCTGACTTCAGCTCTGAAATCAAACCCATCACACCTGAGAGAGCTGGACCTGAGCTGGAGTACACTAGGAGACTCTGGAGTGAAAAACCTCAGTGATCTACTGATGATCCCACAATTCAAGCTGGAGAAACTACAGTTAGTATCATTATACTGTACAGCAGTTACAGTGTGATTAAAGTTTACTGTTTTGTTTATTTTAAGGCAACTGGACTCAGGTCTCATCATTTATAGTCTAAAAACAGCGTAACAAATGACAGTAGATTATTCTGACAGAGTTACAGTTATACTGGACTAATGGTGCTTTTCACTAAATCTTAATTTATTAAGCAAAATGTGTATTTAGAGGTTGTAAACTACAACAATTACCTTGAATTAATTGTAATTCATGTACAAGATTTTCTGATGATGAAAATGTGAAATCAGTGTGTGACGCACTGAAGGATTCACACTGTAAACTGAAGAGTCACATTTACATACTAGAAAGAAAATGTTTAAAATCACTTCAACAGTTCAAACAAATAGACTTTATATACTCAATATCTCATGAAGAGTCTGAGTTCACATTATATTTGTGTAAAATTCTTCACCTGAATGATTTGTTAGTAAGATAATCTCTCTTCCTCTGTTTGTGTCTTTCTAGTCTACAGAACTGTGGCATTACAGATGTTTCTTCTCTAACTCAGTCTTTGACTAACTCAAAAGCACTGCAGTTTCTAAAAGAGCTTGATCTGAGTCTCAATATGATAGGAAGCTCAAAGCAGCGACTCAGAGACGAGCTACGAGACTCAAACTGTGTCCTGAGGTGAGGAAACATCACTGAGATATTAAAGAGATCTTCATTTACCTCTGATATGTGAACAAACCTTTCAAACATTCATTAAAGGACATAATCATTACGCTTTATTGCAACGCAGGGTTTGTGTGAGAACAAAATGTAAAGTTGATTAAAATGTTAAACACAAAGGAGGAAAGAGAACAAAAGCTCACTGTCACAGCTTTATACATCAACACCTGCTTTATTAACTGTGTCAGTAGAAGTGAATCATTTCAGTGTGAAACAGACTTGGTCAGATTGTAGTAAAACGCTGCACTCCTGCTAAAATCAGTGCAGTTCCAGCTTCAGCTCACAGCGTCCAGCTCACATGAGAAATGTCTCTGTCTCTAGTGTGTTTTTACTGTGACAAGCAACACGTCACACTACTTTACACTTACTTTACTCTCAGTTATTTACTAAGAGCCTACACACATGTTTAAACTAGAGGACAAACAGCTTTAACTTGTGGAGATTTAACTGAAAGGTTTTAACTAGGGCTGGGCGATATGGACCAAAAGTCATATCCCGATATATTTAGGCTGAATATCGATATACGATATATATCCCAATATTTTTTCTGCAAAGTGAGAGCAAATGTTCAGTCAAAGTCAAAGCCAAATATGACATCACAAGTAGTTTTATTGAAACAGGCTCTTTCAGTGAACATTTGAAAAATCAAATGAATAAATAATAAACAGGTTTCTTCACCTTAGGGCTGCACGATTATGACAAAAATCACAATTGCCGATTATTCCCTTGGAATTGTAATTGCGATCTATTAATTATGATTATCAGAATTTACATTGAATATATATATATATATATAGGCAAAGTATAACACGTTTTAACACACACACAAGTACTGCCCCCCTTTACTTAACATACACACAAATTGTAAGAATATGACTAATAGTAAAGACTAGTACTAATAAATAAACATTAGGCCTATGCTAAAGCTATTAAATAGCAGTCCCAAACTAGTTTTTGTTAATACAATGTTGGTATGAGCCACTACAGTCATTTAAAAAATATTAAAAAATAACACAAAGAAAAATAAAGTGGCATGGGGTTAATATGGAAACGACAGTTACCATGGTGAATACACAATATTAACAATAACTGTTAATGAAACATGGAAACTGCTCCTGGTGAATAGGATGAAAATCATACCTGCATTACTTTTATTTCGTGTAATTTACAACGTAGCCTAACGGCGTTGCATGCTCGCAGTTTGGCGATAGTGAGGTGATACACAGCGAACAGCGCGCGCGCCGCCGCATTTGCGCGTGCAATTGATGAGTGTGCGCTACGAGCACATATAACGGCTGACAGGACAAGAAAGTCTGTTTTTCTGAGGTGAAAAACTTTATTTCAGCGTACACTTATGTCACTGCCTGGTAGTTCCTATTGTGCTGGGTTTTCTGAAGTAGTCATGATTCGCCTCTCATAACATACATGCTCTAAACACGCACGCAAACTGGAAAAGGAGGGGCGGTGGCGGGGGCGCGGGCGCGGGCGCGGGGAGCAGTGCAGAGAGCTCCAGGTCAGCTGTTGCCTTGAGCAAGGATCACAGCGCAAATTTGAATTATATCGATATATGCGATATGGTCTAATTCCATATCGCGTTTAAAAATATATAAATATATTTTTTATATCGATATATCGCCCAGCCCTAGTTTTAACTGAAAGTAACATTAGTATTTGCTCGCTGTGGTTTATTCCACACGCCGTACACTCATCAGTGTGTGTTTCTCCTTTACAGAGACTCAATAGGAGTCGCAGGTCCTTCTGCAGTCACACCAACACAAACACAAACACAAACACACACACACACACACATGAACCTCATTCATGTTTTAAATCTATTATACTGAAAATATTATTTGAGAAATATCTCAGTAATTAATCTGATTACAGTAATTTAATGTAACTTTTTACAACAAAAAAAACAGTAATTAAAATATAAAGTAATAAAGTAATTTACACTGAAAACTGATTTTCTCTTTTTGTTTCACCTTAGAGAGTAGATGAAGATCGATCACCAAACGTCCCTAATAAATCATTACATCAGTTTAAATCTGTGAAACGGAGATGAGAGGATCAGTGACCATCAGGAGATCCACAGAAGAGCCTCATTACTGTCTATGAGGAGAAATACATGTGTGATTAATGTGTAAATGTGTTTCAGACTTTACAATTAAATAATTCAGCATATGTGTTAACATGTGTATTAGAAACACGTGATATTGAATGATTAATGTAGTATTCAGCCAAATGATGGTTTAGTTTTATTTAAAGGTGGAACAGAGGATGAAGCAGCTCAGATGAGTCTGTCCGCCGAAATCTTCATGATCTTCAGTTTAAGGCCTACAAATATATATATATTATATATATATATATATATAGGCCTATATATATATATATATATATATATATATATTTTAACATGGGTGAACATATCTCACCTACTTATTGTCTCACCTGCATTTTATGCACAGAATATATTTGTTTGTTTGTTATTGTGTTTTATTTTATATTAAGTTAGCTGTGTGTGTGTCTGTTGCTAATGCACAGATATTCAGTATATTGTCTTTGTTCTGTGGATGGAGTCTCTTCTCTACACACCAACTAAACATTTGTACTATTATGTACCTTTCATTTGCTCTGGTCTAGATAGTCTAATGCTTTTTATTAAGAAATTATTATCTCTTTCACCACATTTACATTCACATGTAAATAAAACTATAAATATACATTGAGCAACAATTTTTGTTTGAAAAGTTCACTTGCTTGTCATGAGTATTATTGAAGCTACATAAGCAGATGCAGAGAGATTCTTATGCTTAAAAAGGTTAAGTTTAGATGTTAAACATAAAAGCGTATTGTGATCTTCAGATTTGTTTGAGAAGAAACCATGCTGGTCTAATATATAAAGAGACTTTTCCCCAGTGTATATGTATATTTAAAGGGTTAGTTCACCCAAAATAAAATGTAAATTGTCGTCATTTACTCGCCCTCATATCATACACGTATAACTTTCTTCTGTGGAAACACTAGAGAAGATATTTTGAGGAATATCTCAGTGTCTCTGATTGGTTGCCGACATTCTTCAAAATATCTTTTATGTTCCACAGACAAAAGAAATGAAGAAAGGAAAATACAGGTTTAAAGCTACAAGAGGGTTTACACACACACACACACATAAATGCAAATGACACATTTCTGAGTGCTTTATTAAACAGAAATTTCATGTTTAATCCCATGCAACAAGAGATTAACACGTTTGCCAAATTGCTTTATGTTACACTTACTCTCGCATCAGCTGTTGTGTAAACAGTAGGGGTGTAACTGTTCACAAAATTCACGGTTCTATATGATACACTTGTGTCACGGTTCGGTTTGGTACATTTTTGATACAGCAAAAAGAAAGAAATACCAGAGAAATTTCCTGGATTTATTTTTTTTTATCTTTTTTTTAAATTAAAACTAACATCACAAAGTATGACATTTTTTTACTTTGAGCAATTCTGGAGCTATAATTGACTCTTCTTAGGAGCATATAAAACAAAACAGCTCCTTGGAAAAAATATTGTAGTAGTTATAAACAAAGGTTTATTTTAGTTCAGAATGATTAACATTTGAGGGGTATTCATAACATTGTCAAAATAAAACCGACGTAATGTTACTTGAAGGCATTGTAGCCTAGGCTACTATTCCTGCCAAACTTACATGGTTGCAGTTAGTGTTACTACAGTAAATCCATGGTGAATGTTGCAGATCTGTGGACACTGGATAGTTCATTCATGCCACAATCTTTATTCCTGGTTTCCACGTCAGTGCTGTTTGATCCGTTAATAACGGAGAAATGTGAATGTTTCTCACTAGATCCCGCAGCGATGTTATTACTTCTGTGGCGAATTCAAATGCTTTCTTTACTGGATCTCTTATTAGCGCTGTTTAGTAACAGTGTCGCTTGATCAAGATCGGCTCGCGCTGCTTTGGTCCAAACTGATAAACAGTCCTTCAACCACAAAATAACGAGCAGTTTCGTTCTGCTTGCATTACGTTTGCCATTTGATGTTGGACAATGTTGTGGTCGCGCCGGCGGATTATGAGCGCGCTCACCACGCGCAACGCGCCTACATTTGAAATAACGAAATTTCAAGGGGTGCAGGTCCACCATCTGGTCTGGATATGGACTAGATCCGGCTGAATACAGTAACCTTGGGATAAGACTGAGACAGAGAGACTAACATTAGCATAGATGCCATTCTTCTTACGATGTAACACGTACATTCTGTGTTATGGGAAGTGTTTCCGGTTCTGGTTGACCGAATTTATGCAGCCTAACGATCCTTTAACAGATGTGAATTATAGAAATGTGAGAGTGTGTTATGTTTATGCTAGGTAAAAGAGGTGTGTTTTTAAATAGATTTAAACTTATCTTGTGTCTGCCCCTCGATCTGCTGCCAGTCCATGATCCGATCGATCTCCATCTCAGCAGCATTAGCTGTGAGGGTTTCTCTGAACTGCATCTTTTAAATAAAGGAATAGATATCGTGAGGTCAATATTAAATCTTAAGCATTAGTTTAAGCACATAGGTTTAACAAATGTTGTTGCCAGAGTTCACATATCAGTTTAAAATATCGGTAACACTTTACAATAAGTTCTCAATTGTTAAAATTAGGCTAATTAATGTGTTAACTAACATAACCAATGAACAATACATTTGTTACAGTATTTATTAATCTTTGTTAATATTAGTTAATAAAAATACAATAAAAAATTATAATAAAAATTAGTTCACAGTGCATTAACTAATGTTAACAAATTCAACTTTTGATTTTAATAATGCATTAGCAAATGTCAAAATGAAAATGAACTAAGATTAATAAATGCTTAAGTATTGTGCATTCTTAGTCCATCTTAACTAATGTAGTTAAACTTATATGAACGAAGGTCTTGCGGGTTTGGAACGAAATGAGGGTGAGTAATTATAATGACAGAAAATAAATTTTTGAGTGAACTAACCCTTTAGGTGACATCTTGCTTTCTTTTTCAGATTTCAGAGAACCCAAAGGAAAAGAGGCAGTCGTCTGATGTAAGCCAGATTTTTAAAACCTGAACTGTTGGACACTTGTATTTATAAACATCAAACTTCTGAAACTAATTATATCTTAAAGGGTTGTAGTCATTTTGTTCTCTTTGTCCCACTTTTACTTTTTTAAAGAATTGTCTTTTGTATCTTTTTGTCATTGATTGCGTTAAACTATTAAATACAATAAGGGATTCAACTGCTGGAAAGGTGTCATTTTTATTCTAAAATGTTTCCCCCAAAACTTTTAAATGGTCAGGAATTTGTTGATGTATAATTTGAAGTGTATATCACGGTACTTCAGATGGCAACATTGCTTTTTGACATTACATTTCAGTTGTATTTTCAATAAAAGTTATTTAGAATCAACATCACATTTTAACATTGATCGAACAATATTACCAATCACTCTTTTTGTTCATTTCAATACTGATTCAACAGCAGTGATTCAGAATCAACATCATAGTGTAATGTTGATTCAGAGACATTTGCATTGCTTTTTGCTGAAATCTCACCATTGTTTCAACATTAATTGCAGGTGGAAAAGTGATATTGAACTAACATCACATTGTTGTGTTAATTCAATGCAATTAGCTTTGACGCCTTACATTTTTTTCAATGATTGCTTGCTAACTGGGTTATAAAAAATAAAAATAAATCCCATTTATCTCCAAGTAAAATTTCAATCTCCACTTAAATTTTTAATTGTAACTAATTTCTTGACAAAAGGGTAGTGAGTAGATTTTTTATTCATTTTATTTATATATTGAACATGTACAAACAAACAGGTAAATACTTGAACATTAGATGAACATTAGATGAACAAAATTAACATCGCTACTTTTTAGTCCTGAGACCCGACTAGGAAGAAAACTGCAAGATCATATCAGAAGACAAAATTAAATAAGAAAGCATATAATTATGAGAGGATGACATAAAAGTGAGTGGATGAGTGGAGTTTTCCTTTTTGTAGATTGAAACACGAAAATATCTTGAACTTGTGTTAACCACACCTTATTTCAGGGGTTTAACCAAAAACACATTGACTTCAGGCCGATGGAACCAGAAGTGCTAAAATGTGAACTCAGTTGTGGATTTTAGACTCATTCCTGCAGCACACAGACGCCTCAGGTCAGGCAGCCGTATGACAGCGTATCTCCATCAATCCATCGAGTTGTCTGCCCATGCTGAAGCTCTGCGGTCTGGCTGTCATGTACTCCAGAAGGTCTCGAGCTCCAGGCGTCAGAGCTCTGTTGATCAACACAACACAGGAGGTCGAGAGCAGATTCCCTCTCTGTAAGGCCAGCAGGTCTTGAAGGTAAAGCTCAGGGTCATGATCCATTAGAACCAGATCCAGAAGATCATTCCCAGTGTGAGAGAGTAAAGAAGAGATGGCCTCAGCCGAGGAGCATGTCAATACCTGAAACTGAGCAAAAACATGCTGAGGTCATTTTACCACACCGTATATGCAGGGTTTTTAAAAATAAAATGTAAGTCTTTTTAACACTTAGGGGTCGACAAGCGCGCCGGCGGTCATAATAGCACAATAGACTTAAATTACTCTGTCATTTATGATCATACAGAAAAAAGAAATATGAAAAAAGAATCTGTGAGATGTATACTTTTGTATGTGTCCACTTACAATCAAAACAAAACATTGTGCTTTTGTAAAATAAAGAAAATAAACAGGGTGTGCTTTCTGCCTCTCCATCTCCGTGAACTTTTTTTTCTTGAGTTCGTCTATAAACTGAAACAAAACTCAGCGAATACACATTTAAGTGTGTACTTTTAAATGATCTAATTCAAAACGAAAACAAATATTCTCTATTTAAGTCATTTGTTTGAAAGCAACAAGATGTCCAGTTTCTCAAGCGAGTGCTCATCTCTAATCACGCAAAAGAGATTCACATGCAAATAGTCCATGTGAAGGAACGCAAATCTGTAAATGCCCTCATTACCTCAAAAAAAATTCACCAAACTTCATCAGTCCTCTGCTTTTCATCGAGTTTGGAAGACATGATGTGAGCTTACATTGGATTTACCTCAGAAGAAGAACACGATTTGAAGATAAGACAGAGATTTTAAGGTAAGAAATGTATTCTGAATTATATTAGAGTGTTATTTTTGCATTAACTTCATATTGTAGTTGAACTGTTGCAAGACTAAAATGTATGAAATCAATGGCAACATGTTGAAATATGAACTATAGACAGTTGGGCAAACTATAAATGCTAAATAAATATTCTTGTATGACACAAGAATGTTTTTATGGTCTTTAATATAAAACAATATGATCTAAAAGTATATACCTGTGTTTAGTATGAAATACTGTGTTCGTGGATATCTGCTCAAACATAGATGTTTATTATAATGTGGTGACAATAATGTTTCGAGCAGCGACTCGATCGCTTCAGTAAATGTTCTCTGTGAGCGCTGGGAGTTTGGGTCACTCGCGCTGTGCATTTGAAAAGCAAAATGACAGAAACATAGGGTCCACTTAATTTAATAAGATTTAAATCGTATGGTTGCTTATTGCTAGTTAGGCATTTGTAAAGACACTTTTGGAGACTTTTAACAACAGGTTTGTGTATAAACTACTTTCTCAGCCGTTTGGTCGACGGACACCGCGAAAGGTGAAAAAAGGTGTGTTAATGATCTCCATTCTTATAGTTGTAAAGTGGTTGAAGGAGGTACCTGTAATACAAATCCTAACACTCCAGTGAAACGTCCACCAAAGAAAGCTAAGACTGATGGAGGAAATTAACTTTCTTTGACGCAATGGGATGCAAGAGAACATCATTCGCGTTCTGACGGCGAAAATTGACGAACAATCCGATAAAATTGACATGGCAGTCAAACAAAACACTCAACAAATCGAAGGACTCAAAAAAAAAAAAAACACCCGATATCTGTTATCAAGACATTGGTGATTTAAAGGAGGAAAGTGCATGTCTTAAAACAGAGTGTGGAATCTCAAAAGAAGATTCACGAAATGGAGCAGAAGTTAAACAATGCTGAGCGATAAAACAGGCGATGGAACTTGCATCTCTATGGATCCCCTGAGAGATCAGAAGACGACGTTAAAGAATATATTCATATATGAATACATGCATATTAAAAAAAAAAAATATGCAAAGAGATCCTTCCAGAAACTGATTGCAACTTTGTGACAGGTGCCATCGATGTAGTCCACAGATTGGCAGAGATGAAGAGGAATGTCACTCAGTGATCATCAGGTTTCTTTCACGGACGGCAAGAGACTTGGTATGGAGAAATGCCAAAGCAAATGAATATCTACAAAGAGGATCTGACCGCTGCAGACAAAGAATCACGCACCAAGTTATGGCCTCTTGTTGAAAAAGCACGCAAAGAGGGAAAGAATTACCTAATGTTTCAGTAACTGAAATGTAGAGTACTTAGAGCAAGTAACTTACTTTTGAGTATGCAGTAGCCTATGTAGGCTGTATAAGTAACAAGTTATGTTAGAAATGGTATAATATAGAAGATATTTATGCAACAAACAATAGTTTTAAAAGACCCTAGTTCAATAATTCATTTTTTCAATAAATAAATAAATAAATAAATAAAATAAAAGTAAACAATTAATGCCAGAGGTTTACGTGATCTTTTGAAAAAGAAATCCTTATTTTTATATTTTAAAGGAAAGGGTGTCCTAAATAAATAAATTAAAAATTATTTTGTGCAAGAAACGCATGCGTGTAAGGAAGATGAAAAGATGAGAAGTCAATGGGGAAATGACACATGGTTCTCACATTTCAGCAATAGATCTGCAGGGGTCGCTATACTAAAAGGAAAATTCAGAGCCATGAAATCGATAATTTGGGAAGAATGGTAATATAGCAAGTTAACATTGATCAAACTCATTACACTCATGTGAATTCATATGCTACCAATAATAGACAGCTTAATGAAACATTTTTCAGAAATTAAATAGAAACGAATCATACCTAATTTTCCCTTATCAAAAATGGGGAGGTGATTTCAATAGTGTATTTGATGAGGATTTGGATTGATGGCCATCAAGAAGCAATGAAACTCGTTTTGAAATCAGAAATGTATGTACCCGTGTTGGTTTAGTTGACATCTGGCGACTCAAAAATCCAGACAAAAGAATGTACACATGGAGCAACAAAGATTATTCCAAACAACCACACATTGATTTTTTCCTAATATCACATGAACTGGAACAGTGTGTCCAGATGGTTTCTATCGAGCCGTCAGTCTTAACTGACCATAAGGGTATATCACTCTTGATAAATATTCATGGTCCAGACGAATCTAAATTAAAAAAGGGGTTATTGTAAATTGAATAAAAAGTTATTAGATGATCACAATTTTAAACTGATGGTATCAGATTAAATGAAATACAAAATTAGGAACCTAGCAATTTTAATTGGGAAATCGATTAGTTAAGACAAAAAGAATATATCGTTATCAAAGAAATAATGCGCCTATCAAGTAAAGAACATTTTAACACACAGGAACTAATGGTTTTATCATCATTACAAGTACAACTGGATAACTCACACACACCCTGACGAAGGCATGTAAAGCCGCAACACGTAGGTGGATCTGTCACCAATTTTAATGCTTAAGCCATGAATGAAAAACAACTTTTTAACTTTTTTCTACTTACTTTGAGTGCCTTGGAGTTCTTTAGTTCTCAGATTTTAAGTATCCCAAACAACCAAAGATCACCGAGATTTGACACCCTGAAGCAGCACTTCTTTTGCATTCTTTGCTCTGACAACTGGTTAACATTTATCAAGAGAAAGCAGAGGGTGCATTTATCAGATCAAGATATAAATGGTTGGAACAGAGGGAAAGAAATACTAAGTACTTTTTTAATTTGGTAAAAAGAAATGGTGAATTGACCTCTATTGTTAGTTAATAATACAGACACAGGTGATGAAAAAAGATATCACAGTTCGTTACTCAGTTTTACAAAGGTCTGTACGGACTCAACTTTGTGTCTTCAGATCTGAATGACTCTCTAGATAATGTCTTAGATAAAGCCAAAGTTAATGAGGATGATTTTAAATTGTTTTGTGATGGTGATTTAAGATTGGAGGAAGTTAAAGAGTGTATTGGCAACCTTAAAGATAATCGTTCTCCAGGTAATTATGGACTTGTCAGTGAGTTTTATAAAGTGTTTCGAGATAAGTTGGTTCCATTTTTGCTGGCCGTATTTATAGAATCTATTGAAAAGGGGGAACTGCCCTCCTCTGTAAAACAAGGTGTTATTACATTAATTCCAAAGCCAAACAAAAATATTCTTTGTTTAGAGAATTGGAGATCCATTAGTCTATTAAATAATGATGCCAAATTATTCGCTTTAATCTTTGCCAAAAGACTGAAAAAAAGATTAGAAAATATTATAGATGAGGAACAGACTGGATTTATTCAAGGAAGGCACATTAGTAATAATATTAGATTGATACTAGATATGGTAGACTACAATGATTATGTTTTAGATAGTTTTATCTTATTTATAGATTTTCACAAGGCATTTGATACCATAGAACACAACTTTTTATTTAAAGGGTAACTAAACATCTGGTCAGAGCCGGACTCCACCCACTGGCAATATTTGAAAAATGCTGGAAAAGTAAGCAGAGCCCAGTGGAGGGGGGAGGGTGGGGAGAGGCGTACATCTGAGATGCATCTCTCTGTAGGCAAGGGCGTGGTGAGCTGGTTCTCTTACGAGAGATACTCTCGTACTGCGTAGAATACGCTAGGGGAAAATCCTTTTCCACGAGAATACTGAAGCCAAAAAATTATCCTTTAATTTTGTATTAATGTAAAACGCGTTGCTGCAGCATACAGGCATAGGCGAGACAGCTCGCGCGCCTATTGGCTGGTCTGCTGGCAACTGCTTGAGCCTATCGAGCGAGACCTAGAGTGACGTCATACCCAATGAGGGCGCTTTGCGCCCTCTGCGTCACGTCCCGCCGAAACGGGCGTGGCTTAGGTCTATAAATATCGCTCGTGGGCTCATATCTCTGATTTTTAATCCTTCAGCGAAGCAACTCACATCGCTGGATCCGAGAAGAAGCCACGCTGTTTGAAGAAGCATCTCAGCGGGACGAGTCGAGAAGCTGCTGGCCGCGCCGCCTTCATCGCCTTCCTGTTGCGCTATCCAGCGCCCATATCCTTTTCTCTGCACTGTGTGTGTGTGTTCGCTGGCGCGACACACACTGACTAAAAGAGCTTGCGTCTTTTTAAAGATGCCTTCCTGCGGCTCGTGCAGAGCCACACTCAGCGACGGGGACCGCCACGTGGTTTGCGTTTTCCTGCCTGGGTGAAGAACACGCAGCTCTCGCGCTTGCTGACGGTGGCTGCCCTCACTGCGAGCTGTTGCCCATAGCGACTCTGAGGACTCGCTTGGCATTTTTTAACGAGACTGCGCCCACACCTGCTGTAGTGCCGCGCCGTAAAAAGCGCAGCGCTCAACGAATCCCGGAACCTTCTCCCAGCCGCCAAAGCTCGCCGGTTTCGCTTCCTGACGGACAACGGCCGCGGTCTGCCGTCGCTTCCGTCGACGACGCGGATGAGATTGACGTGATGCTGCGAGAAGGGGATTCCTGCTCTCTCCTGGCTTCAGGCAGTGAAGGCTGGGCGAGCTCTGAGGATCTCGTGCCCCCTGCCCGTGCTTCGACGGGAAAGAGAGCGAGCATTGAGGCAGAGCTCATACGCGTACTCACTCAGGCCACGGCGAGCCTCGGCCTCGATTGGGTTACGCCTGAGCAGCCCGCTCACAACCGGCTGGACGGCTACTTACATTTACATTTATTCATTTACATTTATTCATTTAGCAGACGCTTTTATCCAAAGCGACTTACAAATGAGAACAATAGAAGCAGTTAAACTAGCAGTAGGACAACAAAATGCAAGTGCTATGACCCTTCTCAGTTTAATTCAACGCATTTTTTGTTTAATTTTTTTTTTTTTTTTTTTTTTTATAGAACAGAATAGAGTAGTTGAGAGAAAGTGTTAGTATTACTGGATCAAGTGCTGTCGAAAAAGAAGTGTCTTCAGCCGTTTCTTAAAAGTGGCTATGGACTCAGCCGCTCTGGTTGAGTTCGGCAGATCATTCCACCAGCAGGGAACAGTCATGGTAAAGGTCCGAGAAAGAGATTTTGTGCCTCTTTGAGATGGCACCACAAGACGCCGTTCACTTGCAGAGCGCAAGTTCCTGGAAGGCACATAAGTCTGAAGTAAAGAGTTAAAGTAAAAGGGAGCAGAACCAGTGGTTGTTCTGTAGGCAAACGTCAGTGACTTGAATTTGATGCGAGCGGCAACTGGCAACCAGTGCAATTTTGTGAGGAGAGGAGTGACATGTGCCCTTTTCGGCTCGTTAAAGACCACTCTAGCTGCGGCGTTCTGGATCAGCTGCAGAGGTTTGACTGTGCAAGCTGGAAGACCAGCCAGGAGAGCGTTGCAATAGTCAAGTCTGGATAAAACAGACTCCTGCCTACTACTAGGCAGTCATGATAAAATGATAAAAGTCTGGATAAAACAGACTCCTGCCAGACTACTTCCTGCCCGGGGAGCGCACTTCGCCTGCATCCAAGCCAGCGCCTTTTCTTCCTGAGCTTCACGAAGAAGTCGCTAAGTCTTGGAGCTCCCCTTTTTCGGCCAGGACACGATCTTCTGTTTCTCTGGCGTTCTCCGCTGTCGACGACGCCAAGAACAGAGGATACCACTCCCTGCCGCTGGTCGAAGAGGCTATTGCAGCGCACTTATGCCCGCCCTCCGCTGGACGGCGTGCTAAGATGGCGCTGCCCTCAAAAGCCTGCCGCACGACGTCATCCCTGACGTCACTCTAGGTCTCGTTCCATAGTCTCAAGCAGTTGCCAGCAGACCAGCCAATAGGCGCGCGAGCTGTCTCGCCTATGCCTGTATGCTGCAGCAACGCGTTTTACATTAATACAAAATTAAAGGATAATTTTTTGGCTTCAGTATTCTCGTGGAAAAGGATTTTCCCCTAGCGTATTCTACGCAGTACTCGTTCCTCTCTCTAGAGAGAACCGAGGTTACGTTAGTAACCGAGTACGTTCCCTCTGACGTCACAGGCCACCACAACTTCCAATAGGAAAATTCAACTGCAGTAGCCACTGTTCAACCTGAAGAGGGCAGATGTTTTTACACCATATATTGTAGAATTAAAACACAAATGTCAAAAAAAATTACTTGAATCAATGAACAGCATTAATAAAGCCCCAGTCTTACAGATCATTAACTAAAAAAAGTTGTTTTAGGGTTTAGTTACCCTTTAAAGCAATTTAATTTTTTGGGTTTGGCAGTTATTTTCAGAAAGCTATCAAAACCCTATACAGAGGATGTACCAGTTCTGTAAAATTATCAAGGGGGACTTCTGGCAGATTTGAGATAGGTAGAGGGAACAGACAAGGGTGTCCGATCTCCCCATTTATGTATTAGTTAGCAACGCAAATAATGGCTCTTCACATTAATAAAGGACATTTCCAAGGAATTACAGCATTAGGGAAAACATTTAAGTTGTGTCAGTTTGCAGATGACACTGCTTTATATTTGAAAGATAGGAATGAAATAATTAAAGCAGTGAAATGCATAAAATAATTTTCAGATGTATCAGGGCTAGGAATGAATATGAATAAGTCTGTTCTGTTTCCTCTTAAAGAATGTTTAACTAATTTCTGTAATATTCCAATTGCAAATCAAGTAACATATATGGGAATTGTTATATGTAAAGATGAAAATCTGCGTAATAATTTAAACTTCAATCCAATTATTAACAAAACTAGTGACAGGTTTAATGCATGGTTACGAAGGGATCTGTCAATCCAGGGACGGGTACTTTTGTCAAAAGCTGAAGGAATCTCCAGATCAGTCTATGCATCATTATCATTGGATATTCCCCCAAAAGTGACCAAACAATTGGATCAAATTCTTTTTTATTTTATTTGGAAAAACAAGCCACATTATTTGAGAAAAGAAAATTTATGCAATCCCAAAGATCATGGTGGTTTAGAGGTGTTGAGTTGAACAATGTATTTAAAATAAATTGGCTTATTCAGTATTTAAAAAATAAAGACAGTATTTGGAATTCCTTTCCTAACTATCTATTTAAACAATTGGGCGACCTCTCATTTTTATTGAAGTGTAATTATTCAATTGAAAAAATACTGTTTAAGCTTGCAAAAGTTCATAAACAAGCTCTCACTGGCCTACAAACATAACTTGTCACCTAGGATATATTATATTTGGAACAACAAAGACATCCTTTACAAAAATAAATCTCTCTTTTTTGATTACTGGTTTGAAAACAATATCATATTAGTTAGTCAGCTTTTAAATTAGAGAATTTTTGAATACATATAAAATACCAGTTAGACCTAGAGACTTTGCAGTTGTAATGGTTTCCCAGGAAAGTATTGATCCTTCTTAGAAATGCAATGAAAGATCTAAATTTTGCAGATATCATGGATAAAATATTTCTTGGTAATACAAATATTTTACAAAATAAAGTCTCAAATAACTACAATAGGAATATACTTAATAATATTGTTTACCCTCCAGCTCGCTTTTTCTGGTAATTTGTGTTTGGAGATAATACTTTGCGAACAGTGGATAAACTCTACATTAATAACAAAGTACAAGTCACTTTTAAAATAATGCATAGAATATATCCAGTAAAACATGTGCTGGAACGTTTTAAATTAGATATTGATTAATCTTGTAATTTTTGTAAAGGTGAAAAGGAATCAAATTTTCATTTATTTTTCCATTGCATTCATACAAAAATATTTTGGATTGACGTGGAGCATTTAATTAAGAAAAAATTGAACACTGATTTGCAGCTGAGTGGATTTGACAATGATACAATTCAATGATCATGGGATTGAGAAAGATAAGGCATACTTCATACAATTATTAATATTAATGGGGAAGTTTCAAATTCATAAAATGAAATGGTCTGACTCCAAACCTAACTTTTCTTGCTTTAAACATGATTTCAAGCTTTATTGTTCTATTTTGTGTAATTGCACGAGTAAAAAGGCAATTAGAGCTGATAGCGTTGTAAGCAGGGATGATGTTGTATAAAGTAGCACCCTTTTTCTTTTGTTTGTAATACTTTTTTTCCTGTCCTCTGGCACTGTTCTTATTTTATTTGACTTTATTTACTTTATATTTGTTTTACTTTGAATGATTAGGTCTCCTTGTATTGTTCTGGTTCATGGCATTTATAAAATGTAAAAAAAGGGACATTCTTAATACAACTATGGCTGTAACTGAATAAAAAGGAGATACAAACACTTTGACTTATTAAATATGAAGACAATATACACAAATGCAACAATATATTGTTTATCTGTTTTCTCCAAGCCATCGCAGGTAAAATATATTTATGCTGCAATTCTAATTGACATAGCATTAATTATATTTAGAATACTTCAGAATAATATACTGTCTTTTCAGATCCCAAATGGAAATTATTTCAAACACTTATCACATGATAAAGTGAGTTGAGTAAAAACATGTAATGTTTAGTGCGTTTTGCTTTTCCGATGCACAGTGTAAGTGACTCAAACTCACAGCGCCTGCAGAGACAATTTATTCTATGAAACATTATTGTTTAGCACGTTATAAACATCTACATTTGAGCATATATTCACAAACAGTATTTCACAGTAAACACTGGTCTAAACATTCACACTCATGTTACGGTGTAAAACACTCATATTACTTTTATATTGTACAGTGTTTTATATTATAGTGCATAAAAACATCCTTGTGTCGTACATTTATATTTATTTAGCATTGATTTTAGGCTTATTTCTCACAGTGCATCTTCCAAACTCAATGAAAAGCAGGGGAATTATGAAGTTTGATGCTTTGTTGAGGTGATGGGTGCGTTTACAGGTTAGCGTACATGTGGACGATTAGCATGTGAATCGCTTGAGCACGCATGGATGTGAACACATTAACGATAATGAGCAGACGCATGAGAAACTGTACCTCTTGTTGGTTTCATACGGATTACATAAACAGAGAATATTTGTTTCCGATATGACCTACTTCATTTAAAATGAGACACTTCAAGCTCTCTCATGTCTGTAAGGCAAGTATTCACTGAGTTTCGGTTCATTATTGATACGAGTTTCAGAAAAAAGTTCAAAGACTAAGACGGCAGAAAGCGCATCCTATTTGTTTTTTTTTCTTTAACAAAAGCACAAAGTTGTGTTATTGTGAGTGTACACAAATACAAGTAGACACTTAACAGTTTCGAATGATGTATAACGCTTATCTGTATGACCAAAATCAATGGAGTATTTTGAGTCTCATTTGCACTGATAAGAAAAAAAGTGAGGGGGTTAAACTGAGGAAAGTATGGTGATATTTATATTTTTACCTTATTCACCTGTAGTGTCTTGCCTTATTAACAATCTAAATAAACTGGAATTAATTCAAAGACAACATATTATTATGACACCTGATACCTGCTGGTGTTTGAAGCCTGCCACTAGTATGATCTCCTCCCCTAGATCTGCTGTCAGAGGATCAAGCTCTACAGTCAGCAGTTTTCCAGACGGAGGGAGCAGACGCAGAATCCTGACTGAAGCGTAGCCACAGTGTGTCCCCAACTCCAGAACCCTCCGCGGGGCTTCACGCTTCACAATCTCATCCAGAAACTCACCTACAACCACAAGAGAACGTGTTACTACAGAGCAGAAGACTAGCGGAGTATTACCTGATTTAATAAAGCATTTTGTATAACATCTACTATGTAGACATACTCTAACATTCACAACCAAGAACATGCATGGAAACTAAGCTGCAGATTCAGTCAATTATAACTGGTCATTTGCATATAGAAGTCTGAAAGGTACATTAGAAAGGCAGTGTTTGAGGGTCAGAAATTGTTCATAGAAGACAAAAATTAAATGCTACAAAAGTGAAGAAAGATGATGACCTTTTTTAACAATGAAAAGAACATCCATTAAGTGTGATTAGTTAAAGTCTTTAAGGAGGCACACACACATCAGGATTACAGACTCCAGTGCCTGACCTTTCTGAGGGCCGATGTTGAAGGAGGTGTGTGTGGTGGAATAGAGGTCAAAGGTCAGCAGAACACTCTGAGCCTGTCCGTGGGTGCAGTTGGAGAAGACATAGGCGTGAGTGGAGCTGACACACACCTTCCTGTGAGAACGCCTGAGTGTGCCAGAATACAGCTGACGGCAAAGAGCCAACAGCGGTGAGCGGAAAACAGCCGTCATCACGACCACAGCCGAGAGCAGAGGAACAGAGAACACCAGCAGAGACATCAGTGAACATCAGTGACCCTAACAGAGACATCAGTGAACATCAGTGACCCTAACCAGTCCCTCCAGGATTTCACGATTTTTTTTGTGTGATTTTTGCGATCAAAATGACTGATTTTGTGGTGGTAATTTCCAGAAATTTGTGAAAAAATTTGTGATTTTTATATTTTATAATTAGGACATCACATTTACCATAAAAAAATGATGTCAGATGCACAAGAGTCATACATGACACAAATCACAAACAAAATGCATAAAGCATGTTTATTTTGGTCTAATCAAATTCTCATCAAATTAACTTTTAAAACAACCTATGGGCACAACACAAGACCAGGAACATCCAAGAAATGATTTAAATAATCAAGTAAACACTTAGTAATGAAATAAGAACAAAGGAACAAATAACAAAAAGAAACAAAACAGGACAAATAAATACAAGGATACAGTTACAAACAGTGGATAATTTACTTTTTTTTTATTATTGTGCTGTAGCCTATTGTTGTTGCTTGATTAACATTAACAACAGCAGGTAAATTAGGTTACTGTCACTTTATAGTCCAGGCAAAGTAACTCATTTTGGAGCCAAAAATAGAATAAATTGTAAAAGAATTTTTTTCAGCATAGATCATTTCTATGAGGTGTCCAGAACAACATACTAAAAGTCCTAAGAAATCCTAGTTGAGGAAATATGTTAAATTCTCATCAATCCGAGATGTGTGCCAATAAGGCCAGGCAACAATACACCCCCAATGGGGCTATTTTTTTCCTTTACTCCTATCAAAATGAAACTTTACACAATGAAAGTACCCATGGAAAGTACAATTTTTTGTATTACAAGTTTCTTTGAAAATTAATTTTAATATGCAAATGAGCTATACACTAATCGAATATAGGCTAAATATACCCGCATATAGGCTTAATTTTTTCCTTTACTCCTACCACAAAAAAAAACTTTACACAATGAAAGTCTACAAGAAAAGTAAACCATTTTGTATTAGAAGTTTCTTTGAAAATGAATTTGAATATGCAAATGCGATATACTAATCGAATATGTCCAGAATACACCCTAATGGACTTATTTTTTCCTTTACTCCTATCACAATCAAACCTCACACAGTGAAAGTATACATGAAAAGTAACATTTTTGTTTTACAAGTTTCTTTGAAAAATCTATTTTAAATATGCAAATGAGCTCAACACTAGGCCTAATTGACTTACTGTATGGCCAAGATACCATAAAGTCACAAGTAGAAAAAACAGGGGCCAAATAACTAACACATTCATGTCCATTCAGTAAATTAACCTATGTATAAACACGATAAATTTAAAGGATTAGTTCACCCCAAAATGAAAACAATAGGTAATTTAAAAAAAATGTTTTTAACTTCAATAGTTCGGATTGAGCTGATCAACAAACGGACAGGGAACTACGTTATCACTTGAAAGGTCAAGCCGGCGCCGGCAGAAGTACCGCCCCACTGTTTACAATGCGACTGTACGTAAGGAGGATAGTTCCAATAGTATTGTTTGCTATTATATATATAGTAATAGTATTCAGTGAATATGAATATGAATAGTATATGAATAACATTCTGATGAATATGAATAGTAGTTCAAATAGTATTGACGGCGCCGGCGTGACCTTTCAACGTGATGACGTAGTTCCCTGTCCGTTTGTTGATCAGCTCAATCCGAACTATTGAAGGAAAAAAGTCTATACATTTATTTTTTTTATTTTTTATGACCTATCATTTCGCGGGATAACAACCTCTTCTTCAGCTGTGATCGCGTACAGCCCGTTTAAACACTTCAAAGACTTTTGAAACTGCATTGATTTGTACTTAAAATCGATGGTAACCAATAAAGTCCATTGTTAGACGAAAAATCCAGAAATGTTTTCCTCAAAAACATAATTTCTCTCCCACTGAGGAAAGAAAGACATGGATATTTTGGATGGCATTAGGGTGAGTAAATTATTAGGAAATTTTCATTTTGGGGTGAACTAATTCTTTAAAGTCACTTGCCACACTTACCTGGGTCACTTGCCACAAAAGACTTATATTGACCTTAAAGGCAGGGTAGGTAGGATTTAAAAAAAAAAAACATTCCAAATTTGTTTAAACTGTCTTTATATACCAATACATAATTAAAATGCAAGTAATCTGAAAAAGAGAGTATAAAAATCGAGTGTCTTTAGACCTCTCACGACTGTTGTAAACAGCTCATTATTTCCATTCACTCCACCCCTTCCCTTCTGGGCTCCTTCCAAAGCCACACCCCCAAAACACATGAACGCGCGACTCCAAACGCTCAGGCTCAGCTGGAAGACGCATTTATTACCTGAGACGAGTGGAGAGGAACGAGCGCAGTGCATGCAGTGACATCATGTCAGAATCACATGTAATAAAATACCTAACTTTATCACTATGAATATAAACAAATAAGATGGCTTTTAGTAGCCTACTCACTATCAAGCTAGCATATCGATACTGGATACTGGTTGATACAAATCAGCAACAACTAAGTTACATCACCACAGTTTTATAATGTCTTGTGTACAGATAAACAGAGTAACATACACTCAAACAACTCCTTCTCACAACTGTATTGCAGACAAAAAATAATATAACACACACACACACACAACACAGTGTGTACGACACACAAGGCGTCACTTTTCATCCCCTTTAGGTCCCTCAGTTCTCGCCATCGCTGGAAAGCCACGCCGATATTTACTCTCGTTTGATTTCTTTGTTTATCCAAATGCTTTTTGTTTATTGCCTTTTCTAGTACTGTCTTTCTTTTTTTGCCTGGTTTGCCTTCGCTGACTGCATATGCAGGTGCTTTGAATTTTGAATGCTCTTTCTTTCCGCGCCTCTCTTCACTCCTCAAATCAAACGGTGTCGGGTGCACGCATATGGGCAGATCTTGTAACAGGGGTGGTTGACTCTCTTTTTCAGAGCACTTACATTTTAATTATGTATTGGTATATAAAGACAGTTTAAACAAATTTGAAAAAAGGTTTTTTAGAAAATCCTACCTACCCTACCTTTAAGAATTAATTGCACAATCTTGCCTCCAGTTGCTTTCTAAATTCTTTTTTTTCTTTTGGCGAACAAGCCTTACCTAATGACATTCCCACACAGATAACATAAGAAGAAAGTCAGAATAGCCATTTTAGTCATTAGTAACATGGTGAGATTAAATTTTGGGCTGGTAGATTTACAAATGATTGGTATTGTTGGTAAGATTACGAGATTACAGGCAGAAGTCATTCTTACCAACTAAACGATTCACGCTCACACAGAAGACTGATAGACACACTTTCCAGACATTCCAGCTCTTTACAATAATTTTGCCAGACACCAAAACTGCTTCTCTTTTTGTTAGCAAATATTTCAGAACAGGCAGGCCACACATCAGACTTCCACCATTTGTAAAGTAGCTTTGCAGTGTTATGAGAAGCTAGCAACAGCAATATCTACATAGTTAAAGAAAAACAAAAAAAAATCTAAAATTAAATAAAAAACTCCAAAAAGAAACCTCCCCTGTTGTTGCTACCTTGTCGTGGTGGGGAGGCTTGTGTGCCTCCGTGACCCTGAAGACTAAACCGGCGGGGGTTATACCCCTGGCAGGCACTACCAAGCCAGGCAGTTTTCAGGTTAGAGGCTATAAGCAGCATTGCCATCACCCATTGGCAGTAGGATGATTGGATGAATATTGGGCCGATGTATTTGTCATAATGGTGTTTCTGCCATCTGCCTATGCAAATTAGGACATATTCAATAGGTGTGGCGCTCATGTGCATATTCTAATTCATTTCAAAAGAAACTTGTAATACAAAACAAGTTACTTTTTATGTATACTTTTACTATGTAAAGTTTTATTGTGTTAGGAGTAAAGAAAAAAATTAAGCCTATTTGGGTGTATTTTGGGCATATTCGATTAGTCTATAGCTCATTTGCATAATAAAATTCATTTTCAAAGAAACTTGTAATACAAAAAATTGTACTTTTCATGGGTACTTTCATTGTGTAAAGTTTCATTTTGATAGGAGTAAAGGAAAAAAATAGCCCCATTGGGGCGTATTGTTGCCTGGCCTTATTGGCACACATCTCGGATTGATGAGAATTTAACATAGTTCCTCAACTAGGATTTCTTAGGACTTTTAGTATGTTGTTCTGGACACCTCATAGAAAAGATCTATGCTGAAAAAAATTCTTTTACAATTAGTCTGTCGTAAAACGCTATTTTGCCTGGACTATTAAGACTTACTACAGTAATGACTTTTAGTTTTACGTAAATACTCGCCAAGATTAATATTTTGAAGTAATTGTAGCTATGTGTATTTGTTCAAGCGCTATAAAGAGAATTCAATACTTTACGCTGACAGGCGGTGACACGCAGTCAGTCACACACACACGCACACACACACACACACACACTGCAGTCAGGCAGTCACTCGGTCAACACAAAACAATTTACCCCCACTCTCGTGCAATATATATCAGGATATTGCTTAGCCCGCTCCTTGGTGCTTATGTGAGAGGGCAGGTGAGACAAATTTTCTTTTGCCATGTTTCTGACAGACCGCTCACAGACATCACGCGTGCGCAACATCTGTATCCACGTAAAATGCATTGAAACTTTAATTAAACTTGAGATATTTCAATTGGGTGATTATAATTTAATGTTTTGTGAGGTCTTTTTCATTTTTGTGAATATTTTGCGGTTAAATTAGGAATTATGCAGGATCGCAAAAAAATGCAACAATTAGTTGATTTTGCGTTGTATTCAGCGATCGCGGAATCGCGTAAAACTGGAGGGACTGCCTAACAGAGAACAGAAGCGGTCATAGAGAGGCACTCTGGGAAACGTTAAAGTCATGATGAAATGGAAGAAGCCAACGATCTTTTCTTCCTTAAAGGGGACCTATTATGCAAAATTCACTTTAGCATGCTGTTTGGACATAAATGTGTGTTGGCAGTGTGTGTACATAACCACCCAATAGTGATAAAAATCCACTCACTCCTTTTTTATTAATCCCCATAAATCATCAGCAGTGTCTCCCAACGACCTGTTTTCAGAATGCAGCTTTAGTGACGTCACTAAGCACAGGCCCCGCCCACGAGTGTTGACAGACACTGCCGTTCTAACATAGCCCCGCCCTAATCGAGTCCACAGCTGCTGCACTGACGAGAATGTCTCCCAAGCGTTGTAGGTGTTGTGTGGCTGGATGTATTAATCCACATAGCTCTCTCTATTTACTCCCCAAATCTGAGGCAGCCGCTGAAGATGAGGTGGAATTATTTTGTTTTTAAAGAAAATACTCCCTCAACTCTACCGAAATTCGTACTTGCGCACTTCTTATAACTTACTGTGTTTACTCCGCTCTTACGGTGATTTTCGTTTAATATGAAAAAACGGTGGAGTGTCCCTTTAAAGGTCCCCTATTATGCTCCTTTTCACAAGATGTAAATAAGCAGGGTTCTCAAGTCTCACGCATTGGCCGTGAGACACACGCAATTCAACCAGTTCACACACTCACACGCCACACCGTGTATTTCTCACGCTGAAAAGGCAATGCCAACCAAGCATGTCATGTCATGCAAGCTTTATATATAACGTTGTATACGAGGCGCGGGCACACAAAGTGAAGTTTCCTGCCGCCAGCGCGTATCTTGGCCAGATTGCGTTCGTTAGTAGGCAACACAGATGCGCGAACACACGGAAGTTGACGGAACATTCTCGGCCACCGTACGTTCGTTACTAGGTAACCAACAACATCGCGCGAACACACGTCGTGATGATGGAGAAGGTAAATTGGAAGAAAGCTCGTCTAACATTTTTAGGCTAGAACATTTAATATATAGCCCATCATATACATTATTATTGATGCAGTCAAAAACTCTACAACTACTTTGCAACCAGGCCAGAAGCTTTGGCTCAGTTTGGCTAGCTTACGTTATCTGAAACTAAGGGAAATGTTAGTGGGTATGGGAAGGAATGAAGATGTATCTCTTCATTTTATTTTAAATAAATTTAAATTTATTTATTTTATTTTAAATTATATATTATACTGTATTAATAGTATTTCTAGTTACATTAAGGCTACATACGTATTAAAGCAGAGTGCTCTGGGTAATATATATCCTGTCAAAACATACATTAATCATTGCCATTGCATTTGTATTTTTCAAACACTTACAACACAAAACACATTTCATAAGCTGGAGTGTGTACTCTTGTGTACACACTCACACACACACACACACACCCACCTTAATAATACTCTAATATGTCATTTGTTCACAATGTCCCACCACACAATAAATCATTATACCGTTTCGACTAGACATATTCAAAATGCAAAAATATTTGTTTTTCCAAACTGTTTGGAGCAATTCATTATATTTTTGTAATTTTTGAATAACTTATTTGTAATTTTGAAATATAACATTAAAGAGTATATTTGATGTGATGAATTGCTCTGTCATTTATTAGATTTACCAATTGTTATAATTTCAATTTGTGCGGGTTAACAATGGTTAAAATTGGGGGGCGGGGACAGGTGGGGGCGGGGCTCCATTAGGCTCCTCCCCCAACCACATGTGATCTCACTCCAAGCTTTTGATCAAACTTGAGAACCCTGAAATAAGTCTCTGATGTCCCCAGAGTGTGTATGTGAAGTTTCAGCTCAAAATACCCCACAGATCATTTTTTACAGCATGTTTAAATTGGCATTTTTTTGGGGCTCAGAAAAACGCGCTGTTTTAGTGTGTGCCCTTTAAATGCAAATGAGCTGCTGCTGCCGGCACAGGGGCGGAGCCTCACGAGCTCGCGCTCAGTCTCTCAGGACAATTTCATCTCACAGAATGATGATAATATCAGAAACTCTCAGTAACGGTGTTCATTTCGACCCGGAGTCGGACAATAATGCCTACAGAGTCAGAGTGCTGTATAGAGATGGAACAGGTATAGTTTAGTAGTTTAATTATGGTTATAACGTATTTGTCATCTGCTTGTATGTATCCACTATTAATAGCCTACAAGTCTGCTGTTTCAGACCAGGTCCGAATGATGATCAAACATATACTGATGAGTTTAATAAAGTTTATTGTACATCACACAAAAGATGAAGCGTCAGTTTTACTCCAGAAAATCACCGTAAGAGCGGAGTAAACACAGTAAGTTATCAGAAGTGCGCAAGTACATAAACGAATTTCGGTAGAGTTGAGGGAGCATTTTCTTTATAAACAAAATAATTCCACCTCGTCTTCAGCGGCTGCCTCAGATTTCGGGAGTAAATAGAGAGAGAGCTATGTGGATTAATACATCCAGCCACAAAACACCTACAGCGCTGGGAGACATTCTCATCTATGGCTGTGAACTCGATCAGGGCGGGGCTATGTTAGAACGGCAGTGTCAGTCAACACTCGTGGGCGGGGCCTGTGCTTAGTGACGTCACTAAAACAGCATTCTGAAGACAGGTCGTTGGGAGACACTGCTGATGATTTAAGGGGATTAATAAAAAAGGAGTGAGTGGATTTTTATCACTATTGGGTGGTTGTGTACACACACTGCCAACACACATTTATGTCCAAACAGCATGCAAAAGTGAATTTTGCATTATAGGGGACCTTTAATGATAACTGAGATCTTACAGTGTGACATTAATGACAACTGAGATCTTACAGTGTGACATTAATGACAACTGAGATCTTACAGTGTAACATTAATGACAACAGATCTTACAGTGTGACATTAATGACAACTGATCTTACAGTGTGACATTAATGACAACTGAGATCTTACAGTGTGACATTAATGACAACTGATCTTACAGTGTGACATTAATGACAACTGATCTTACAGTGTGACATTAATGACAACTGAGATCTTACAGTGTAACATTAATGACAACAGATCTTACAGTGTGACATTAATGACAACTGAGATCTTACAGTGTGACATTAATGACAACAGATCTTACAGTGGGACATTAATGACAACTGAGATCTTACAGTGTGACATTAATGACAACTGATCTTACAGTGTGACATTAATGACAACTGAGATCTTACAGTGTAACATTAATGACAACAGATCTTACAGTGTGACATTAATGACAACAGATCTTACAGTGTGACATTAATGACAACTGAGATCTTACAGTGTAACATTAATGACAACAGATCTTACAGTGTGACATTAATGACAACTGAGATCTTACAGTGTGACATTAATGACAACTGATCTTACAGTGTGACATTGACAACTGAGATCTTACAGTGTGACATTGACAACTGATCTTACAGTGTGACATTAATGACAACTGAGATCTTACAGTGTGACATTAATGACAACAGATCTTACAGTGTGACATTAATGACAACTGAGATCTTACAGTGTGACATTAATGACAACTGAGATCTTACAGTGTGACATTAATGACAACTGATCTTACAGTGTGACATTAATGACAACTGAGATCTTACAGTGTAACATTAATGACAACAGATCTTACAGTGTGACAATAATGACAACTGAGATCTTACAGTGTGACATTAATGACAACAGATCTTACAGTGTGACATTAATGACAACTGAGATCTTACAGTGTGACATTAATGACAACTGATCTTACAGTGTGACATTAATGACAACTGAGATCTTACAGTGAGACATTAATGACAACAGATCTTACAGTGTGACATTAATGACAACTGAGATCTTACAGTGTGACATTAATGACAACTGATCTTACAGTGTGACATTAATGACAACTGAGATCTTACAGTGAGACATTAATGACAACAGATCTTACAATGTGACATTAATGACAACAGATCTTACAGTGTGACATTAATGACAACTGAGATCTTACAGTGTGACATTAATGACAACTGATCTTACAGTGTGACATTAATGACAACTGAGATCTTACAGTGAGACATTAATGACAACAGATCTTACAGTGTGACATTAATGACAACTGAGATCTTACAGTGTGACATTAATGACAACTGAGATCTTACAGTGTGACATTGACAACTGAGATCTTACAGTGTGACATTAATGACAACTGAGATCTTACAGTGTAACATTAATGACAACAGATCTTACAGTGTGACATTAATGACAACAGATCTTACAGTGTGACATTAATGACAACTGAGATCTTACAGTGTAACATTAATGACAACAGATCTTACAGTGTGACATTAATGACAACTGAGATCTTACAGTGTGACATTAATGACAACTGATCTTACAGTGTGACATTAATGACAACTGAGATCTTACAGTGTGACATTAATGACAACAGATCTTACAGTGTGACATTAATGACAACTGAGATCTTACAGTGTGACATTAATGACAACTGAGATCTTACAGTGTGACATTAATGACAACTGATCTTACAGTGTGACATTAATGACAACTGATCTTACAGTGTGACATTAATGACAACTGAGATCTTACAGTGTGACATTAATGACAACAGATCTTACAGTGTGACATTAATGACAACTGAGATCTTACAGTGTGACATTAATGACAACTGATCTTACAGTGAGACATTAATGACAACTGAGATCTTACAGTGTGACATTAATGACAACTGATCTTACAGTGTGACATTAATGACAACTGAGATCTTACAGTGTAACATTAATGACAACAGATCTTACAGTGTGACATTAATGACAACTGAGATCTTACAGTGTGACATTAATGACAACTGATCTTACAGTGTGACATTAATGACAACTGATCTTACAGTGAGACATTAATGACAACTGAGATCTTACAGTGTGACATTAATGACAACTGATCTTACAGTGTGACATTAATGACAACTGAGATCTTACAGTGTAACATTAATGACAACTGATCTTACAGTGTGACATTAATGACAACTGAGATCTTACAGTGTAACATTAATGACAACAGATCTTACAGTGTGACATTAATGACAACTGAGATCTTACAGTGTGACATTAATGACAACAGATCTTACAGTGTGACATTAATGACAACTGAGATCTTACAGTGTGACATTAATGACAACTGATCTTACAGTGAGACATTAATGACAACTGAGATCTTACAGTGTGACATTAATGACAACTGATCTTACAGTGTGACATTAATGACAACTGAGATCTTACAGTGTAACATTAATGACAACAGATCTTACAGTGTAACATTAATGACAACTGAGATCTTACAGTGTGACATTAATGACAACTGAGATCTTACAGTGTAACATTAATGACAACAGATCTTACAGTGTGACATTAATGACAACTGAGATCTTACAGTGTGACATTAATGACAACTGATCTTACAGTGTGACATTAATGACAACTGAGATCTTACAGTGTAACATTAATGACAACTGAGATCTTACAGTGTGACATTAATGACAACTGAGATCTTACAGTGTAACATTAATGACAACAGATCTTACAGTGAGACATTAATGACAACTGAGATCTTACAGTGTGACATGGCTTACAGCGAGGATCATGTTTGTACAGTCTGACAAGCAACAATCGCATATATTATAAATCGCACAGTGTGCACCAGCTTTATTGTGACGTACATCAGAATGTAGGGCGGGGCTTGTTTCTGTGCATCAGCTGCTGATTGGATGTTGAGATGTGGGCTTGGCTCTCAGAAGTGGAGGCTGATGAATGTGAGTTTGCAGGAGCCGGTTCAAAGTCGACATGAAGGGAAGTTACACTCATCTTTTCCTCCCTGTTGTGATGTATATCTGAGTGAAACACAGGCCGGACGACACAACGTGCCCCGCAATCATATGATCATTCAGAGAATTTATTATTAAGAGTAAAAAAATCTTTATTTCTGTGGATTCATGTATTCCATAATGAGACGTCTTTAGACTGCCTTAAACTATTTTAATGGCGAGTACACTCAAAGTCTTACACTCCAATGTGCTACAGACCTATCGCTATTAGGAATGTATAGTTTTTATTATTGTGTTTGTGGAATTGAAGATCTTTTGTAGGCATACTGCCAATGGGTTTTGGTGTAGTTGTAGGCTGGACTATCTTGTGTTTTAATATAAAACTTGGTCTATTTCAGTCTTAATAAATAGCCTACGGGTTGTCTATATAAACAGAGGAAGTTATTCTGATTCAACATTACCAGGAACATGAATAACACAATAATGATAAATCATTTATAATTAACACTACAATATTCCATAAAAAAATAGAATTGTCAGTTTTGATTTTTATGGAGACTTAAGTAGACATTTCAAAAATATATTACAAAGTCAACAAACACATGCAACAAACACATGCATGAATCGTTCACAATAAGATGTATTCAAAAAACACATTGAAAGAATTTATTTCATGCTGAATCTAACATTTTCTAAAATCAAAATTTAGCAGTTCCAGGTTTAGTTAAAGAGAAAGTTCATCCAAAATATGTGGTTATTTACTTATTATTTATCGATCTAAACCTTTCTTTTGTGGAAAACAACAGAGGAAGGGATTAAGTAAACCCTGCTAAATCTTAGCAAACTGATGAAAGTGAAGGACGAGGTGTTTGCCTACATTACAGGTGTTCTGAAGATCGCAGTAAACTACACTCACTGTTTCATAGATTGCCACAACATGTGAACATGATTTTAGTGTAACTTAAAAAAAAGCTCGCTATTAATCGCTAGTATTTCTGCATAGTAGCCTAATATACCATTTTTAGAACTTCGTTAGCATGACAAACGTAAAGTCTTATTGTCCGATTTAATAATTGAAAAGGATAAAAATAATACAACACATTGATTTAGGTGCAGAACTTACCAGTGACATGAACAGGAACCTTTCGCGGTGTGTTTGAAATGTATTGTGCAGATAAAGAGAGGCTGACACACACACACACACACACACACACACACACACACACACACCTCACACACTCACCTGATCAGCCTGTTTATCACGGAAGTGCACGAGCTTA
The DNA here is from genome assembly GCA_023718395.1 of Leucaspius delineatus. Classification (NCBI taxonomy): domain Eukaryota; kingdom Metazoa; phylum Chordata; class Actinopteri; order Cypriniformes; family Leuciscidae; genus Leucaspius; species Leucaspius delineatus. Next base: position 2,623,515 of record CM043367.1, on the reverse strand, counting down.
AAGGTACAGAGCACTTTATGTTTGGTCAGGGGTTTCAATCTGCGTCTGTAAATACTGCAAAATAACAACAAACTGTAAAATAAAATAAAATAAAATAAAATAAAATAAAATAAAATAAAATAAATAAATAAATAAATAAAGATTAAAATAAGTAAATAAATAAATACATCATAAAATGAAATAAGTAAATTAAAAAAGATTAAAACTAAAACTATTAGTTAGTTATTAATCTATTAAATACATTAAATTAGATTAACATAAATGAAGATTTGGATGGATATAAGTAAACACAAATGAGATGTTATACTCATTTTAGATTTATAATACACACTGCAAACGGAGAGTAGCCTATGTGTGAAGCATGCAATCGCTTTCTCAGACATTAACATATAATCTTTTTAGTTTATTACTTTCAAGCAATAACATTTAACATACAAAAGAAAGTCGCCTCAGCGATATCTATAAAAATGGAATTTAATAAATAATCCTTAGTCAGTAAACACGAATGACCATGATTGGTCTGTACAATCAGCGCAGAGAAAAGTAACAGGTAATAGATGACAACAATGCAGTCACTTCTGCACAATAATGTACTCCTAATAACAGCAAGAAATGACAGATAACATTAAGAAACTGACGTTTAAATAATCAGAGAACCTGACTATTAGAGACAGTGTCCAGACTAGTAGAAACAGTAGCGCGTGATGTCCGCTAGATGGCAGCGCGTGACCAAACACGAGAGATATAATCTTAGGTGAAATCATGACATCAGCCACTGATTTCATCAAACACGAGAGATATAATCACAGGTTAAATCATGACATCAGCCACTGATTTCATCAAACACAAGAGATAGAATCACAGGTTAAATCATGACATCAGCCTCTGATTTCATCAAACACGAGAGATATCATCACAGGTTAAATCATGACATCAGCCACTGATTTCATCAAACACAAGAGATAGAATCACAGGTGAAATCATGACATCAGCCACTGATTTCATCAAACACGAGAGATATCATCACAGGTTAAATCATGACATCAGCCTCTGATTTCATCAAACACGAGAGATATAATCACAGGGTAAATCATGACATCAGCCACTGATTTCATCAAACATTAGAGATAGAATCACAGGTTAAATCATGACATCAGCCACTGATTTCATCAAACACAAGAGATAGAATCACAGGTTAAATCATGACATCAGCCACTGATTTCATCAAACACGAGAGATATAATCACAGGTTAAATCATGACATCAGCCTCTGATTTCATCAAACACAAGAGATAGAATCACAGGTTAAATCATGACATCAGCCACTGATTTCATCAAACACAAGAGATAGAATCACAGGTTAAATCATGACATCAGCCACTGATTTCATCAAACACAAGAGATAGAATCACAGGTTAAATCATGACATCAGCCACTGATTTCATCAAACACAAGAGATAGAATCACAGGGTAAATCATGACATCAGCCACTGATTTCATCAAACACAAGAGATAGAATCACAGGGTAAATCATGACATCAGCCACTGATTTCATCAAACGCAAGAGATAGAATCACAGGTTAAATCATGACATCAGCCACTGATTTCATCAAACACGAGAGATATAATCACAGGTTAAATCATGACATTAGCCACTGATTTCATCAAACAGGAGATATAGAATCACAGGTTAAATCATGACATCAGCCACTGATTTCATCAAACACGAGAGACACAATCACAGGGTAAATCATGACATCAGCCACTGATTTCATCAAACACAAGAGATAGAATCACAGGTTAAATCATGACATCAGCCACTGATTTCATCAAACACGAGAGACACAATCACAGGGTAAATCATGACATCAGCCACTGATTTCATCAAACACAAGAGATATAATCACAGGGTAAATCATGACATCAGCCACTGATTTCATCAAACACGAGAGATATAATCACAGGGTAAATCATGACATCAGCCACTGATTTCATCAAACACGAGAGATATAATCACAGGGTAAATCATGACATCAGCCACTGATTTCATCAAACACGAGAGATATAATCACAGGTTAAATCATGACATCAGCCACTGATTTCATCAAACACGAGAGATATAATCACAGGTTAAATCATGACATCAGCCACTGATTTCATCAAACACGAGAGATACAATCACAGGTTAAATCAACCACTGATTTCATCAAACACGAGAGATATAATCACAGGGTAAATCATGACATCAGCCACTGATTTCATCAAACACGAGAGATACAATCACAGGGTAAATCATGACATCAGCCACTGATTTCATCAAACACGAGAGATATAATCACAGGGTAAATCAGCCACTGATTTCATCAAACACGAGAGATACAATCACAGGGTAAATCATGACATCAGCCACTGATTTCATCAAACACGAGAGATATAAATCACAGGGTAAATCAGCCACTGATTTCATCAAACACGAGAGACAATCACAGGTTAAATCATGACATCAGCCTCTGATTTCATCAAACACGAGAGATAGAATCACAGGTTAAATCATGACATCAGCCACTGATTTCATCAAACATGAGAGATATAATTACAGGTTAAATCATGACATCAGCCACTGATTTCATCAAACACGAGAGATATAATCACAAGGTAAATCATGACATCAGCCACTGATTTCATCAAACACGAGAGATACAATCACAGGGTAAATCATGACATCAGCCACTGATTTCATCAAACACGAGAGATACAATCACAGGTTAAATCAGCCACTGATTTCATCAAACACGAGAGATATAATCACAGGGTAAATCATGACATCAGCCACTGATTTCATCAAACACGAGAGATATAATCACAGGGTAAATCATGACATCAGCCACTGATTTCATCAAACACGAGAGATATCATCACAAGGTAAATCATGACATCAGCCACTGATTTCATCAAACACGAGAGATACAATCACAGGTTAAATCATGACATCAGCCACTGATTTCATCAAACACAAGAGATATAATCACAGGTTAAATCAGCCACTGATTTCATCAAACACGAGAGATATAATCACAGGGTAAATCATGACATCAGCCACTGATTTCATCAAACACGAGAGATATAATCACAGGGTAAATCATGACATCAGCCACTGATTTCATCAAACACGAGAGATATCATCATAAGGTAAATCATGACATCAGCCACTGATTTCATCAAACACGAGAGATATAATCACAGGGTAAATCATGACATCAGCCACTGATTTCATCAAACATGAGAGATACAATCACAGGTTAAATCATGACATCAGCCACTGATTTCATCAAACACGAGAGATATAATCACAGGGTAAATCATGACATCAGCCACTGATTTCATCAAACATGAGAGATACAATCACAGGTTAAATCATGACATCAGCCACTGATTTCATCAAACACGAGAGATATAATCACAGGTTAAATCATGACATCAGCCACTGATTTCATCAAACACGAGAGATATAATTACAGGTTAAATCATGACATCAGCCACTGATTTCATCAAACACGAGAGATATAATCACAGGGTAAATCATGACATCAGACACTGATTTCATCAAACATGAGAGATACAATCACAGGTTAAATCATGACATCAGCCACTGATTTCATCAAACACGAGAGATATAATCACAGGGTAAATCATGACATCAGCCACTGATTTCATCAAACATGAGAGATACAATCACAGGTTAAATCATGACATCAGCCACTGATTTCATCAAACACGAGAGATATAATCACAGGTTAAATCATGACATCAGCCACTGATTTCATCAAACACGAGAGATATAATTACAGGTTAAATCATGACATCAGCCACTGATTTCATCAAACACGAGAGATTTAATCACAGGGTAAATCATGACATCAGACACTGATTTCATCAAACATGAGAGATACAATCACAGGTTAAATCATGACATCAGCCACTGATTTCATCAAACACGAGAGATATAATCACAGGGTAAATCATGACATCAGCCACTGATTTCATCAAACAAGAGAGATATAATCACAGGTTAAATCATGACATCAGCCACTGATTTCATCAAACACAAGAGATATAATCACAGGGTAAATCATGACATCAGCCACTGATTTCATCAAACACGAGAGATATAATCACAGGGTAAATCATGACATCAGCCACTGATTTCATCAAACACGAGAGATATAATCACAGGTTAAATCATGACATCAGCCACTGATTTCATCAAACACGAGAGATATAATCACAGGTTAAATCATGACATCAGCCACTGATTTCATCAAACACGAGAGATACAATCACAGGTTAAATCAACCACTGATTTCATCAAACACGAGAGATATAATCACAGGGTAAATCATGACATCAGCCACTGATTTCATCAAACACGAGAGATACAATCACAGGGTAAATCATGACATCAGCCACTGATTTCATCAAACACGAGAGATATAATCACAGGGTAAATCAGCCACTGATTTCATCAAACACGAGAGATACAATCACAGGGTAAATCATGACATCAGCCACTGATTTCATCAAACACGAGAGATATAAATCACAGGGTAAATCAGCCACTGATTTCATCAAACACGAGAGACAATCACAGGTTAAATCATGACATCAGCCTCTGATTTCATCAAACACGAGAGATAGAATCACAGGTTAAATCATGACATCAGCCACTGATTTCATCAAACATGAGAGATATAATTACAGGTTAAATCATGACATCAGCCACTGATTTCATCAAACACGAGAGATATAATCACAAGGTAAATCATGACATCAGCCACTGATTTCATCAAACACGAGAGATACAATCACAGGGTAAATCATGACATCAGCCACTGATTTCATCAAACACGAGAGATACAATCACAGGTTAAATCAGCCACTGATTTCATCAAACACGAGAGATATAATCACAGGGTAAATCATGACATCAGCCACTGATTTCATCAAACACGAGAGATATAATCACAGGGTAAATCATGACATCAGCCACTGATTTCATCAAACACGAGAGATATCATCACAAGGTAAATCATGACATCAGCCACTGATTTCATCAAACACGAGAGATACAATCACAGGTTAAATCATGACATCAGCCACTGATTTCATCAAACACAAGAGATATAATCACAGGTTAAATCAGCCACTGATTTCATCAAACACGAGAGATATAATCACAGGGTAAATCATGACATCAGCCACTGATTTCATCAAACACGAGAGATATAATCACAGGGTAAATCATGACATCAGCCACTGATTTCATCAAACACGAGAGATATCATCATAAGGTAAATCATGACATCAGCCACTGATTTCATCAAACACGAGAGATATAATCACAGGGTAAATCATGACATCAGCCACTGATTTCATCAAACATGAGAGATACAATCACAGGTTAAATCATGACATCAGCCACTGATTTCATCAAACACGAGAGATATAATCACAGGTTAAATCATGACATCAGCCACTGATTTCATCAAACACGAGAGATATAATTACAGGTTAAATCATGACATCAGCCACTGATTTCATCAAACACGAGAGATATAATCACAGGGTAAATCATGACATCAGACACTGATTTCATCAAACATGAGAGATACAATCACAGGTTAAATCATGACATCAGCCACTGATTTCATCAAACACGAGAGATATAATCACAGGGTAAATCATGACATCAGCCACTGATTTCATCAAACATGAGAGATACAATCACAGGTTAAATCATGACATCAGCCACTGATTTCATCAAACACGAGAGATATAATCACAGGTTAAATCATGACATCAGCCACTGATTTCATCAAACACGAGAGATATAATTACAGGTTAAATCATGACATCAGCCACTGATTTCATCAAACACGAGAGATATAATCACAGGGTAAATCATGACATCAGACACTGATTTCATCAAACATGAGAGATACAATCACAGGTTAAATCATGACATCAGCCACTGATTTCATCAAACACGAGAGATATAATCACAGGGTAAATCATGACATCAGCCACTGATTTCATCAAACAAGAGAGATATAATCACAGGTTAAATCATGACATCAGCCACTGATTTCATCAAACACAAGAGATATAATCACAGGGTAAATCATGACATCAGCCACTGATTTCATCAAACACGAGAGATATAATTACAGGTTAAATCATGACATCAGCCACTGATTTCATCAAACACGAGAGATATAATCACAGGGTAAATCATGACATCAGCCACTGATTTCATCAAACATGAGAGATACAATCACAGGTTAAATCATGACATCAGCCACTGATTTCATCAAACACGAGAGACACAATCACAGGTTAAATCATGACATCAGCCACTGATTTCATCAAACATGAGAGATACAATCACAGGTTAAATCATGACATCAGCCACTGATTTCATCAAACACGAGAGATATAATCACAGGTTAAATCATGACATCAGCCACTGATTTCATCAAACACAAGAGATAGAATCACAGGTTAAATCATGACATCAGCCACTGATTTCATCAAACACGAGAGATATAATCACAGGGTAAATCATGACATCAGACACTGATTTCATCAAACATGAGAGATACAATCACAGGTTAAATCATGACATCAGCCACTGATTTCATCAAACACGAGAGATATAATCACAGGGTAAATCATGACATCAGCCACTGATTTCATCAAACATGAGAGATACAATCACAGGTTAAATCATGACATCAGCCACTGATTTCATCAAACACGAGAGATATAATCACAAGGTAAATCATGACATCAGACACTGATTTTATCAAACATCAGTTCAACCACTACAAGATTTATTAACTTGTTGTTTATTGTATCTTAGTATCCTGCTTATACACGAGTATGTGATATTGTTAACAGAAAATCACCATAACACATTAAACATGGATCAGTTGATTTACTGCCTCTCATGTCAAATTTAGCAATAGCTTTTAATCAGGGACAATTTTATTAAATGTGTTGCCTATGTGATGCTTTTTTCTCTTCTTTTTTTCTGTGTGACATTGGAAAGCAGCACATTGGTCAACTTGTGTTGTTTTAATTGTGCTATATAAATAAAGTTGCTATTGCTATACATTTAAAAGGGTAAATTTAATAAAATAATTTAAGAGAGAGAGAGAGAGAGAAAAAAAATCATGTAATAATGTAAATAAATGTTTGATCTTGTAAGCTAATGCAATGAGACTCTGTGACTTAAGTGTCCAAATTATTTGTGGAACATTTGTGTATGAATATTTGAATGTATATGAACTACGGATCTCCATATGTGTTTATTACTTATTTACAAAAGTTCTTATGAAATGGAAATGAAGCAGGGCGTGCGCACAGTGGGCGTGGCCGTTGGGCGGAGCTGGGAAGGAATGCTGTACTCTGATTGGCTGTTATGGCCGATGGGCCGTGCTGGGATGCGAAGCTGCGCTCTGATTGGCTGTCTCAGGCGGTGCGCGTGTCTCATCTCATCCGCGAGTGCGGCAGCAGCGCAGCCCTGCGTCACGACATACACACACACACACATACACTCACAGAGTCCTGAAATAACTTTACCTGGAGAGTTTCCGTCACTCATCGGGCGCGAGGAGGGTTTTATTAAGGCACCAGCTCTAAATGGCGAGTCGAGGTTCGGATGAAGGACGACATCTTCCTCTGCAGGATCATCATCACCATCATCATCATCATCATCACACCGAACCTGCTGTGCGCGAGGCGCAGCGATGGATAGAGGTGCGTGACGTCATGCCACTGCGTTATTCGGGAATACAGTGTGTGTGAATGATGCGCGTGCTGGAGCTGTCAGGTTTTATGTGTGTGTGTGTGTGTGTGCGCGCGCGCTACTTGTGTTCACCTGTTGACACAAATTAGCTGAAGGATCCTGAAGGAATGTTAATGGAATTGTTATTCAGTAGGAACCAGTCCTAATGGGATCAAACTAGAATCCTATAAGGATCCAAATAAGATCTTCCTCCAGTAATACAGCACTGCTCCTGAATCTCCGTTTATCTCGTTGAATCATTAGTTCAGGTGGAATAGTAAATGCACAGATTGTTGGGTTATAATTGCATTGACATGATTTGACTTGCTGAAGTAAATTTGAGGTTCCTAAAGGAATACCAGTGGGATTTCTTTCATTATTCAGAATCGCTCCTAATGCAAGAATGATCAGGCCATCAGGTAAGATCTTACTGCTTCAGCTGAAATAACTCTTTTTTTTATTTTTTTACTTTTTTTTTTATCCCAGTTAATTCTCAGAATTTCTGTTTATCCAGTTGGATTCTGTTAGCATTCCTGTAGGATTTTTGGACAAGGGCTTGTGTACAGATTCCTTCCTTTCGCAGGGTTTTTAGACCTCAGAAGAGTTTGGAATTTAAAGTCACAATGAGACGAAGTAGCAACAGATATTTTCTTCCATATTGTGGTATATAGTTGAATGGATTCTGGAAATAAATATTATAAAAGATTATATTGGTTGTTGATTGGATGGAAGCAGATCTGAAGAATTGTGAGAATTTAAATTGAAATGATTGGAGAACTGGAACATTGAGTTATGACATTTTGATTAAGAAACACAAGAGCAAAAATACATACATACACACACATATATATATATAATGAATCAAATGCATAAATTAATTGTTCACACTAAGATAATTAGCACATTATGAAGATAAGCGAATCTTCGTGTCATACTGAGTTTAATGTGTGGCATTCACATGCATGTCTTTTCCTTTGCACTAATTCACAGCTCACAATGACCCAATCCAGCAGACATCACACACACACACACACACACACACACACACACACACTCCTAATAAAAAAAAAAACAAGTTGACAAAAGGATTGAATCCAATATTTGGTGATAATCTAATTAGCTATTTTATGTAGACTGGCCAATTTTGACCTGGAACACCACAAGTGTAACAAGATGGAAAAACAAAACAAATAAGAGACAAAAATAATATTTTTTTAGAAGTTGTTATAGTCTGTGTGAACAAAGTCTGTAAGTTTCAGTCCAATGCAATAACATTAACTAGTGTATCTGGGAAAAGAAAATTCTCTTGGGGTCAAAATGACCTGAACACAACATGAGGGTTAAACATGTCCTGTACTTCATACTCGCCTCTTGCTTTCTGCATTTTTCCAGGTTGACTCGCAGTGGTCAAACTCAAACGCAGAGCCAGATGCCCTGAATAACTGTTTATTGAAAAGCACATGGCTCAGCTAGAGGCTTTTGTGAGCGGTGTGTGTCTTTTGTGTCCATTGTGTGTGTCTGCTGTGAAACTGGAGTGTTTTTACAGCGCAGGGACCAGGTGTGTCTCATTTTATTTTTCTCCAGCAAAAGTAAACAGATGATCCACAAGTTGTTTCATGCATCTGAGTTGTTTTATCATGGATCTGACTGACACTGTGCTCTATAGTGCCAGATAAACGTTGGCATACGTTCATTTCCCCAAAACCACATGAATGTTTTGTTTTTCTTTGTGGACCGATGACATCTAATGTTACATGATTTAAATGAGTCTGAGAAAGGCTGTTCTGGGTGGTTGCCAGAGTGTTGCTAAGCAGTTCTAAGCGGTTGCTAGGGCGTTGCTGAAGTGTTGCTGAAATAACAGTGTAATAGTTCTCTGTAGCAAAACTAGTGTGGGATGAATTAAGCATCAAATTTCAGATTTTCCCTCCAGCGCTTTATTTTAATTTGTATTCTTTTTAAGTTTCTAGCCAACTATTTTTGATCATTTTTACAAAACTTTCATGGCCCCCAGAATATTTTGTTGCATGAATATCTACAATATATAAAACGAAAGAACCAAGCCTCTGCTTTCAATCAAACAAACAAACAAACAAACAAACAAACAAAGCTTCATGTGTTATTTGAATGTGCATAAGTTTAGTAAAAAAAGCAACATTTTAAGCAAAACGCTGAGAAAATTGTGTTTTTGTCATAGATGAGCGCAGTTTTTCCTCTGTGCTTTGACGTATTTCTGACTGAAGGTCAGGACGGGACATATGGAAGAGCTCGTCCCTTTTGATAAAATAGCTTACGGTGTTTTTATGTCATAGCCTCTGGCAAAGCAGTATTTGGAGACTTCAGAGAGCTTTCATGGAGACTTAAATATTGTTAGTAAAACTTGTGTGTTGACCAAAGTGCTTTACAACGAATAAAAGAATCACAATGAATTACGAGGGAACAAGATAGATAGAACAAAATAAACAAAGATTAATATAAAAGAGAGACCCAAAATAACGTGATTAAGGCCAAGGTCACAGGATCTTAATGGGAATACGAGAGCAATAAATCGGTTAAGTATTGGGGTGCAGGTCATTGGGGGCTTTGTAGACTAATAATAATAATAGTTTAAAGTCAGTCCTGTAATTGACAGGGAACCAGTGCAAAGATCTTAAAATATGTGTAATGTGGTCATATGTGCTCTTCCCCTTGATCAGTCTAGCAGCTGCAGATGAGAAACGCCATAATACAGCGAATTACAGTAATCGAGCCGAGATGTTACAAAGGCATGGACTGCTGTTTCAAAAGCTTGTGGATAAAAGGGCTTTACTTTACTAAGAATGTGAAGCATGACTTGACGAAAGCAGTGATCTGTTTATCAAGCTTTAAGCTGCAGTCAAATATTATGCCCAAATTCCTGACACACTGCGGAGATCAAAATCAAAAACACGGGTTTCCTCAGGGCCAAACATAATGATTTCGGATTTCTTTTCATTTAGATTTAAAAAAAAATGCTTGAAAGCCATAGTGTAAGTTTGTTCACGAAATATAACACCGACTGAAGAGAGTGATTCTTGCTACGCTGTAAAGGAAGATGGATTATATAGATGAAAATCCAGAGGCCAGGGGAGCGTATACAGGGAAAACGACAGCGGTCCAAGGACCGAGCCCTGCAGAACACCACAACCCAGAGGTGTGTGGGAAGATGAGGGACGAACAGTAAAACATCTATTTGACAAATAAGAGAGAAACCACTGTAATACAGTTCCATGAAGTCCCACACAAGCCTCTAGGAGTCGCGGAGTATGTCGTTGTCAACCACATCAAATGCAGCGCTTAGATCTAAAAGGACTTGAGACATTGATAAGCTTATGATTAGAGATGGTCAGATCAAACTTTGTGCACATTTAAGATGTTCTTGTGTGTTTGAATGCATTATGGCACAGCTCACTGAACACAGAATCATTTTAGTGATAGTTGTTGTTATAATTGGCCTGAGGGGCTCATATAATGCAGTATCTGCTCTGCTAACATGCATGTGGACGATTACAGTGATTCATCTCGAGCTGCATGGTCACTATTACAAACTGATGAGAAATAAAGAAGCTGTCAGAGATGTCTTGATACCGCATGTGTGTGTTTATTCACTGAGTGTGTGTGATCCACTCGGAGGGGCGGGACTTTGCAGGAATGGATGAGACGTTCCAGGGCTCGCAAAAGTGCAAGCCCAACGTACCGGGACTATGGTATCTTCATATATATAATTTAAAATATATATATATATAATATATTCAAAATATATCACTGCCCTGACCGACGGGCTATTTTAAATAGTGAAATAAAATTCCATTGACTTGCGTTGTTCACTCTCTTGACTTGTTATCTGAAGGAAAAATAAGATCACGGATGTTTTTGATCATGCTGATTTGTCCGCAGAGAAGTTTAGCAGATGCTAACGTACTTGGCATGTGTGAGTGTGTGTGTGTGTTATTAATGAGCGGGGTCGCACAGACCAAATAATAACATATAACATTCTAATTAATTGCGGGTGGGTCGCGGGTGGATGAGAGATAAATCATTAATGTGTTGATTTTTAATAAAGACACGGAACTCTTATTTCACGGTTAAACACAACGAATGTGCATCATTCTTTTACTTTCATTTTCAAACAAAGCGTATCTCTTCAGGAAAAACAAATCAAGGAAAACATATGCCTAGAGCACCTCCTACTGGACAGTATATAAAACACAAAGGAAAAAACCTACATGAGATAGGCCTATTGCTTAATAACTTACATGTATTGCGGAGGATTTTCTTTTTTCGGGTGGATCATCAAGACTATTGGTCCTCCTAGTTGTCAATCATTCTGGTGATATGTTTACGTAAGGCCGTCGTACGTGCTTGTCCCTAGGTAGTTTTTGCTTTCTGTGCATGCGCACTTTCAGGTGTATATGTGTGGTGAGCTATGGTTTCAGCCATTCATTGAAGCTCGCCGTTCTCACCGGGTTTTTTTAAAAAGTCTGAGGGTCGCAAGAGAAAAAGTGTCTACGAATTGTATGACAAGAAGAGAAAGGCCTCTGAAGAAAGAAACAAGACCAGAGTGTTTTTGGGAGAATATTTCACACGCTGGCGTGCGATAAAAGCACAGGTTGGGCTTCCCACTGATGCCTCAGTCGCGAAGTTTCTACTCGACAGGTAAAGTTTGGCATGCTATTTGGAGAAATCCTTTTAAAATCACTGCTAGTTAAAGTTAATGTAAGCTATGATTAGCGATGCTAGCCCTGGCACAAGTCACGCACTCGGCTCGTGCATACTCTCTCGTGCACACGTTTAATAGGCGTCCCCTCTCGGGAGCAGGTAGAGTGTTGCGCATGTGCATTTTTTCACATGCGCAGAGAGGGAGAGTGGAGAGGGCGGTTCTTTTCTAAAATGCGGGAAAATCCTCCGCTATACCTTTAAGTTTTACCTAAACATATACACAAGCTTAACAGAAATTATTCTGAAAAGAATTTTCCAACATAATAATTGGAAATATTAATGTGTTTAAAGCTTTTTTTTTTCTTCAGGTACTAATTGGCAGAATTTACAGAATTAAAAACTAAACAAAAGGAAGGAATGTCATGTACCATGTGTTTTAGTGTAGTAGTTTAACAGGACGAATCAAGTGTTGGGGATGTGATGTGTTACGGCTGTGAAACTGTATATGACAATAAATTAATAAAGCCTATATCCAGCCTTTGCTTGGGCTGGGCTGAATGCATTTCATTTCTTGTGTTTGTGGTTGGGGAGTTACAGTGACAGAAACAATGTGTAGTCTGTGTTTAGGCTATTAAGGAAATGCAATTTTGCATCTAAATAAAAGTTAATTTAAAAGCAGCCATACTTCTGTGTAACATGTTACCGTATCATCATGCTCACACTGAGAACTTGAATAATTGTAATGTGACGATCGGGTGTGCAGTGGAGAAAACTGCGAAAGTCACTGACACTTTTTGATTGATGTTTCGACTCCTATCCAATTTTCTACATAAAAAAAAAAAAAAAAAAAAAAAATTATCCCTTTTATTCGGCCTAGTTGAAATTAGTTAGCTAGTTAAGTAAGACTAGTTAACAAAATCTGAAGAGTGCCTACCCGAAGGGCGAACAGCGATTTAGATATTTGGCGAGCCCTGCGTTCCCTGGAGCTGTTTTGGAAAACGAGAGAGGTTTGTTCAGTATGGCATTGTCTGTCGTGATCCTCTCAAATGGTTTGGCTAGGTCTGTGTTTGTGCATGTGTGCCCTACAGTATAGATTTGCCTTGCAAAACCAAGTGGATTAGTCGATCAAGCAGTTAAATGGAAGTAATAGGAAATATAACGTGACAGAGATAAATATTGTAACTTAGATTGAAGATATATCACAGTAATTTACTCACTGTCGTTCCAAAGCTGAATGACTCTCTCTGGTTTGCTATAGTGATCGTCTCATTTTACTACAAAAGTGGATGGTGATTTACATTGTCAAACATCATGAAATTAGCATAAAAGTTGTCCTTACGAGTTTTGCTCTGAGATTTGGCATCATTGGCATCAGACCTGGTGTGATGTGTCACGGCACCATGTGTGAATGTACTCAAGCTGAATGAGATTGGAGATCTGTGTCGGAGGGCAAGGTCTTCAACAAACACTTAAATGTGATTCTGCTCTGAGTTTGGAGTGACATGAAGATGAGAGTTTTGTCCCTTGAAAACACAGACTGAAGTATGGTGATAGGAGGATATGAGAAGGGATTATGAGGATATGGGAATATTTAACTTTTTTCCTCAAGCAGACATAGTTAAAAAAAAAGAATGGGATCTAAAATGCATTTCATAAATGGAACTCGCATACTTTCATGCAGTAGTTTATTTTTATTTGTCTAGTGGAAAGGACACACACACACACACACACACACACACACACACACACACACACACACACGTTTGTAATACAGCACTCTCCTACTTTCAGGAGGAAGGGTGGTAAGTGGGACATGGCTTTAGAGATCCAAGAGGTGTGTGTGTGTGTGTGTGTGTTTTAAGTGGGACAGAAGTGATGTACTCATGGGATCTGGGCTCCTTTTGCTCATCAGGGGAAACTGCTGCCTCTCTGTGTACCATAGACTAGAGGTCTACACGGGTACAAAAATTCATACCCGAACCCGAAGGACCCGTGCAGATCTGGCGAGAAGACACAGATCCGACTTGACCCGATTGTCACATATTCCACACTAAACTGCTATTAACAAGTCAATAAACCAGTTGTGAAAAATATATATATTTTGTCTTATCTAATTTTAGGAGCTGTCATCTCCCTTCCTTGTACCTGACTGACTGTGATGCATTACAATCCTCCGACAAGAAAGTTCGTATCCATGTTATTCCTCTCGTTATTCCTCTTGTTATTCCAAGCTTAATCCACTCATTATTTCAGCTTCAGAAGTAGGGTTGGGTATTAGGGATGTTAACCGATGACCGTTTGACCGATGGTTGACCGTATCAATGTTAACCGATCAAAGTTGTCGGTAGTTGGTTAAAAAAAAAAAAAAAGTGCTCTCTAAATTAGGCTATTACAGACAGTAGACTAAACGCTACTACAGTTAGCCATCTCATTCCAAGATCTTTTTGTGTGAAGTGAACAAATCCCTCACACTCATTTTTTCATAACTGTTTGTACTTAATAAACCAATAAAAACCTTTGGCCTTATTTTGGTCACAGCGTTTAGGTTCGCGCGCTCACAAGGTTTGCGAAAAGTAAAGGCTACAGGCTAAAACACTCGAGGTTAAAGCGGCGTCTCTTCGGAGCTGTCATTTTCTTAGATGAGCCGCGGCAATGTTTCAAATGAGCTTCTAACGCTAGACAAACGCCTTTATTTTCAACGCGATCACCTTGTACCCAAACCATTTCGAAACTAAGGAGCCATTTGTCCTCCGATTACATACAAGCTCCTCGGTGCCGCGTTTGCGGGACTCATGTTTTGCGCTGCAGGGGATTTTAAAAAAGTGACGTGTGTGTGTGTGTGTGTGTGTGTGTGTGTGAGCGGGAGGCAGAGCGGCAGAGAGATACGACAGAGTTGCGAAATTGCAGGCGCGGCTCGAAATGGCTGTTATTTCAAAAAGCGTAGCATATTTTAAACTAATCGGTTAACCGGTTTCAACCGGCTAATGAGACTCGGTGGTCGGTCAAGAAAATGTTTAGTTTTCGCCATCCCTATTGGGTATCGAGAACCGGTTCCATTTTAGAACCGGTAACAAATTTCCAAAAACCGGGGATTCGATAAGACACACGCATTACAATTCATCTTACAGGGCGGGTTTTTATTTCTCATCTCCATAAAGCTAATGCAAGGGCTATTAATCGATTAATCCTTTGCTGATACTTCCTCGTCGTCATCATGGAGGGCGCAGTTCATGGTTGCATAGCAACGATAGACGCCACGGGAGTGCAAGCGCTTGTGGAAAGAAGGAGAAGGTGGCGCGGCCGTGCTTTTCCATGCATTTTTAGACGTGATATGTGAACGGTCCCTAATTCAGGAATCTATTTGGCTTAAAATCGTTTTTGTTTCATTTAAAATGGAGATCATGATTACATTAGGGCTGTACCAGAATATTCGAGTATTCGAATATTCGTTCGGTGGGTTGGTATTCGATTTTCAAATTTGACATTCGAATATTCGTTTTAAATTTTTTTTTTTTTTTTTTTTTAACACCTGGCATCCCCCTAGAAACGGTTCCCATTCGCGCTTGAATGGGGCTGTCATGCGTTTTCTCAGATCGGATAGTTCTCTCTGATTTATCAATATGAACAATGAACACATAAATGTGTTTTTGCAAA
This sequence comes from Leucaspius delineatus, assembly GCA_023718395.1. Lineage (NCBI taxonomy): Eukaryota > Metazoa > Chordata > Actinopteri > Cypriniformes > Leuciscidae > Leucaspius > Leucaspius delineatus. The sequence continues at coordinate 2,607,341 of CM043367.1, read as the reverse complement.
ACGGATATGAATCCGAACTTCAAATCCCGCGCTATAGGCAGATTTAATGGGAGTGCACGTCACTAGCAACAGATAAGCTGCATTTTACTGATCGTCAGCTAAAATTTCTAAATCAAAGACCGCAATAAGAGAGCGGCAACAGCCCTGGTAAGATCATTTCGGTTCTTTACTTTTAATGAAGTTGATTGTGTGTTAAAGCATCTGCGACCCACTTTCACTTGGCTTGATGAATAGATGCTGATCTGCGGTGACGCGTGCTGTAATCGTCATATCTGGCTATAACATGATATAGCCTAAAACACGCTCTCACACGGTTATTTTTTTAGCATTTTTGGGCGAAATACAATACTCTTATTTTAGAGCGCAGAACAGCGGAGTTTGTATGGGCAGAAGTGCATGCCTCAGCTTGTAGGCTATAAGCTGCGTTGCTTTGACATTGTGGAAATAGAATAGAAACAATATATTAGCCTACCCTTTACTGTGTCAGTAATTACTGTGCTGCTGATTTCTGATTTGAGAGTTATTTGTTACTCAGAAAAATATTAGGCTGTGTTTTGTATCACTAGTGCAGTGTCCGTTCTCGTAGCCCTGCGCGTGAGGCGCGCGCGCGCTTCCCGCTTGCGCTGTTCTGTATTAAAAGTTTATTAATTCTGAACGTGTCACGTCTCGCGTGTCTATATTGCACCAAATGTGACACTGCACTCGTGAAGTCGATTGGATGAACGGTTCTAAATGCAAGATAAATAATCTAAATGCAAACAGACAGACGCATAGAGATTCCTGCCTTTATTAGAGAGAAGCATATGTTCAGCCCCCTCCCTCCGAAGCTTCGAATATTCGATGTTAATTCCTATCGAAGCTTCGAAGCTCAAAAAATGGTATTCGGACCAGCCCTAGATTACATACATCAGACAACTACTCAGAATAACATGTTTAGTCTAATAGTCTATTTTTAAAAAACTTGTTTGAATCATTAATTCAAACTCTAATTAATTCAGTGTCTCATAAATACTTGTTTAATTAATGAATGATTCACCATTTTTGAACGAATCTCTGGAGTCTTCTTGAATAAATAATTAAATGGAAAAAAAAAAACCAGTCGATTTTTGCCACCTACTGGAGTAATAATGTAATCAACACCTTTATATGAAGAGACTCCTTTCACTTTAGCCATTTTATTGGTTATTGCTTAAAATTGGCAAGAATAAAAGGTAGAAATATTTATTCTTCAAGTATTTGCCCTTTTTTCTCCCTCCAAAAAATATTGGAATCGGAAACAAGAATCGATAAGAACCGGATTCGATAAGCAGAATCGGAATCGCTAAAAATGAAACGATACCCAACCCTATTCAAAAGTCCTCTTGATGTCACGGTGACGGATGGCAAATGCGACTTTGCAGATTTGCATTTCGAGTCAAATTAACTCGCATAATAACTTAGAATGTTTGCCCTTTTTAACTATAATAACGATTGCTTATTCAGTGCCATGGCCGCTGACGTTAGCATTATTTATTTGCTATCATCTCTGTGCTCTGTGCGCCGAGTCTGACCACCAAAACTTTAAGATTAAACAAGACCGTTTATTCAGATTATTATAAAAAGGGGAGAAAGTGTAAAGCGCGGCTTGGCGGAATAAGTCCCGCCTTTTAAGTAAAAGAGACAATCGTCAATTGGTAAAGTCATTGTGTCACTGCAGAAGCTCTGGTTGCCATAGAAACATGACACGCTTGAGAATGCACATTCGCGTTAGCTGCCTGGAGCAACCTGAAATATGAGCTTATTAATGCAATTTGTATTAAAACCTTATATCCCGGATCTCACTTTTCTTATCCTAATTTTACAAGTTGCAAGTTACAAAAAACACACAAGCAGTGCTGACTGACTCTGATCATGGCCGGGGGTTCTCCGAGTCCGATCGACTAGGGTATTACACACAATGTTAACCCTCTGGGGTCTGAGCTGTTTTCTGGGCCCTGGAGGTGTTTTGACATGCTCTGACATTTGTACTTAATTCTGTTACTTGTGACATTTTCATGGCTAAAGTCTAATTACACTGTATTCAGCACAAACTCTGCTACAATAATATATCAGCAGCATGTATGTAAAAGTTTGTAGTTTTGAGATAATGACATTTATGCGTGGTTTGTGAAAATACAAAAAAAAATTCTCACTGACATAAGGTCATGAAACCCATACTGATTATTTCTTCACAAGACTTTTGAAAATTGTATCACGTAGCCTAGAATATTTGCTCTAAAACGATGTGAAAATCACCCTGACTGCTCATTCAGATAAGACAATATATTGATTTAAAATTTTTACGACGTGTTTTGTGCCACAAAGCTTTATGCGGAGGTCATTAATATGTAAGCTTTTCACACCTGAGAAAGACAAAGACCCTCCTCTAACTGCCCTATTAGGAGCTATCAGGCCCTGTCATTCTGAGCAACCTTGCACAAAGAATGAGGAGATTTAAAAAAGAATGGCTTTTAGATTGTTTGATTTATTTACAACAACATAATCCAAAGATAACCAATGATCCAAAGACAGAGACCTTTGTGCCATTCTTAAAAACATTGTACATACCTTTCATTTCCAAGGTGTTTGATTTTCACTTTACCATGTTCATGTACAGAGACTCCTGTGAATGTTGAAGTCAGCAGGACTCAGTGGCATCTGGGCCCTGAAAAAAAAAAAAAAGTGAACATACTGATATCAAGAGAAAGGCCTGCACGATTTTGGGAATACATTTTAGATTTTTCTGGTCAAAATTGCTTTTTAAAATTCAAGAATACACACACACACACACACACACACACAAATGTTTCCAACAATAATATAATGAACACCAGGTTTGTTGTGCCTTGTAGGCATAGGCTATGCGCAGTGCTACATAAAATAATAATAACAATAACCATAGCAGCCTATAAATCTTCCAAAAATATTTCAGTAACAACTAAGCTAGAGAAAAATATATTGATTATCATGTTACTTCAAATGTTTCCATTCGTTATGATGATATGAAATGAGATAATAGTAATAGATTGGGACCCGACCCGGACCTGGCTCACCATTTAAAATATAGACCCGAACCTGTACAGGTCCCGGGTCCTCAGGTCTCGGGTGCTCCGTGTGGACCTCTACCATAGACACACACACTTATCCATATACTCACTCAGAGTGACATAGTAAACACTCAACCACTGCCCAGTAATACAGATCTTTAGTGGTGTTCGCTAAGGCAAGCTCCACTACTTCCAATTCTTTAATGGAATATTTCAGTGTTTCTTATAAATGATTTATTGGTGCACATCACTATTGTTTTAATAATCTTGAATCAGAGTAACTTCCTCTTGCAGCATATCTTCTCTTCTCTGATGATGAGGGCGGGGCAAACTGTCACTCACATGAGATCCACCAATAGCAAACCACAACCATTCAATCATCCAATCAATTCCCCACAGACACAATCAAGCCCCACCCACATTTGTTCTTGTTCCTGAAGTGTTTCACTCGTGTATATACGCCACAATAGGGAATGAAATACTAGTCCAACTTCAGTTTCATGTATTTAAAGTTTTAAACTTCGGAGAGTAACTAACTTTGTGCTTGTTTGTGCTACAGACATAAAGGTGTCCGTTTACTCAGTACCCTGTACCATGATATATAGTTTTCACCTACCGCCAATAATAGAGGCGCACTGAAGGGGGAACTGGATTTAAGTAAATCAGAGAGATTAGGGCCAGTAAGGTGTTTTCACTCTGGGCACGTTCCCAGCGGTGCGAGTCCGAGCGTTGGTCTGGTTTCACACTTGATTCTGTCAAACCCTGGTGCATTTGTGTTCATCTTACATCATCACAAACATGCACAGCGCTTGATAGTATCCAAGGTAAACTATCACCACTGTCATCCCTCTTTAAATGTATTTTGTTGAAATGATGTCGTCATTGGCTAAAACGCATGCACAGGTTATTTGACTTCCTGAACAAGTGCACACCAGAGTCAGTGTTGCTTTTACATTCACGTGAATCGCGTGCAACTGAACTCAGAGCAATCCTTCAGTCTGGGGTTCAGTAGGTTCACTCCTGACTCAGCATGACAGCTTTACACTTACGATTTTACATGCTAACCGTTAGAGCTGGGTGATAATACACTCACCTAAAGGATTATTAGGAACGCCATACTAATACTGTGTTGACCCCCTTTCGCCTTCAGAACTACCTTAATTCTATGTGGCATTGATTCAACAAGGTGCTGAAAGCATTCTTTAGAAATGTTGGCCCATATTGATAGGATAGCATCTTGCAGTTGATGGAGACTTGTGGGATGCACATTCAGGGCACGAAGCTCCCGTTCCACCACATCCCAAAGATGCTCTATTGGGTTGAGATCTGGTGACTGTGGGGGCCATTTTAGTACAGTGAACTCATTGTCATGTTCAAGAAACCAATTTGAAATGATTCGAGCTTTGTGACATGGTGCATTATCCTGCTGGAAGTAGCCATCAGAGGATGGGTACATGGTGGTCATAAAGGGATGGACATGGTCAGAAACAATGCTCAGGTAGGCCGTGGCATTTAAACTATGCCCAATTGGCACTAAGGGGCCTAAAGTGTGCCAAGAAAACATCCCCCACACCATTACACCACCACCACCAGCCTGCACAGTAGTAACAAGGCATGATGGATCCATGTTCTCATTCTGTTTACGCCAAATTCTGACTCTACCATCTGAATGTCTCAACAGAAATCGAGACTCATCAGACCAGGCAACATTTTTTCAGTCTTCAACTGTCCAATTTTGGTGAGCTCGTGCAAATTGTAGCCTCTTTTTCCTATTTGTAGTGGAGATGAGTGGTACCCGGTGGGGTCTTCTGCTGTTGTAACCCATCCGCCTCAAGGTTGTGCGTGTTGTGGCTTCACAAATGCTTTGCTGCATACCTCGGTTGTAACGAGTGGTTATTTCAGTCAAAGTTGCTCTTCTATCAGCTTGAATCAGTCGGCCTATTCTCCTCTGACCTCTAGCATCAACAAGGCATTTTCGCCCACAGGACTGCCGCATACTGGATGTTTTTCCCTTTTCACACCATTCTTTGTAAACCCTAGAAATGGTTGTGCGTGAAAATCCCAGTAACTGAGCAGATTGTGAAATACTCAGACCGGCCCGTCTGGCACCAACAACCATGCCACGCTCAAAATTGCTTAAATCACCTTTCTTTCCCATTCTGACATTCAGTTTGGAGTTCAGGAGATTGTCTTGACCAGGACCACACCCCTAAATGCATTGAAGCAACTGCCATGTGATTGGTTGATTAGATAATTGCATTAATGAGAAATTGAACAGGTGTTCCTAATAATCCTTTAGGTGAGTGTATAGTCCACATTTTGTGACAATACAAGCAATCAAGCAGTTGAGAGATGACAGTATATGTCTCTAGTCTCGCTCTCACTCGTCTCTCTGGTTCTGCTGTCAGTTGGTTCATAATTTGACTAGTAAATGATCTGCACATGGAGACGGACGCTCATCTGCTCTTCTGCTGTTTTCATCGATACGCCTCAAAGCTGTCTCTCAGTTAGGGCTGGGCGATATGGCTGAAAACTGTATCACGATATAAGTGTTTCATATCGGTCGATATCGATAATTATTGAAATTTTTTATAACATATTTAAAATAAGGACCAGTCCAGGAGACAAATATATTACATTTAAAGATTTTTTATTTTAAACTTAACCTACCTCTGATTATAATCCCATCAGTTATGAAGGCAGAAATGTCAACACGACCATGGAAAACTCAAAAGTCTAAAATCACAATGAACACTTAACAATTATCTCTTAACATTAAGGTGCAAAATTAAAGAATACGTAAGAAATGCTTTATAAAGGGGTGGGTGATATGGCAAAAATATAATATTACGATTTCTTTCAGGAAAATCACGATTCACGATTTTATCACAATTCTTTTTTATGTTGGTTTTACTATTTTGTGACTGAGCATTGCAGCCAAACTAATGTCCATATTTTAAAAACAAAGCCTTAGGTAACAAAATATAAAATAAAAAAGAATGGCAGACAGGGGCGAAGATAAAAAATGTTCTCATTATTTTCTTTGTTATTAAATATTAAGATCAAAGATACACATTACACATACACAACTTAATATACAAATTAAATAAACAGTGCTTTGTTTTCAGCTACAGTAGGTGTGTTTAACAGTAGCATTGCAGAAAGTAATTAAATGAACAAATATGAAAATAAAACAAAACAGACTTCACTGTATAAATTATACATTGATACTTATTAAAGCTATTAGTAAAGTTATCAGTCAAGAGCAGTGAGTGATTTTCTCTTTACATTTTGTTTTATTAACATTAAAGGGATAGTTCTCCTAAAAATTCTAATTTTCATAATTTACTCTCTCACGTTGTTTTAAACTCGAATAAGTTTCTTTCTTCTGTTGAAAATAAAAGAGCCCACCTACAAAGAGCCCACCCACAAAGAGCCCACCCCCAAAACAGAATGAGCTACCGGAGTTCTCGTAACATCGAGCCGGTAGTATCTGACAAACGTATGGGGAGAAGCCCAGCTTGCAGCGGCACATATGTCCTGCAAAGAGACTCCCTTAAACAAAGCCCAAGAGGCAGCCATGCCCCTAGTGGAGTGAGCTCTGATACCCTCTGGAAGCTGCACTCCCTTAGACTCATATGCCAACGATATAGCTTCCACGAGCCAATGAGAAAGGCGTTGTTTAGAAATGGGGTTCCCTGAGTAAGGGGGGGCCCAAGAGATGAAAAGCTGGTCGCTTTTCCTAAACGAGCTGGTCCTGTCCAAGTACGCCCGCAGGGCACGTACAGGGCACAACGCGTTCAACCTCTGCTCCTCCGTGGAAGAGAAAGGAGCTGGGTGAAACGCGGAAAGCTCAATCACCTCACATGTGAACGCCGAGGAGCATTTTGGCATAAAGGCTGGGTTAGGCCTGAGAAAAACCTTATCTCCACTTAAAGAGAATTTAGTGCACGAAGGATGAACAGAGAGTGCATGCAGATCACTAACACGCTTGGCAGATGCCAGTGCCAGGATCAGAGCTGTCTTTAAAGACAATGTCTTAAGGGAAATGCTTCCCAGGGGCTCAAACGGCTGATGAGCCATCGCATCCAGCACCATGGAGAGGTCCCACTCAGGAACTACTCTCCTGGGTACCGGAAGAGCGCGGCGTGCGCCCTTCATAAACCTACGAATAAGGGGGTGTTGCCCCACCGTAGTGCTGTCAAATCCCACATGACATGCAGCGATAGCCGCTAAATAGACCTTAATAGTGGAAAAGGATCTTCCCTTATCCATAAGATCCTGTAAAAAGCATAAAATGTCAGTGGTAGAGCACAGATATGAAGTTAACTGTCGCCCTTCACACCACTCTTCAAAAACCCGCCACTTACAGTCGTACAGGGACCGTGTTGAAGATGCCCTGGCCCCCTGAATAGTGGCCACCACACGTGGGGGAAGCCCCAACGCGTTTAAGTTGGCCCTCTCACGGGCCAGGCCCAGAGGGCCACCCTCTCTGGGTGCGGATGGTAAATTTCCCCGTTCGCCTGGGATAGCAGATCAGTGCGAAGTGGGAGGGGCCACGGCTGGGCATACTGCAGAGGGATAATCTCTGAGAGCCACGGTGCCTTGGGCCACCTGGGAGCTAACAGAATCATGGTCAAGCTCTGCTCCCTCACCCTGGCCAGAGACGGCGTTATGAGGCAAAGGGGAGGAAATGCATAGAGCAGCACGTGCGGCCACGGATGTGCCAGTGCGTCCACGCCGAGTGGGGCGTCCTCGTCCCGTAGCGAGAAGAACATAGGACAATGGGCATTTTCGCGCGAGGCGAAGAGATCTACGGTTGCCTGGCCGAACCTCCTCCACAGTAGATCCACTATCTGAGGATGGAGGCGCCAGTCCCCGTAGAGAGGGTTTCCCCTTGACAAGAGATCTGCGCCCCTGTTCAGTATGCCCGGGACATGTGTTGCCCGTAACGACAGAAAGTGCCGCCTGCTCCATACTAACAGCTTGAGAGCGAGAGCATGCAGCTTGGAGGAGCGCATCCCCCCCTGGCAGTTGATATATGCTACGGCTGTCGTGTTGTCGCAGCGCACCAGCACATGTTGGCCCTGCAAGCGGGGCAGAAAGTAATTCAGAGCTTTCCACACCGTGAGGAGCTCTAAATAATTTATATGGGCTGAGTGAAGTATGCTTGGCCACACACCATTCACTGTTCTGCCCTCTTGCGTGGCTCCCCATCCTGTTAAGGATGCATCTGTCGTCACTACTTTCCGCAGCATAATCGCCCCGAGAGGGGTCCCATGCGCGTAAAACTCCGCATTCCTCCAGTGGCGCAGCGCTGCTGTGCACATGCGCGTCACTTTGACAGAGCGGCGGAGATCGCGTAAAGGGCTGAGGTGAAGGGACAAAACCCACTTCATAAACGCCCTCATTCTCAGCAGGCCCAAAGGCAGGACATGAATAGCCGCCGCCATAAGACCCTGTAACCTGAGACATGCGCGATAATGCACTCTCGCTCCTTCCCTGAATTGTGTGAGGCAATTCATTAAGGAGAGAACGCGCTCTTGTGACAGACGTGCGCGCATCGTCCCCGAATTCAGCTCCAGCCCCAGAAAAATAACTCTCTGCGCGGGAGTGAAATTGCTCTTGCTCACATTCACTCTGAAGCCGAGCGCTGTGATGTGCGCAAGTACACGGGCAGTGTTTTGCATGACGATCTCTCTCGAATCGGCTATGATAAGCCAATGGTCTATGTAAGTCAGGATTTTGAGCCCCGCTATTCTCAGCGGGGCTAACCCTGCCTCCACACACAGACAAAATGTTCTCGGGCTGAGAGCTAAGCCAAACGGAAGCACTGTGAACTCGTAACATATGCCTTGAAAGGCGAAACGAAGAAACTTCCTGTGTGAAGGATAAATGCTTATGTGGAAGAAAGCATCCTTCAGATCGATCGATGTGAACCAATCGTTGTGTTTTATTGCACGAGAGAGAACGTTGTGGGTTAACATTCTGAAATTGTATTTCCTTAAATGTTTGTTCAACACTCTGAGATCCAGAATAGGACGCAGAGAGCCGTCCTTTGGGATCAGGAAATAACGGGAGTAAAAACCCTGATGACACTGATGCGGAGGCACTGCACGCACCGCCCCTTTCTCGAGAAGAGAAGTTATCTCGTCTCTCAGAATGTGCGCGGAGCTCTCTTCTGTGTGGGAAAAGATAACCCCGTCGAAACGCGGAGGTTTCCTGGCAAACTAAAGCCTGTACCCCTTCATTATAGTGCGCATCACCCACTCTGGGGGCGACACAGACTGCCAGGCTGTCACGTGTGACATGAGGGAGACCACACTCACCAGAGAATTGCTTAGGGCTGGCAATACAACCGGATTGTCCATTTGTGATACAATGGCGCCATCTAGTGGACAACTTAGGGGCGACATGTAGGGATTTTGAGGAACAACAGCACTGGGCAGAGCTTTCGCTCCCAGAGTTAGATAATTCTGTTGTTTTTTATTTTTTATTTTTGAAACACACACAGGGATAACCTTTATTGAATGTGTGAGAGGTTGATTGTGCAAACTGTGAAGAGACTGTGGTAGAGCACTTTTCAACAGTGTTAGGGCACTTTTTGACAGTGAATTTCCCCCTAGTTCTGCTCCTGGAAGCTGGGAGGGGAAATTTTGTATGGACCGCACCTGAACTTGTGACAAGTCCGTGTTGAACTGAGGTTGGGCACCCGAACGAGTGAAAAGGGGCCCTCGAGTTGAGAACTTCCTCTTTTTGGTTAAAGGGGGGGAAAAACTCAAACCTGTGTCCAATGGGCTGGCCGCCCGAAAACCTGGACAGAGAAGCCCCTGGGGCTGCGCATCAGGTATGCCTCTTCCTCTTCCCGTCCGACGGGGTAGAGTTGTTGGGCTTTTTCGCTACGGCAGCAGCGAAAGACGCCTTACCCCAGGGCTTAGGAGGATGGTTGGGCTGCTGGCTGGGCTGCTGGCTGGGTGGCCTGTTGCGAGCCTTGGGTCTGGTCTGGTACGGTCGTACGGTGGCGGGGGGCTGATGCGGGATGGCCTTTCTAGGCAGGCATAGTTTAAATGCCTCATCCTCCTTTTTCTTGTCATCGCACCGCTGTTGCATAAGGGCAACAGCAGGGCCGAAAAGAGCCTGGCCCGGTTCCACCGGCGCTCCTGCTATGCGGCGTTTCTCGCTGTCGGGCAGACCAGAGAGATTGAGCCAGAGGGCGCGTTCCCCCACGACTGATAAGGCCATAGAACGTCCGCCGGCTTGGACGGCCTGGCGGGCGTTGCGAAGGACCAGATCATTGACGGTGACGATCTCCTTCCACAGCGTCGGAGATTGCACGCCTTTCTCCAGGTGCGAGCTCATATCCTCCAGCAGCTCCGCCTGGTAGGCAGAGAGGAGGGAGGAAACATTGAGAGCCCGAACCGCGAGGGCCGAGGCCTTGTACGAGGCCTGGAAGACAGAAGCTGAGAAGCGGTCCATCTTACTGGGGAGAGCTGGCCTAGGGGGGGCCAGTAATCCTCCCTGCGAGGGGTTAAGGTGTCTGGCAATCGAGGGTTCGATGGTGGGAGGATCGCCCATACCACACGTTGCCATGTCCTTCACCTCCAGACCCGCTAAGCCGTGCTTAAGATCCAGCGGGTCTTTCCAGTAGTGGCGCATGTGCTTAGCGCACGCGGGGAGGACCGGCATGAGCTGCTTCCTAGGACCGGGAGGGGGCCCCAGGAGCTTGCCGTCATACACGTCCCTCTCTTGGTCAGTGGCATTCTGGAGGGCCGGCCATTCGATGCCGAGACGAGCGGCCGCTCGCTCACACACCTCGAGAAGGACCGCGTGCGGCAGTGTAGCCGAGCCGCTAACTGGGGCAGCTTGGGCGGACGGGGTGGTTTCCTCGTCGTCCGAGCCATCAAGTATAGCGGGGTCCTCGTCCTCGCCTGAGCCGGGCGGCTCATAGTCGAGCGAGGAAGCACCAGGAAGAAATTCCTCGAGTAAACACTCAGACTGGTCAGCCCAGCTGAGAGAAGGCAAGCTCTGGGAGGCCCCCGGAGCTGCAGCTTTTTCACCTACTCCCACATCAGAATCGTACTGATCATCCGCGCTTTGGGTGGACGCAACCTTAAGTCGGCGTCGGAGAAGCTTCCTAGGCAGGGCGAGGCAATGGCTGCAGTTTTCTGGAAGTGAAAGCGCCTCTTCAGCGTGCTTAAATCCCGTGCAAACCACGCAAAAGGGATGGGTGTCCCTCGCGGCGATGAGTGAACCGCAGGCGGCAGGACATGCGCGCGACTGCGGATCAGACGGGTTAGCAGGCCCGGAGGCCATACTAACAGCTTGTTTGTGATCCATGGGAGAGGTGAAAGCTAAGACGCAGGCGGGCAGCCTGAGCGAATCCAGGTAGCGAGCGTGGGTGGCTTGCAACCAGAAAACAATCGCAACTGAACGTAACCGATTGACAATCACGCCAGGCGGAGGCTGATCAAAGAAGATATATCCTCCTGTTGACTGTAGTGAAGTCAGCGAAACACGTTGAGCAGCGAAGCAAAGAGGTCGCGAGAAGCGAATAACAACTGAGGTAAGATAGCGCGTGCTAGTGTTTTATACGCTTGGTAAGGGGCGGGTCCCTTACCGGGCATTGGTCACGCGCTTCTGTCTGTTAGGCCAGACTTGGTGCAATTGGATGCTTCTGCAGAGGTCAGGTGCGGATGCCCTTCCCATAGGTGGATCTCGAAACGAGATGATGAAAGAGAACGCACACGCTAGAACAGCGCATCAGCAGCACGCGAATGACAGAGAAACTGACGACGGTCTTGCATAATCTGCAGACGACATTGGTCAGACTACGGTCAGACTTGAAGTCAGGCGAGCTGACTTTTCCTGTTTTATCTAGTTACTAGAGAGTGAGTGCCTTTGTTCATGCAATCAAACTTGCTTTGCTGGTTTCTTCCGACGAAAAAAAAAAAAAATTAAATTATCGAACGTTTTATCGAACGCATTTTTTATTGATATTGATTACGTGTCTATCGCGATACATATCGTTATCGTTTTATCGCCCAGCCCTACTCTCAATAACACATGTTCACACATAGCTGTAATGAAGAGCTCTGGAGATCGTCAGATTGGTGGAAGTGAAGTGACTCTAGCTGGGTGGTTTCTAGGGACTGTATGGTAATTTATGTGAAGTCTGGTAGGATTTGCTGCTGATATGAAGTCAGACTTGATGACTCTTGGTACTGATGCGCTTCAAGCTGACTGATTTAAATTTATCTTATTTCTGTTAATCTCGAGCAGTTCATCTCCCTCGTTATAGGGCTTTAGAACGATTAAGAGGCTTTTGCACCGGGTAGTTATAGGAACTCACATATAGGAAACAGGGTTGTTCCCCAAGAAGTGTTCCCATATGGCTATTTTTTTTATTGGATGAAGCCAGAGCCAATAGCGAAAGCCTTTGCACTTGGAGACCCCGCCCCCTTTTGGAGGCTCTGCCCCCTTCTGGAGTTCACGCCCCCTTCTGGAGTTCACGCCCCCTTTTGGAGATCTTCTTGCTGCAGTCAGTCAGGAAAAATCCCTGTGTCCTGCTGACTGATTTGGCCACTGCTCCATTACTTTCATTTATTTATTTACTTTTTTATCATCACTTTATATTATTGCCTGCCCGATGGATGCACGTTATTTCTGAGTTTGGCTTTCAATTGTGACCAGTGGATTGGAAAAATAAATGTGATAGCTTGATAAAAATTAAATGTATAGCCTAATAAATCATGGATTAGCTAGTGTTGTCTGCAACGCTATTTACCTCGTCTCCTGCAAAGAGCTTCTACACAGAAGAAAAGCCCTGCATGAACACGCAGCGTAATGAAGCGAGTGGCTTTTCCTGATGGATCTCATAGCTATAAGATGGATTTCTGTTTGTGACGTTATAAACGTTTGTTCCTTTTCTACCTGCGTTTCTCAAAAATGATAAAATCCATGCTGACGGAGATAATAACTTTGTCCTAGAATTGTTTTAAATAAAACAATTTTGTTAAATGCCCAACATAGTTTAAAAGAATTTGGGTCTTCTCGGGTCCATTCGGAAAAAGCACATAAATTACCCGAGACCCTACTCTGAAGCAGGAGATAATTTAGTCCCCTAAAAGGTGTTGCTATGACTAAAATCATGCTAAAAGCAGGTACTTCCGGCAATAGTTATAGGAACTATATGAAACCGTTCCTCGGTGCGAAAGCCCCTTTAGATAACATTGTTGTAGCGTTTACATAAGGTCCTGCAATGACGCAGAAGGAAAAACATCCTGAAATCACCCTAGGTTTAGACTAAGTGATCCATTCAAAGGTTGATTACAAACAATTATACAAGTGTGTAATTTTCTCTGCACATTACTTAAATTTCTTCATGTCTTAAAATATCTTGACTGTAACTCGACACCCTTGCCTCATTTAGTATTCGTGGTTCTATGAATATGCAAATGAGCCCCGCCTCCACTCACTCACTCAGCTCAGAGATCCACTGGTTGTCGATCACACGTTGATCTGATTGGTTACAAGGTAGTTTGTGACGTCAGAAACACCAGCGATTTCAAAGCGTGTTTTTGAGACTGTCTTTGGTTCACTGCAGTTTTAAGGAGGAAATACTCAGCAATGCTGTCGACTTATGCATTTACACATGGTTTGTCTTAAAGCAGATTAAAAACACCACATAGACACATAAACAACATTAAGATTTTCACCACAGCGGGACTTTAATTTTAAACGTACATTTTTTAATAGGTTTGATAACGTATGCTTGCACACAATATTAGCCATATTTAGCAAACAGCAGAAGCATGTGAGGAAACGGATTACACAGTTTAATGTCAAATTGGTAATAAATACAAACTATGGTGTACGTGTGACTCTTTTACAGATGTTTTCATCACACTGTTTTTATTTTAACTGCTGACTGAGAATTGTTGTCTTTAAACCACTGGATGATATTCCTCCTCTCTCTTCTGATGCTGAGTTAGAGTTGGCTTTAAAGTTGAAGAATGTGAATCGTGCAAATTAGCTTATCCATTTATGAATCATATTTTGTTAGTAAATTCATTTGGAGACACTGGCATCAGAGACACAGTCTTCCGAGACTCAGTCTTCCAGTGGGAATGTTCTCATGGTTTCCGTTGTCATCGGATGTGACTTCTCCGTCAGACGTCTTCCTACACACAGGACTTCAGATTCAGATCATGTGACCACGCGTATGAATGAGGCCTTTCAGAAAGTATCGCACACACACTATTACAAATGAGCTTCATATACAGATGTATTTTGTCTAGACGGACAGACAGTACAGTCATCATACATATAATGTCACACATTTACACACATTAAAGGGGTCAGAAATCTAAAAAGCCTCTTTTAACTCTACACACACACACACACACACACACACACACACACACACACACACACACAGACGTTATCATGCCTCCACCATTACATTCCTAGGATGTTTAATTCAGTATAACGCCTATCCATCTCATAAAACACACACACACAATGCAGTCTGTCATCACGCTGGAGAATGACACAGTCAGACCTCAGCTGACCGATGTGTGTCTGGACTCATACAGCCTCTCTCTCTCTCTCTCTCTCTCTCTCTCTCTCTCTCTCTCTCTCTCTCTCTCTCTCTCTCTCTCTCTCTCTCTCTGTTGAGAACCTGTCACTGTTGTGGCTTGTATGCTGTTGCTGGATGTTGTCTTTGTGAAACAAAGCCATGCTTTGCCATAAAAATAGTTGCTCTGTAGGGCGTTCACACTTGTTCTCTGTAAAAGAACTGAACTCAAACCTCTTTCAGAGACCCGGAAGTGAATTGAGTGTAAAGAGATGGAGATCTGTTTGATTCTCGCTGTACCTGGAGTTCAGAAAAGCAGATTCAGATGTCTATGCTCTCCATTTAGTCCAGAATTCATGTAACACATTTGTAACAAATTTTATTCTTTAGGATAAACCCCTTGAGATGCATCATCTCATTTTCACAAAACTAATACACAAAAGTTAAATAACATAACACAAAACAAAACAATAGACAGAAGACAAAACAAAAACAACAGTCACCTAATTCAAAACAACAAACACACCACTGCAAAAATAACTTTTTTTTGCCTAGCATTAATAAATATAATCATATAAATATCATCTAAAGATATGAGGGGTCCCTATCTCCAGATAGTTCGAGAACCCCTGATCTAAAGCAATTACAACAAGTTTCAAAACAACGAAACAAACCATTTTTAAACATATGAAAGGAGTCAAAGATTGTACATTTAAAGGTAAATTATTCCAATCTGTAGGAGCCTTAAACCTAAATGTGTGTTTGAAACAGTTATGTGTTGTGGATTTCTGTGATTAATTAACAATTTACAGTTCATGTTCATGGGTCAATAGATTAGAAGATGACTGTTTAGACACTATTTTAATCAGCCTATTGGCTCAATGTAAAACATGCGTGTCAAACTGCGGTGCTCATGCACAGATTAAACAGCAGAGCTTTAATATTCACAGACACTCGTCCATATCCAGATTTGATTCATTCTACAGCCCTACTTTTGATTTATTCCTCCAAAAATGCCAAATTTTGTGGCATTCCACATTTTAATAAAAAGTAAAATCCATTTTTATTCCTGGATTCATATCCTGGCTGAAACCTCATCTTAGCAGCTGAATCCGGTTCTCTGGGTTTGGTTGTCCTGTTGGCTGGTGTTAGAGGACTGGTCAGCTGGTCAGGGATCAGGGAAACACCAGCTCAGAGTTGCCATGGATTGGAAATGTTTTTCCCCATTGTGATGTAAATCTACGGGACAAATTTCATGTGTTTTTACTGATCTGATTTATCAAAACCATTCCATTTACACCTGGTCACATGTGTTTTGGCGAAACAGATATAAATCCGATCTTCAGTTCCCGCATTATATGCAGATTTATTGGAGTGCACGTCACCGAAAGCAACAGATATGAGCTGCATTTTATTGATTATGAGCTCAAATTTCTAAATCAAAGACCGCAATAAGAGAGAGTGGCAGCAGCCCTGTAAGATAACAGTAAAGAAACGAGATGATCTGATGTTATCTGGCTATAACATGACATATAGCCTATCACACGCTCTCTTATTTTTTAGCATTGTTGGGAGGAGTAAAATTTACATATGTGGTTTCAACCACCAGATGCATTTACACTTGTCCAGTTTCATCTGGAATGAGTCTCAGACCTCCTCCTGATGTGGTTTGAGCGATCGGATTTAAATCCGTCTCGAATGCGTTTCGGAGAGCATTTACACTCTTCACGATCAGAGAGCTATCCCATCACAGAAACACATGAAGTGGCCGGGTGTAAACAAGTGAGCTGGCTTATCAGACAAGAAAACAGCGTGTAGGGAGGCACTGGTTTTGTCCATTGGGAATTGTTAAGATCATAGAGTGTGTTAACGGAGGCAGATCTCAGTGCGAGGTAGTCAGTTGTGGATAACCGTATTGCCTTTATTGCACCGGGACACGTCGTCACAGAAGCAGCTGTTGTGAGGGGAAGGGCACATTAATGTTTAAGAATAAAGTTATGAGGGCATGTTTTTTTGGCTAATAAAGCTGAGACCATCTAAAAACCAGCTTAGACTGGTTTCAGGGTTTTTTGATGACAGACCTTCACTGAAGATGAAGGCTTTGTGTTCTCAGTCCAGCAGCGTATCCCATAATGCCTCTTCAATGATGTGGAATGATTGACAGGTCTAGTCTTGACTTCAGCTCTTCATTATAAGTGTGTATATTGTTATGGGATGTTCTGCTGTAACATGAACGGGTCTTCAGAGTTTGTTCAGAAGAACTGTCTTCCCTTTGACGGAGCTATAACACACACACACACACACACACACACACACACACACACACACACACACACACACACACACACACACACACACACACACACACACACACACTTCCCCCAGGAGCTGCATGATTCAGTGAGGAACAGCGGGAATGCTCTGGTGTTGAAGTTCACAGTAACATTGAGCTTGTTATGTTCGAGTCGGCTACTGATCTCCATTCTGGCATCAAGGCATTATAGTGTCCGGGAGGAAGATACGGTCTCTACTCCACTCAATGGGTCTCATTCATGAAACATTCGTAAATATACGAGTAAATATGTGAGTGATTTGCGCGTAAAGAGACATTCCCGAAAATTCTTCTCCTGATTCACAAATACTTCGTAAACCTCAGATTTTATAGTGATATGTGTGTATGTGTTAATGAATTCCAATCAGTAATAAATGGGACGCGCGTGCACGCTCATTCCTAATTACCATAAATTCCGCCCATTAAATTCGACTGACAACTATATGGGCATCATATTATGACACCAAACGAAGGATTTCAACATGTCTTCTCAAAAGCGGATAAAAAAGAAAAATTTCTCAGATTCAGAAATTGAAGTGTTAATATCTGAAGTTCATTCAAAACGCAACATTTTATTTTCAAGCGTACATAGTGGCGTATCAGGTCCTAAAAAAAAGGAAGCTTGGCAGCATATTACAGATGCAGTTAATGGAGTTTCATCTGTTAATCGAACAGTCCCAGAAGTGAAAAGAAAATGGTTCGATATGAAGCTTGACTGCAAAAAACGAATTAGTTCACTTCGAAAAAATCATATTCAAACTGGAGGAGGACCACCATCATCATCGAGCATATCGACATGCGATGAACGCATCATTAGCATAATTGGCGAAACTTCTCTGTCGGGTATAATTCCTGATGGTGACAGTGATGAAACCCCTTTGCAAAGCACTTCAGCACAATCTGATGGTAAGGCTACATTTCTTTTCTTTTTTGGGGGGGCCAGCTGACATGGTAAAATAAAAAAATAATTTTAGAGGAAATACACAAAGCAGTTTATTTGAGCAGATTTTACTTTTTTGTAAAGACAGACAAATGCCAACTGTGTCCACCCATGAGACCACTGAAGCGGCAACCGGATCCATTCATCTTACGGCCCCTGAACCGGTATATCCAGCAGCATCCCGCAGTGTTGCCTCTGCACAGAAGACGGCTTTAAGTCAGGAAGTGCTGGATAAGCAAGACAAAATTTATCAAGCTGTGCTGGCAATAAATGACACATTAAAAGAAATAAATGTAAGCCTACGAGAAATATGTGATGCTATTAAACATAAGAAATAAAGTTTACTGAAACTATTTTGTGCGCTTGCTTTTTAATGCATACATACTCTTAGAAACGTAGAATTAGTTCCTGTCGCTTTGCAATTGCAGCAAGAGGTATGTCTATGTGTCGGATAGGCAACCTTGGAGGCACCATATGATCAGGTCTAATTATATCCTCTGGGTCTGGCAGACTATGTTCCATGGCAATGTTATGTAGAACGGAGCAGGCCAATATTATTTTGCAAACCTTTTCTGGTCTGTATAACAGTGTACCACCTGATGTGTCCAAACACCGCCAGCGCCCCTTTAAGATACTGTTTGTGCGTTCAATAACTGACCGAGATTTTGCGTGTGCTTCATTGTATGCCATCTCCTGCCGGCTTTGGGGATTTATCAATGGGGTCATAAGCCATGGTGTCAGGGGATAACCACTGTCACCTGAGTGTAGGGGAGGAGAGGGAAAGTGTCAAATATTTGTCAAATGTTGTGAATAAATAAAATTGTACATACCAATTAGCCATCCGTCTGTAACTGCACCACTGTCCAAACGTCTAGCAACTGAGCTGCTCCGAAGAATGAAACTATCATGAGTACCACCCGGCCAGCGGGCCACTACATTAAGTAGTACACATTTAGCATCACAAATTAGTTGCACATTGATGGAATGATAGTTTTTCCTATTCAGAAATGGAAATGCATCATGTGATGGCGCCTTGATGCGAATGTGTGTGCAATCAATTGCTCCTATTACGTTTGGCAGGTTTGCGATAGCAAAGAATCTTTGCTTCACCTCAAACTGATGGACACGGTTATAGGGGAATTTTATATATTGGGGCATTAGCCCTATTATGCATTCAAGAACATCTGGGATGATGCGACTCATGGATGACTGAGATATCCCTGACCTGTCTGCAATCTCCCGCTGGAATGTTCCTGTTGCCAAAAAACCAAGCACGGACAACACCTGCAAGTGTGCTGGAATGCTGTGGGATCTTCTAGTTTGCCTTCTAAAATTGGCCTCAAACATATTGCATAAATGCAAAAGAACTGGTCTGGGTAGCCTGAAACGACTAATTAACCAGTCATCATTTTCGGCAAGTAAGTCAGCGCGGTCTCTGAAAATACGCCTTTTGCGCAGCGCTCGATCTGCCAAATCTAGTAAAAGCGCTATATCAGCCATCGTAAATGTTTCTTGTTATGCCTGATTTTGGCATTTTATAGGAAAAAAAAATCCGTAACAATTAAGGGGCTATTAGTTTGCCCAGCCCTATTGAAAGTAATTGATTATTTGATTAAAGTGTTGCGTTTGCAGATGCTATTACTGGCTCTCATAGTAAAAGTAAAAAGAAAAACCGTATGTAATTACTATAATATTTTTTTCAAAATGCTGTGTAAATATGTACCCGATTACGGTGAATTAAAATGCAGCCTTATTAATGAGCAAAACGTTCGGATGCTAAACGCACTATTTACGCGTGGCTGGGAGCAGGTGTAGATTTCTTTCGTTCCAACTAACATTTGGCAAATACGAACATTTTAATGAATCCGAAAATTTACGCCAGAACCACTTTACACACGATTTACACACAAATTCGTTCTGCTCGTGTTTCATGAATGAGACCCATTAACTCTAAATAGCCTGCCATATTAATTACTTGTTCATTTTCTGTTCTTCCTTGTCGTTCGTTCGTCATCTTCACTTCAGTGTTTGTAAAGTGTTATTTTGCTCTGCTTCGGCTCTGATGGAGACATCCACTCTTGTGTTGTGTGTTCATGCATTAGGGGGTGGAGCAGTGGAGGAAGGGGCGTGTCTTTGGGAAATCTCTTACTGCACCTTTAAAAAGGCTGATCGTTTAGTATACTAAACGCTTTCTGGAAACTTCCCCCGGTTTAAACGTATGCTATTGACATTCTCTGACTTATGTACATATTTGGGCTTTGTTCACAGGTAGTGTTCCTGCATTTTGCAACGGACGTCTTACAGAAAAGCGTTCATCATGTTTTTATGTTGTTAAACACAGTGTAATGGATCAATGTCAATATAAAACACTGGACAAATCCACCTGTGAATGCAGCTGGTCTCTCTTGCCCACACACACTGATGTGAGAAACTGTAGTATTTATAATGATTTTGAATACCTCACGAACGGCTCTATACTGTATTATAGCACAATGAGCATGAAACCTTGTTTGTTTGAGAAACTCTTGCATGTTTTGAATGCGACTGCAGAAATGTGTGTCTCAGCTGCTTATATAAAGCTGTTTCCTGCTGTAATCTGCCATTATGAAACTGCTGAGATCATTGAGGAAAGTTTCTTTAGCTCTCTTTCAGAACGTCTCAGTGTTGTTTGTTCAGTCGCTGAATGAAGCGCTTCTGTCTGAGGGATTCCTCAGGGATGAAATATGATTATGGATCAGAGAATGGAGTCATTATTACACACACACACACACACACACACACACACACACACACACACACACACACACACACACACACACACACACTCTCACTCTCTCACTCTCTCTCTCTCTCTCTCTCTCTCTCTCTCTCTCTCTCTCTCTCTCTCTCTCTCTCTCTCTCTCTCTCACACACACACACACACACACACACACACACACACACACACACACACACACACTCACACACACTCACACTCTCTCTCTCACACACACACACACACACTCTCACTCTCTCTCTCTCTCTCTCTCTCTCTCTCTCTCTCTCTCTCTCTCTCTCTCACACACACACACACACACACACTCACACTCACACTCACACTCTCTCTCACACACACACACACACACACACACACACACACACACACACACACTCACACACACACTCTCTCTCTCTCTCTCTCTCTCTCTCTCTCTCTCTCTCTCTCTCTCTCTCTCTCTCTCTCTCTCTCTCTCACACACACACTCACTCTCTCACTCTCACTCTCTCTCACACACACACACACACACACACCCTCTTAAACACAAGCGCACACGCACATATACACACACCAAGTTTGACGAGAGTCCAAGGTTCATGACCTTCGGTTAAATCAGCTCAAGTCTTTCCGATTAGGTAGCCGGAGGCTTGTGTGTGCGTGTGTGTGTGTGTGTGTGCGTGTGTGCGTGTGTGTGTGTGTGTGTGTGTGTGTGTGTGTGTGTGTGTGTGTGTGTGTGTGTGTGTGTGTGTGTGTGTGTGTGTGTGTGTGTGTGTGTGTGCAGAGAGAGAAAAACTCTGTATGTCAGGCTTTTTGAGTATTTCATTTATCCAGCACAGGTGAGCACATCCAGTGTGTGTGTGTGTGTCTTTGTGTGCGTGTGTGTCTGTCTGTGTGTCTGTCTGTGTGTGTGTGTGTGTGTGTGTGTGTGTGTGTGTCTGTGAGAGTGTGTGTGTGTGTGTGGGGGCCTCTGTTGATGTGAATTGTAAGTTTTTCCAGTCTGATTAATCTGGTCTTTAATTCTCTCATGCTCTGAGACGGAATCATAACTGGATCAGTGACACCAGTGTCCATGATGAGGAGAAGGAATAAAACATCTAGTGTAAAACCTGTGCTGAGTTCTCAGAGTTGTACTCTTTTTATGTGGGTTTCACAAGTTCACACTTACAAATAAGTCAGAAAGAATAAATGTGTATTTGGTGTGCTGTCCGAGGAGAGGCTGGTATTCGGTATTCGGCCCAAACCCAGAGTTGCTGTGGAAGAACAAGCCGAGAGTGAGTGGAGGGATGCTGATGTCAAGGAATGTTAGTTGAGTTGACAGAGTGAATATATATATATATATGCTTCGTCTCGTGCTGATAGGGTAATTGTTTGATGACAAGTTGATTGGATTGATTATTTGAACGTGCTCCTCCCGAACTGTGTTTATGAAACATCACACCATCTTCAACAAAATTTTACTGACTAGAAATGTCCTATAGCTGGTAAAGCTGTCAGTGTTAGTGGAAGAGACCTGATTATCTCCACACACACACACACACACACACACACACACACACACACAGCTGAAACAGACGGAGGTGTGTGTGGCTCTGAACAACAAGCTCACTGGCATGTGTGTAGTTTCCGGGTAATCTCCTTGAAGAGGGTTAAATTCAAGGAATCACTAAGGATATCCCGGGGGGTTTCCCACAATTCAGCTGTGTTAGTGTGTGTACGGCTCTGTGACTTTCTGTGGGATACAAATCTGTTTAATTAATAAATCTGATTCACTCTTGACCAACTGAAATCTCTCAATCTTCATCTACTCAAAGGCATGTGACGCATCAAATTATCATATCACAATATTGCAAAATCTTTTATGATGATAAATGGTTTTATCAGTATTGAGTTAAATTACAGAAACTTAAGTGTGGTCTTAAATGGATCTTAAAATGAAAGTTCAGTCATTATTTACTCGCCCTGGTGTTTTTCAGATGCCTTTATCAGACCATGAACAGATAAATGTAATAACGTAAAGAGAGTACATCTTTACCTCTTCACACTCGCAGTGTTGCTCAAGTTAACCAGCCGATGGAAAAGAACTCAGTTCTGATTTAATGGCGATTTTAATGCTGGAAAATGTAGGAATGGTCAGTTTGGAGGAGAACAGAAACACTTGTGTGTGTCTTCAGACTCTGAATCATCCAGTCGAAGGATTCCTATGGAAGTTTGTTTCCACCGCAGAATAAAGAATAAAAAAGGTACAGTTCTCGCAGTTCTGACTTTATAACGCAATTTTGAGATATGAAGTCAGAATTTCATGATATAAAGTCCCAATTATGAGAAAAAGTTAGAATTTCAAGTTTAAATCTCACTATTCTGACTTTATAACACACAATTTTGACTTTATAACTCACATTTGTGAGATATAAAGTCACAATTACCTTTTTCTATGTTTTATTCTGTGGCGGAAACAAGCTTCCACAGATATCAGACATGTTTGACATTATGAGCTGATAATAGAACACATTGTGTGTGTATAGCAATGAGGCGTGTGTTTGTGCGTGAGTTTGTTGTGAAAGTCTGGTAGTGTGTGACGCTCAGTCGTTTAGTGTATGATAACGAGTGTTTAGCGTGTGATTGTACAGTTGTGTAGTGTATTGCAGCGTCTGTGGTTGTACATCGCTGTCCTAGTCTAGATATACAGTGGTTATGGGAGATCAGAAACATGTTAGTCTGTGTGTGAGGTTCTCAGAATAGAAATCTACACTGTACCAATGCTGTTGTAGAACAGTAGACATGATTTCCAGCTTCAGTGTCTGCTTCTCATGATGCAAATTAACACAGTGATTCTGCATTTTTGATACATGTTTGTGGCTGTTGACTTTGAGCAATCTGATGAAGTGATGAGAAGGAAGACAGTGTGTAATGGCTGATATAGTTCCAGTTCATCTACAGCACTGGGAATACAAGCTCACGTCAGATTATGTACTGCTCATCTTGACAGCTGTACTGGAGGTATACTGGAAATGTGCATACTGTACACACTACACACATGATTTACTGCAGCAGTAGAAGAGTAGTGTGTCAGTGTGCTGTAGTGAACAGACATTGATACGGTTTCACACTGAAACTCTCCAGTTCAGTGACTGGATCTCAGTCTGGAGAACAGAGGGATGTGGAGAAACGAGAACATATGCAGTCATCAAGCAGCACCTCGTGAATAATTCAGTTCACTTCTCCTGCGCCGGATTGGAAAGGCTTTGTCTCGAATTAGAAGTCTAAAACAAGAAATGTTAAAGAGAAATGTGGGAGGATTTCGTTATAAGAGAAGAGGAGCTCGAGTTTGTCGTCCAGCTCTATTTGTTTGAACCGCGAGAGGCGTCAAAGCTGCCGGAAGCTGGTTATTATGGCTAATAAAGTTTTAAATATGGATTTTTCACACAAACGCATGGCTTCGCTTCAGAAGGCCTTTATTAACCATCACAGAGCCTGTGGAGCACTTTATGATGGACAGATGCACTTTATGATGGATATATGCACTTTATGATGGATAGATGCACTTTATGATGGATAGATGCACTTTATGATGGACAGATGCACTTTATGATGGATAGATGCACTTTATGATGGATATATGCACTTTATGATGGATAGATGCACTTTATGATGGACAGATGCACTTTATGATGGATATATGCACTTTATGATGGATAGATGCACTTTATGATGGACAGATGCACTTTATGATGGATAGATGCACTTTATGATGAATAGATGCACTTTAATGATGGACAGATGCACTTTATGATGGACAGATGCACTTTTATGATGGATAGATGCACTTTAATGATGGACAGATGCACTTTATGATGGATAGATGCACTTTTATGATGGACAGATGCACTTTATGATGGATAGATGCACTTTAATGATGGACAGATGCACTTTATGATGGACAGATGCACTTTTATGATAGATAGATGCACTTTAATGATGGACAGATGCACTTTATGATGGATAGATGCACTTTTATGATGGACAGATGCACTTTTATGATGGACAGATGCACTTTTATGATGGATAGATGCACTTTTATGATGGATAGATGCACTTTATGATGGATAGAAGCACTTTATGATGGATAGAAGCACTTTATGATGGATAGATGCACTTTATGATGGATAGATGCACTTTATGATGGACAGATGCACTTTATGATGGATAGAAGCACTTTATGATGGACAGATGCACTTTATGATGGATAGATGCACTTTATGATGGATAGAAGCACTTTATGATGGATAGAAGCACTTTATGATGGATAGATGCACTTTATGATGGATAGATGCACTTTATGATGGACAGATGCACTTTATGATGGATAGAAGCACTTTATGATGGACAAATGCACTTTTATGATGGATAGATGCACTTTTATGATGGATAGATGCACTTTATGATGGATAGAAGCACTTTATGATGGATAGAAGCACTTTATGATGGATAGATGCACTTTATGATGGATAGATGCACTTTATGATGGACAGATGCACTTTATGATGGATAGATGCACTTTATGATGGACAGATGCACTTTATGATGGATAGATGCACTTTTATGATGGACAGATGCACTTTTATGATGGATAGATGCACTTTATGATGGACAGATGCACTTTTATGATGGATAGAAGCACTTTTATGGATAGAAGCACTTTATGATGGATAGATGCACTTTATGATGGATAGATGCACTTTATGATGGACAGATGCACTTTATGATGGACAGATGCACTTTTATGATGGACAGATGCACTTTTATGATGGATAGATGCACTTTATGATGGACAGATGCACTTTTATGATGGATAGATGCACTTTATGATGGATAGATGCACTTTTATGATGGATAGATGCACTTTTATGATGATAGATGCACTTTTATGATGGATAGATGCACTTTTATGATGGACAGATGCACTTTTATGATGGATAGATGCACTTTATGATGGACAGATGCACTTTTATGATGGATAGATGCACTTTATGATGAATAGATGCACTTTAATGATGGATAGATGCACTTTTATGATGGATAGAAGCACTTTATGATGGACAGATGCACTTTTATGATGGATAGATGCACTTTAATGATGGACAGATGCACTTTATGATGGATAGATGCACTTTTATGATGGACAGATGCACTTTATGATGGATAGATGCACTTTAATGATGGACAGATGCACTTTATGATGGACAGATGCACTTTTATGATGGATAGATGCACTTTAATGATGGACAGATGCACTTTATGATGGATAGATGCACTTTTATGATGGACAGATGCACTTTTATGATGGACAGATGCACTTTTATGATGGACAGATGCACTTTTATGATGGACAGATGCACTTTATGATGGACAGATGCACTTTATGATGGACAGATGCACTTTAATGATGGACAGATGCACTTTAATGATGGACAGATGCACTTTATGATGGATAGATGCACTTTTATGATGGACAGATGCACTTTATGATGGACAGATGCACTTTATGATGGACAGATGCACTTTATGATGGATAGATGCACTTTAATGATGGACAGATGCACTTTATGATGGATAGATGCACTTTTATGATGGACAGATGCACTTTTATGATGGACAAATGCACTTTTATGATGGATAGATGCACTTTTATGATGGACAGATGCACTTTATGATGGACAGATGCACTTTATGATGGATAGATGCACTTTTATGATGGACAGATGCACTTTATGATGGACAGATGCACTTTTATGATGGATAGATGCACTTTAATGATGGACAGATGCACTTTATGATGGATAGATGCACTTTTATGATGGACAGATGCACTTTTATGATGGACAGATGCACTTTTATGATGGATAGATGCACTTTTATGATGGATAGATGCACTTTATGATGGATAGAAGCACTTTATGATGGATAGAAGCACTTTATGATGGATAGATGCACTTTATGATGGATAGATGCACTTTATGATGGACAGATGCACTTTATGATGGATAGAAGCACTTTATGATGGACAGATGCACTTTATGATGGATAGATGCACTTTATGATGGATAGAAGCACTTTATGATGGATAGAAGCACTTTATGATGGATAGATGCACTTTATGATGGATAGATGCACTTTATGATGGACAGATGCACTTTATGATGGATAGAAGCACTTTATGATGGACAAATGCACTTTTATGATGGATAGATGCACTTTTATGATGGATAGATGCACTTTATGATGGATAGAAGCACTTTATGATGGATAGAAGCACTTTATGATGGAT
This sequence comes from Leucaspius delineatus, assembly GCA_023718395.1. Classification (NCBI taxonomy): domain Eukaryota; kingdom Metazoa; phylum Chordata; class Actinopteri; order Cypriniformes; family Leuciscidae; genus Leucaspius; species Leucaspius delineatus. The sequence goes on along the minus strand of CM043367.1, from coordinate 2,580,346 downwards.
AGATGCACTTTATGATGGATAGATGCACTTTATGATGGACAGATGCACTTTATGATGGATAGATGCACTTTATGATGGACAGATGCACTTTATGATGGATAGATGCACTTTTATGATGGACAGATGCACTTTTATGATGGATAGATGCACTTTATGATGGACAGATGCACTTTTATGATGGATAGAAGCACTTTTATGGATAGAAGCACTTTATGATGGATAGATGCACTTTATGATGGATAGATGCACTTTATGATGGACAGATGCACTTTATGATGGACAGATGCACTTTTATGATGGACAGATGCACTTTTATGATGGACAGATGCACTTTTATGATGGACAGATGCACTTTATGATGGATAGATGCACTTTATGATGGACAGATGCACTTTTATGATGGATAGATGCACTTTATGATGGACAGATGCACTTTTATGATGGATAGATGCACTTTATGATGGATAGATGCACTTTTATGATGGATAGATGCACTTTTATGATGATAGATGCACTTTTATGATGGATAGATGCACTTTTATGATGGACAGATGCACTTTTATGATGGATAGATGCACTTTATGATGGACAGATGCACTTTTATGATGGATAGATGCACTTTATGATGAATAGATGCACTTTAATGATGGATAGATGCACTTTTATGATGGATAGAAGCACTTTATGATGGACAGATGCACTTTTATGATGGATAGATGCACTTTTATGATGGACAGATGCACTTTTATGATGGATAGATGCACTTTATGATGGATAGATGCACTTTAATGATGGATAGATGCACTTTTATGATGGATAGAAGCACTTTATGATGGACAGATGCACTTTTATGATGGATAGATGCACTTTTATGATGGATAGATGCACTTTTATGATGGACAGATGCACTTTTATGATGGATAGATGCACTTTATGATGGATAGATGCACTTTAATGATGGATAGATGCACTTTTATGATGGACAGATGCACTTTTATGATGGATAGATGCACTTTATGATGATAGAAGCACTTTATGATGGATAGATGCACTTTATGATGATAGAAGTACTTTATGATGTATAGATGCACTTTATGATGGACAGATGCACTTTATGATGGATAGATGCACTAATGATGGATAGATGCACTTTTATGATGGATAGAAGCACTTTATGATGGACAGATGCACTTTTATGATGGATAGATGCACTTTTATGATGGACAGATGCACTTTTATGATGGACAGATGCACTTTTATGATGGATAGAAGCACTTTATGATGGATAGAAGCACTTTATGATGGATAGATGCACTTTATGATGGACAGATGCACTTTATGATGGATAGAAGCACTTTATGATGGATAGATGCACTTTATGATGGACAGATGCACTTTATGATGGATAGATGCACTAATGATGGATAGATGCACTTTTATGATGGATAGAAGCACTTTATGATGGACAGATGCACTTTTATGATGGATAGATGCACTTTATGATGGATAGAAGCACTTTATGATGGATAGAAGCACTTTATGATGGACAGATGCACTTTATGATGGACAGATGCACTTTATGATGGATAGAAGCACTTTATGATGGATAGATGCACTTTATGATGGACAGATGCACTTTATGATGGATAGATGCACTTTATGATGGACAGATGCACTTTATGATGGATAGAAGCACTTTATGATGGACAGATGCACTTTATGATGGACAGATGCACTTTATGATGGATAGAAGCACTTTATGATGGATAGATGCACTTTATGATGGACAGATGCACTTTATGATGGATAGATGCACTTTATGATGGATAGATGCACTTTATGATGGACAGATGCACTTTATGATGGATAGATGCACTAATGATGGATAGATGCACTTTTATGATGGATAGAAGCACTTTATGATGGACAGATGCACTTTTATGATGGATAGATGCACTTTATGATGGATAGAAGCACTTTATGATGGATAGAAGCACTTTATGATGGATAGATGCACTTTATGATGGACAGATGCACTTTATGATGGATAGATGCACTTTATGATGGATAGAAGCACTTTATGATGGACAGATGCACTTTTATGATGGATAGAAGCACTTTATGATGGATAGATGCACTTTTATGATGGACAGATGCACTTTTATGATGGATAGATGCACTTTATGATGGATAGAAGCACTTTATGATGGATAGAAGCACTTTATGATGGATAGATGCACTTTATGATGGACAGATGCACTTTATGATGGATAGATGCACTAATGATGGATAGATGCACTTTTATGATGGATAGAAGCACTTTATGATGGACAGATGCACTTTTATGATGGATAGATGCACTTTTATGATGGACAGATGCACTTTTATGATGGACAGATGCACTTTTATGATGGATAGAAGCACTTTATGATGGACAGATGCACTTTTATGATGGATAGATGCACTTTTATGATGGACAGATGCACTTTTATGATGGACAGATGCACTTTTATGATGGATAGATGCACTAATGATGGACAGATGCACTTTTATGATGGATAGATGCACTTTTATGATGGACAGATGCACTTTTATGATGGACAGATGCACTTTTATGATGGATAGATGCACTTTATGATGATATAATCACTTTATGATGGACAGATGCACTTTATGATGGATAGAAGCACTTTATGATGGACAGATGCACTTTATGATGGATAGAAGCACTTTATGATGGATAGATGCACTTTATGATGGACAGATGCACTTTATGATGGATAGAAGCACTTTATGATGGATAGATGCACTTTATGATGGACAGATGCACTTTATGATGGATAGATGCACTAATGATGGATAGATGCACTTTTATGATGGATAGAAGCACTTTATGATGGACAGATGCACTTTTATGATGGATAGATGCACTTTATGATGGATAGAAGCACTTTATGATGGATAGAAGCACTTTATGATGGACAGATGCACTTTATGATGGACAGATGCACTTTATGATGGATAGAAGCACTTTATGATGGATAGATGCACTTTATGATGGACAGATGCACTTTATGATGGATAGATGCACTTTATGATGGACAGATGCACTTTATGATGGATAGAAGCACTTTATGATGGACAGATGCACTTTATGATGGACAGATGCACTTTATGATGGATAGAAGCACTTTATGATGGATAGATGCACTTTATGATGGACAGATGCACTTTATGATGGATAGATGCACTTTATGATGGATAGATGCACTTTATGATGGACAGATGCACTTTATGATGGATAGATGCACTAATGATGGATAGATGCACTTTTATGATGGATAGAAGCACTTTATGATGGACAGATGCACTTTTATGATGGATAGATGCACTTTATGATGGATAGAAGCACTTTATGATGGATAGAAGCACTTTATGATGGATAGATGCACTTTATGATGGACAGATGCACTTTATGATGGATAGATGCACTTTATGATGGATAGAAGCACTTTATGATGGACAGATGCACTTTTATGATGGATAGAAGCACTTTATGATGGATAGAAGCACTTTATGATGGATAGATGCACTTTATGATGGACAGATGCACTTTATGATGGATAGATGCACTAATGATGGATAGATGCACTTTTATGATGGATAGAAGCACTTTATGATGGACAGATGCACTTTTATGATGGATAGATGCACTTTTATGATGGACAGATGCACTTTTATGATGGACAGATGCACTTTTATGATGGATAGAAGCACTTTATGATGGACAGATGCACTTTTATGATGGATAGATGCACTTTTATGATGGACAGATGCACTTTTATGATGGATAGATGCACTTTATGATGGATAGAAGCACTTTATGATGGATAGAAGCACTTTATGATGGATAGATGCACTTTATGATGGACAGATGCACTTTATGATGGATAGATGCACTAATGATGGATAGATGCACTTTTATGATGGATAGAAGCACTTTATGATGGACAGATACACTTTTATGATGGATAGATGCACTTTTATGATGGACAGATGCACTTTTATGATGGACAGATGCACTTTTATGATGGATAGAAGCACTTTATGATGGACAGATGCACTTTTATGATGGATAGATGCACTTTTATGATGGACAGATGCACTTATGATGGACAGATGCACTTTTATGATGGATAGATGCACTAATGATGGACAGATGCACTTTTATGATGGATAGATGCACTTTTATGATGGACAGATGCACTTTTATGATGGACAGATGCACTTTTATGATGGATAGATGCACTTTTATGATGGATAGATGCACTTTATGATGGATAGAAGCACTTTATGATGGACAGATGCAATTTTATGATGGATAGATGCACTTTTATGATGGATAGATGCACTTTATGATGGACAGATGCACTTTTATGATGGATAGATGCACTTTTATGATGGATAGAAGCACTTTATGATGGATAGATGCACTTTATGATGGACAGATGCAATTTTATGATGGACAGATGCAATTTTATGATGGATAGATGCACTTTTATGATGGACAGATGCACTTTTATGATGGATAGATGCACTTTTATGATGGATAGATGCACTTTTATGATGGATAGATGCAATTTTATGATGGATAGATGCACTTTTATGATGGATAGATGCACTTTTATGATGGATAGAAGCACTTTATGATGGACAGATGCAATTTTATGATGGATAGATGCACTTTTATGATGGATAGATGCACTTTTATGATGGATAGAAGCACTTTATGATGGATAGATGCACTTTTATGATGGATAGATGCACTTTATGATGGACAGATGCAATTTTATGATGGATAGATGCACTTTTATGATGGATAGATGCACTTTTATGATGGATAGAAGCACTTTATGATGGATAGATGCACTTTTATGATGGATAGATGCACTTTTATGATGGATAGATGCACTTTATGATGGACAGATGCACTTTTATGATGGACAGATGCACTTTTATGATGGATAGATGCACTTTTATGATGGATAGATGCACTTTTATGATGGACAGATGCACTTTTATGATGGACAGATGCACTTTTATGATGGACAGATGCACTTTTATGATGGATAGATGCACTTTATGATGATAGAAGCACTTTATGATGGACAGATGCACTTTATGATGGATAGAAGCACTTTTATGATGGACAGATGCACTTTTATGATGGATAGATGCACTTTTATGATGGATAGATGCACTTTTATGATGGATAGATGCAATTTTATGATGGATAGATGCACTTTTATGATGGATAGATGCACTTTATGATGGACAGATGCACTTTTATGATGATAGATGCACTTTTATGATGGATAGAAGCACTTTATGATGGATAGATGCACTTTATGATGGACAGATGCAATTTTATGATGGATAGATGCACTTTTATGATGGACAGATGCACTTTTATGATGGATAGATGCACTTTTATGATGGATAGATGCACTTTTATGATGGATAGAAGCACTTTATGATGGATAGATGCACTTTTATGATGGACAGATGCACTTTATGATGGATAGATGCACTTTATGATGGACAGATGCACTTTTATGATGGACAGATGCACTTTTATGATGGATAGATGCACTTTATGATGGATAGAAGCACTTTATGATGGATAGATGCACTTTATGATGGATAGATGCACTTTAATGATGGATAGATGCACTTTAATGATGGACAGATGCACTTTTATGATGGACAGATGCAATTTTATGATGGATAGATGCACTTTATGATGGATAGAAGCACTTTATGATGGATAGAAGCACTTTTATGATGGATAGATGCACTTTTATGATGGATAGATGCACTTTTATGATGGATAGAAGCACTTTATGATGGATAGATGCACTTATGATGGACAGATGCACTTTTATGATGGACAGATGCACTTTTATGATGGACAGATGCACTTTTATGATGGATAGATGCACTTTATGATGATATAATCACTTTATGATGGACAGATGCACTTTATGATGGATAGAAGCACTTTATGATGGACAGATGCACTTTTATGATGGATAGATGCACTTTATGATGGATAGATGCACTTTTATGATGGATAGATGCAATTTTATGATGGATAGATGCACTTTTATGATGGATAGGTGCACTTTATGATGGACAGATGCACTTTTATGATGATAGATGCACTTTTATGATGGATAGAAGCACTTTATGATGGATAGATGCACTTTATGATGGACAGATGCAATTTTATGATGGATAGATGCACTTTTATGATGGACAGATGCACTTTTATGATGGATAGATGCACTTTTATGATGGATAGATGCACTTTTATGATGGATAGAAGCACTTTATGATGGATAGATGCACTTTTATGATGGACAGATGCACTTTATGATGGATAGATGCACTTTATGATGGACAGATGCACTTTTATGATGGACAGATTCACTTTTATGATGGATAGATGCACTTTTATGATGGATAGATGCACTTTATGATGGATAGAAGCACTTTTATGATGGATAGATGCACTTTATGATGGATAGATGCACTTTAATGATGGATAGATGCACTTTTATGATGGATAGATGCAATTTTATGATGGATAGATGCACTTTATGATGGATAGAAGCACTTTATGATGGATAGAAGCACTTTATGATGGACAGATGCAATTTTATGATGGATAGATGCACTTTTATGATGGACAGATGCAATTTTATGATGGATAGATGCACTTTTATGATGGATAGATGCACTTTTATGATGGACAGATGCACTTTTATGATGGACAGATGCACTTTTGATGGATAGATGCACTTTATGATGGACAGATGCACTTTTATGATGGACAGATGCACTTTATGATGATAGATGCACTTATGATGGACAGATGCACTTTTATGATGGATAGATGCACTTTTATGATGGACAGATGCACTTTATGATGGACAGATGCAATTTTATGATGGATAGAAGCACTTTATGATGGATAGATGCACTTTTATGATGATAGATGCACTTATGATGGACAGATGCACTTTTATGATGGATAGAAGCACTTTATGATGGATAGATGCACTTTTATGATGGACAGATGCACTTTATGATGGACAGATGCAATTTTATGATGGATAGATGCACTTTTAAGATGGATAGAAGCACTTTATGATGGACAGATGCACTTTTATGATGATAGATGCACTTATGATGGACAGATGCACTTTTATGATGGATAGATGCACTTTTATGATGGATAGAAGCACTTTATGATGGATAGATGCACTTTTATGATGGACAGATGCACTTTATGATGGACAGATGCAATTTTATGATGGACAGATGCACTTTTATGATGGACAGATGCACTTTTATGATGGACAGATGCACTTTTATGATGGATAGAAGCACTTTTATGATGGATAGATGCACTTTATGATGGATAGAAGCACTTTATGATGGATAGATGCACTTTATGATGGATAGATGCACTTTAATGATGGATAGATGCACTTTTATGATGGACAGATGCAATTTTATGATGGATAGATGCACTTTATGATGGATAGAAGCACTTTATGATGGATAGAAGCACTTTATGATGGATAGAAGCACTTTATGATGGACAGATGCAATTTTATGATGGATAGATGCACTTTTATGATGGACAGATGCAATTTTATGATTGATAGATGCACTTTTATGATGGACAGATGCACTTTTATGATGGACAGATGCACTTTTATGATGGATAGATGCACTTTTATGATGGACAGATGCACTTTTATGATGATAGATGCACTTTATGATGGATAGAAGCACTTTATGATGGACAGATGCACTTTTATGATGGACAGATGCACTTTTATGATGGACAGATGCACGTTTATGATGGATAGATGCACTTTTATGATAGATAGATGCACTTTTATGATGATAGATGCACTTTTATGATGGACAGATGCACTTTTATGATGGATAGATGTACTTTTATGATAGATAGATGCACTTTTATGATAGATAGATGCACTTTTATGATGATAGATGCACTTTTATGATGGATAGATGCACTTTTATGATGGATAGATGCACTTTATGATGGACAGATGCACTTTTATGATGGACAGATGCACTTTATAATGGATATATGCACTTTTGTGATGGATAGAAGCACTTTATGATGGACAGATGCACTTTTATGATGGATAGATGCACTTTATGATGGACAGATGCACTTTATGGTGGACAGATGATGGATAGATGCACTTTATGATTTCCAACTTTTATGATTTGGGCTTCAAATTTGGGCTCCATTCACTGCCATTATAAAGCCTGGAAGAGCCAGGACATTTTTTAATATAACTCCGATTGTGTTCGTCTGAAAGAAGAATGTCATATACACCTAGGATGACTTGAGGGAGAGTAAATCATGGGCTAATTTTCATTTTTGGGTGAAGGGTCCCTTTAAAGTTGCAATGAAACAGAAGTAGCGACAGATTTTTACTCTCGTATTGTGATGTACATCCAAATGTAGCAGATTATTAGAACAGAAAATTGTAGGGCGGGTCTTAGTTCTGTGTGCCGGTTGTTGATTGGCTGTTGAGATGTGGGAGATCTGCATTCGTCACCAGAGAGAAGCCTGACGCTTCACTGAAGATCCAGCTGTGTCATTCTGACTAAACATTACAGGGTCAAAGAATGATGTGTATGTATATGTGGATGAACTAAGTGAGGCAAGTTGTTTTTAACAGCGAGTAAGTTTGGTTTTCCCACTCGTAGCCCTTCAGGGAGGTTGTATTGTCAGGATCCGGGAAGCTTGTATAAACGGGATCTCTCTGGTGGAGAAGGTAATGACCCTGGCACTGGAGTGAGCGCTGGAGCAAACCTTGGGATAATGGCACAGGAAGAGATCTGTGTGAGCAGCAACACGACACGCAGGAGAACGGGCTCAGGAAACACACACACACACACACACACACACACACACACACACACACACACACACACACACACACACACACACACACACACACACACACACACTCACTCAGTCAACATGAGAGAGAATGAGCACACTTTACATGAAGCAAACACTCACGGTTCTACTCGCCTGATCCCTGTCTTTGTTTTAAATGGGGCAGATAATGAAACACAGGATTTAAAGCGAGTTTGATTTGCTTCTCTGCTGCCAGAAATGGGTCACTCAGAAGGTTATGGTGTCAGAACTATCAGCACATCGACCTCCCAGACTCAGTGTTCAGTGTTGAGCGCTCGCAGTGCTTCTGAAAGAGGAGAGGTTAACCAGTCACAGCAGAGGTCATGATCACGTCTCAAGTCAAGTCAAGTCAAGTCATCTTCATTTATATAGCGCTTTTAACAATGTAGATTGTTTCAAAGCAGCTTTACAGAGATAAGCGTATAATTTAAGGTAACAGAGATTGTTTCGGCTTTACAGCAGAGTTAAGTTATTTCCATCTAAAGTTAGTTTTGATTTATTTGCTTCCGTCGCAATGATCATTTGTTATTAAATTAGGGGCCGCTAAGACGACACCATTCCCTCTACACAGACTTTAAACGCGAACCTGTGAGAAACACTGATGGCGTTCACATGCGCATTTAGAATGGGTTCTATAGTTATGTGCGTTTGAATATATGCAGGTTTGGAATTCCCTACAAGCCAAGCCTAAACAAAGTACTTGTCTTTCCCTATAAATTTTGATAAAGAATTTTATTTTATTTTGTTGCTTTGGGGTAGGAACGCGAAACGGATTTTCCCGACAACGCCTTATCTGTAGAGTGGTAGTGGGATCCTCCATAGGGAGAGACTAGTTGGCACTTCAGCACTGCATTGTCATCGGTCCAGGCGAAGGTCCTTCGTCAGATCTGGATACGGCCTGGATCCGGCAGGCTGCAGGAAAACCTCGGGATAAACACAGACACTAAAATTAGCGTAGATGCCATTCTTCTCATGATGTAACGAGTACATCAGGATTTTTGGGAAGTGTTCCCGGTTCCGGCTGACCTAATCTATGCAGCCTAACATTAAATTATAGAAGTCTATAATGTATTATGTGAAAGCTAGGTCAAAGAGATGTGTCTTTAATCTGGCTTTGAACTGACAGAGTGTGTCTGCTTCCCGGACAATGGTAGGAAGACTGTTCCAGAGTTTTGGTGCTAAATAGGAAAAGGATCTACCGCCAGCAGTCGATTTTGATATTCTAGGTATTATCAACTGGCCGGAATTTTGAGATCGCAATAGACGTGACGGACTATAATGCGTTAAGAGCTCGCTCAAGTACTGCGGAGCTAAACCATTTAGTGCTTTGTAAGTGATCAGCAATATTTTAAAATTGATGCGATGTTTAATAGGGAGCCAATGCAGTTTTGACAGAACCGGGCTAATATGGTCATACTTCCTGGTTCTGGTAAGAACTCGAGCTGCTGCGTTTTGAACCAGCTGTAGTTTGTTTATTAAGCGTGCAGGGCAACCACCCAGTAGAGCATTACAATAATCTAGCCTTGAGGTCATGAACGCATGAACTAATTGTTCCGCATTTGTCAATGAGAGCATATGGCGTAATTTAGATATATTTTTAAGATGGAAAAATGCAGTTTTACAGATACTAGACACGTGACTTTCAAATGAAAGATTGGTATCAAAGAGCACACCCAGGTTCCTAACCGACGACGAAGACTTAACAGAGCAGCCATCGAGTGTTAGACAGTATTCTAGATTATTACGTGAGGAAGTTTTTTGTCCAATAATTAGAAACTCTGTTTTTTCAGAATTTAGAAGTAGGAAATTACAAGTCATCCAATTTTTTATATCCGCTATGCATTCCGTTAATTTTGTGAATTGATAAGTTTCGTTAGGTTTTGAAGAAATATAGAGCTGAGTATCATCGGCATAACAGTGAAAGCTAATGCCATGTTTCCTAATGATATCTCCTAAGGGTAGCATGTACAGAGTGAACAGCAACGGTCCTAGTACTGAGCCTTGTGGTACGCCATACTGAACTTGTGATCGATGAGACATCTCATCATTTACTGCTACAAACTGATAACGGTCAGATAAGTATGATTTAAACCATGCTAGTGCAATTCCACTAATGCCAACATAATGTTCTAATCTATTTAAAAGAACGTTGTGGTCAATGGTGTCAAATGCAGCACTAAGATCGAGTAACACTAATAGAGAGATACAACCACGATCGGATGATAAGAGCAAATCATTTGTGACTCTAACGAGAGCTGTCTCGGTACTATGGTACGGTCTAAATCCTGACTGGAAATCCTCGCAGATATCATTTCTTTCAAGAAAGGAACACAGTTGTGAGGATACTGCCTTTTCTAATATCTTTGACAGAAAAGGTAGATTCGAGATCGGCCTGTAATTGACTAATTCTGAAGGATCAAGTTGCGTTTTTTTAACAAGCGGTTTAATCATAGCCAGCTTAAAGTTTTTTGGTACGTATCCTAGAGACAAAGACGAATTAATGATATTAAGAAGAGGATCTATGACCTCTGGAAGTATTTCTTTCAGTAGCTTAGTCGGTATAGGGTCTAACATACATGTTGTAGATTTAGATGATTTAATGAGTTTAGTAAATTCTTCCTCTCCTATAGCAACGAATGAATCAAATTTTTCCTCAGGGAGACTACAATGCACTGCCTGATGCGATACTGTAGTAGACGGTTGCATAGTTATAATTTTGTCCCTGATATTATCAATCTTATAATTGAAGAAGTTCATAAAGTCATTACTGCTGTGTTGCTTGGAAACTTCTGGGCTTGAAGCTTTATTTTTCGTTAGTTTAGCCACCGTTTCAAATAAATACCTAGGATTATGTTTATTTTCTTCTAATAGGGTTGAAAAATAAGCAGATCTAGCAGCTTTTAAAGCCTCTCTGTAAGCAATAGAGCTCTCCTTCCATGAAATGCGAAATACCTCTAGTTTTGTTTTCTTCCAGTTGCGCTCCATTTTTCTAGAAGACACTCATGCTGAAGACACACGCTGACGTTCAGATGCTGTTTCTATCAATGAATCTACACTTTACCCCTAAATTAAAGCTGCCGTCGGCAAGATGTTTTTGATCATATTCACTGAAACCAACACTATGCTCCGACAGAACACCATAAATCAGCCAGTTTCAGAAAACCCCCACTTCTACCTCCACCTGGAGCCTGTTATTTGTTATGCAAAAATCCATCGCTCCCGGTTCTTCTGGTCCAATCAGCGCAGGGCTGTGTGAGATCTGACTGTCAATCACAGGTCGTGCACACGCCACAGACACCGCCGCCGCCCCAAAACAACCAAGGAAAAGAAAATGATGCTTCGATGCTGAAGAGACGGTGCGTTCACAGAAGATCTGGTGCACACGCACTGACGAGCACCAACTCGAGGGTAGTGGGGGAGGGGCATATGAGAGTTTAAACATTCAACATTTGTGGCTAAGTCCCTCAATCTGCCAGACCTGCCGACTGCAGCTTTAATGATTATGCCCAAACAACTCGTGCATTGACCAACCCTGGACTAAGCTCGGTGCGATATTCTTCTGCCATTGGGCTCATTGGCTTATGAGCCTATACAGGAGATGAATGTATTGTTTTTATTTTGTATAAATTTATTTATTTATTTATTTTTTATTCTTGTGTGTAGTATGGACCATTATTCACGTGTCTGAAATAAAGAATAATAATAATTATAATAATAACTCAAAGTGATTGCTATTCAAGAATTTATTTCAGGACATTTTAATGCAGTGTTTAATGCAAAAACATGCATTTTAACCCTACTGCTTTTGGGTCTGCTTTGACTGAGAAGAGGTACATAATATTATATATATATTTTTTAAATCCATAGTTTTTTGTATGAAAATAAAACATGGATATATAGTGAGACTGCCAAAATACATACATTTTTTTATTTTTTATAAAAATGTAAGACATATAAAACGTTATACCTGTTGCTTTCAGGTCTGTTTTGACCCGGAAGTGAATTGTGGCTTTACACATGAAATTATGCAGATTTTTATTTATTTATTTATTTTTTTACATCTATCAGCTTTGTCTTAATTTCTGTAAAACGCCTCTCTTCTACACTCTCACACACATTTTTTTCTTTCATACTGCGACTGCAAAAGTGACTGTTTTCAAACAAAATATATTAATTTTAATGAAACTTACATAAACGTTTACAGAGTAATATTGATGTTGTTTGGATGATGTCAATTTTGAGCAGTCATGAGTTATACGTTCAAATGAATTGAAGTAAATCCATTGAAGTCAATGGAGTTCATACTGGTAATTCTCACATTATGTTTTTAATATAAATTTGATTTAATGACATATTAAAAAAAAAAAAAAGATAAAAATATGATACAAATATTTTCTTGCATTGTTTTTTTGCTCTAGTTCTTGTAACATCTTAAATTTGCCTGGTAAAAACACGGTAACATTAAAAACGTAAACATTTTGTCCATTCACTCATTAATGAAACGTACAGATTATATACAATGTTTTTTTTAGCTGAAAAATATGGATCTCAGTGTATGTCAGTGTCTGAGAGAAGGTTACGCTCGCTGGATCTCAGTGTCTGAGAGCTGGTTCCTCTGGGCTTTTGCTAGGCAGGAGATTGAGGCCTTCAGGCGCACATGGAGAAAAAGATACTAGTTCAAGTCATTTAAATGGCAAATCAAAGCAGATTCTAGTCTGCACAGATGGGCATGTGAATGTTCACTTTGTTTTATGTAATTTCATAGTGTGTTTTTAAATTTGATCAGTACGGCGACGCACTGCTGCCACATAGATATTATTTTTTCCACTCAATTATGTCGTAATAACGAGATGTTATGTCGTTAAAACAACATATTTTTCTCGTAATAACGAGATCTTAGGTCGTTAAAACGACATATTTTCTTGGCCTTATAAGGACATATGTTGTCATGTACAAAATGAAAGATACAACGAAAAAAAACGAAAAAAATCCAATCAAAAGCAAATACGTACGGTACCATCTGATTATGTAATCCTGTCCGTATAGGCTACATTACAGCAGAGATGTATGGAGATATGTTTGCAGGCAGCCTACACTGATTTAGGAAAGACTATTAATAAACAATTAAAATGCTTTGTTATTTTTTTCCAGACACATTTATTATCATTAGCCTACTTTTGCCGGTGCTTTGCGGCAAGTTTTATGTATGCGCTTGAGCGCGGAATATAGGCTATACATGCACCCAGGATTGAATATAAACGTGCAATTAGTCCTAATTGCTTAAATGAATGACTACTAGTCTAGAAAAATCATATGGCAACTCTAATCAATAGCCCACATTTAATATTTTACATTATTTAATTAGTAATTAGTATCCAGCTCTTTACATTAAATTATTGAGTTAGCATAATTAGTTAATGAAATAATAAAATAAAGTTTAAATTAAGATTTCTATATTTCTATATTTATTCCGCCACACAAAGGACTGTTTATAAGGTGACAATCTGTTATACATGTGAAGATTGTAGGCTGTGTCTTGAAGATTTTTGTATCTTCTGTTATAAAGACGAAGATTGACATTTCGTTAATTAAACAAAATATTATATATGTTAGATGTGTTTTGACTACTTTTTGTTTAATTATATCTCTAGGTAATGAAGATAGCCTATTAACAAAAATAAATCTTATATATAATATATTATATTAAAAAAATTATAGGCCTATATAAAAATATTTTTAAAAAAGGGCCTCATTGATTCATTTTGCCTGATTGGGGGCTGCTACTATTTGCTTAAGCTTTTTGAACGTAGAAGTGGGATAAAGGCGCGATAGGCTATCAATTTTATGTGGATAAAGGCATATTTTGTACATGACTACACATGTCCTTATAAGGCCAAGAAAATATGTCGTTTTAACGACATAAGATCTCGTTATTACGAGAAAAAGATGTTGTTTTAACGACATAAGATCTCGTTATTACGACATAATTGAGGGGAAAAAATAATATGTATGTGGCAGCAATGCGTCACCGTAGATCAGTTCACCACTCTTCTTGTTATCTATATGCTGGACTCACACTGCATGCTATAACTGTGCTGAATTCAGGCCCTGTTCCAGATGCTGTAATTGATGTACACTGAAAAAATAAATGCTGTTAAATTTATAGTAAAAAAAAACTTATTTCATTATCTGATGCAATGTTAGTTTACCCACCTATTGAAGTGCTAATATCTGTTTTGCACCATTGTAATACACTGACATCCACCAATCACAGTGGAGATGAGTCACATGATCAATCAAAGCTCATCACAAGTAGCTTTTCCACAAGAAAGTTAATACTAATATACAGAAGCTGCACAGTGTCAATCACATAAACACTGAACACCACCATGGTAACACACATGACATTTAAAAAATGCAATAAACATAAATTTTATGTAAATTTTATAAAAAAAATTATATTTTATGGAATTAAAATATCCCCACATCATCACATAGCCTTCACCATACCTAGAGATTGGCATGGTTTTATTTCAGTTAGCCTAATAGCTAGTTTGATTTGCATTGAGAGATGATCTTATGGAAAGTACCCCATGCCAATCTCTAGGTATGGTGAAGGCTATGTGATGATGTGGGGATATTTTAATGCCAAAGGCCAAGGGAACTTTATCAGGATGCATAGTATCCTAAAAAAAAAATACTTAAAAATAAAAATCTGCCTGCCTCTATGGGAATTGAACATAGGGGTGTCCAAACTTATGCACCCTGTATTTTAAGGAAGAACATTTATTTATTTACGATACATTATTCATTCACAAAGAAAATTGGTGTCCTTAAAGGTTGGATTTTTCCTAATTTTTTAAATTAAGGCATTAAGTTCAATTTCCAAAAGATGATTTTTTATTCCTCTTTTTATTCAACTTTAGCATGGGTGTCTAAACTTATGCATAGCACTGTATGAAGAAACATAGTTATTTCAACAAAAATACATCAAATGTGAAGTGTCACGCAGGGATTTGTGGGAAATTCAATTTACGTTTTTTCACTGTAAATTATACAACGACTTGTTCTTTTTCACTTCCAAAAACGAAAGTTAACGGTGTCTTACTGTAAAATTACATTAAATGTACGGTTAGATCTATTACAGTTATTCACCGTATATAGTATGGAAACTTTCTGCTAACTTTCTGTTAACAGTTTTTCACCGTAGCATTATTACAGTCTTTTACCGTTAAAGTCATGATCATGTTTGACAGTGTATTTGCGTTGTCAGTGAGTCCATGACACTGAAGGATATCGATCTGTCATGTTTAGGAGCTGAGTTTGCACAGAACTGGCCCTGATTCAGATCTGCTCCTGAACTACAGGCTGTTACTGTACGAGTTTTACTACGACATGCTTTACACACTGACAGATCGACATCTCTCAGCCACACATGACCTGCTTTTCATCACGAATCAGCCTGACATCGTTTCACTCGTATCCTCCGGCTCTCGCTGGATTTCATCAATAGTGGAGACCCATTTAACGACACCATACTGAGAGACACACACACACACACACACACACACACACACACACACACACACACACACTGAGACACACACACACACACACACACACACTGAGACACACACACACACACACACACACACACACACACACACATGTCTGGTTCACTATCTTTGTGGGGACTCTCCATAGACGTAATGGTTTTTATACCGTACAAACTGTACATTCTATCCCCTTACACTGCCCCTGCCCCTAAACCTATACCCATCACACACACACACACACACACACACACTGCCCCTGCCCCTAAACCTATACCCATCACACACACACACACACACACTGCCCCTGCCCCTAAACCTACCCATCACACACACACACACACACACACCCTAAACCTACCCATCACAGGAAACATTCTGCATTTTTACTTTCTCAAAACAACTCATCCTGTGTGATTTATAAGCCTTTTGAAAAGTGGGGACCGCTGGCTGGACCCACAATGTAGGTGATCTCAGGTTTTACTATTCTTATGGCAGACTGATCTCATGAAATGGCGTATGTATGACACGCCAATTCGATTTCCATTTTTGGCGTGCTATCAACACGCATAATCGCTTTTCAGCGTGTTTATCAACGCCGTCGACTTAACGTTACATTATAAAAAATATGACCTACCCCAACTCCGTCCCTAAACCTACCCATCACTGGGGATAATACCATGTATAGATTATAAATGTAAGATCCCTTAACTGTACTCACACACCTAAACATACCCATTTTATGGACAATATTAAAATGTATAATCACAATAATTAACCTTACAACACAACATCGATTCACAAAATACACCAATTTTATTAGCTTGATGTAATCCAAACCTTCAGAATCCATTATTTGCAAGAAAAAGATCCAAACTCAGCCCTTTATCCAGTAATCGTCATCTTGACCGTAAACGTCAAACCCCGCGCTTGTTATGAATTCAAATTCAAAAATTGCGCCCTCAAGAAGCGTTACGACAGGTTACTATGGTTACGGCAGTAATATCAAACGCTCATTGGCTCTCGCCTCGCCTGCTTCGTCACAGATTGCATCATGCACATTCACATTTGAAATGAGGCGCGCACTGCCGCGCAGGCGGCAGCCCTCAGAGCGAACCGAACCGAAGACGGATTAACATTTTCATGGATTTGAATTAATAAATTAAATTCTGCTCTGTTACCTCATACAAAACCACTGCCAGAGAGGACACATCGTCACGTGAACAACTTTTGGTACCGATTTTGACATTTTCTCATTAAATAAATTATTGTGATTATATTTGTATGTCTGTTGTTTTTCTTTATAATTGTAGCCTACGTAGTTTTAAGAAATGGTTATGATTAGATGGTAGGATTAGCAAACGTCCGGGATAATGGTGAGTGTAAGATTCACGCCTGAGGCTGTTAAACTGTGACATCTACACGGTTTCCAAAGGGGACCAACATGATTAATTTCACGTACATTTTGCTCCGTTTCGCTCGGACATTTAACGGCGTAGACATACACGCGGAAGATGACGGTTCGTTTTGGCGTGAACATACACGCGGATAGCTCAAAATGCGTATAAATAACACGCCACTTTTGACTTGAAAGTGGCGTGTATGTTTACGCAAAGTCATGATGTCATGTTGCTTATGGGGACATTTGGTCCCCACAATGTAATATAAACAAGGGCACACACACACACACACACACACACACACACACACACACACTGAGACGCACACTCACATTGACACACACACACACACACACACACACACACACACACACACACTCACACTGAGACACTCACACTGAGACACACACACACACACACACACTGATACACACACTGACACACACACACTGACACACACACTCTGAGACACACACACTCTGAGACACACACACACACTGAGACACACACACACTGACACACACACTCTGAGACACACACACTGACACACACACTGAGACACACACACACACACACTCTGAGACACACACACACTGACACACACACTCTGAGACACACACACACACACACACACACACACTGACACACACACACTCTGAGACACACACACACACACACACACACACACTGAGGCACACACACGGAGGACCGGAGTGACTGGTTTACATGTTTAAATAGAAGTGAATTCAAGAGGGCAGAACATCATCATATCAGCTTTCAGTCAGTAGAAGTCAGTGAAGAACAGAGTGTGTGTCTTAACTGTGTTAATGTGACGTGTGTGTGATTCATTCAGGACTGAGGCGGTGTGTTTTCATGAGGAAAGTGTGCCTGCGTTTCCTTCGAGTGTGTTTGATTAGACCTGAGATTTCCTGTGGTGGACTGAAGGTCACACTTCACACACACACACACACACACACACACACACACACACACACACACACACTCTCTCTCACACACATACATGGACACACACACACACACACACACACACACACACACACACACTCTCTCACACACACACATCACACACACACGGTCTCGCTCACAGCGTCCTGACGGGAACAGGCTGGTATTGTGTATTGGAGCTGAGCAGCAGGGGACTCTGGGATTGATGGTGTGTGTGTGTGTGTGTGTGTGTGTGTGTGTGTGTGTGTGTGTGTGTGTGTGTGTGTGTGTGTGGCATCAAACAGTGGAGAATACTCTGTGTCATGCGTGTGAGAGGTAGAGGTCGACCCATAGTGGATTTGACTGATGATATCAGATTAATCAACCGATAGTTTCAGAATAGAGACTGAATGAAAACAAACAGTGCTAAAATAGTGATGAACTTTATTATAAAACGTGAAAAACGGTGCTGAACCATGGAAATGCACTGTAGGTTTTAAATATAAAAAATAATATATTAGTTATACATTGATCATTCATGTTAATTCATAGTGAATTAACTAATGTTACTACTTTAAAATGTACAAATGTATTAGTAAATGTTGAAATCAACAAATGAACAATACTTTTATTAACCTTAATGTTACAGATTCTCTTATTGTAAAGTGTTATAATATCGTATAAATCCAAACACTCATTAAAGACGGCCATCTTTACACATCTACACACAGGCCATAGCATTAATTACACCCACATGTATAGTGTATTGTGTGTGTACTCTCACTAGCCGTGTTTCCATTACAGAATTGCACAAAACTTCTTAATGTCGATAACTTTGGGTATTCTGAAATAAAGTTGAGATATTTCCAACTCTAATCATGAATATACTGTGTATGATGACGTTATTGTGTGGAGTGTGCCACAGGGTTTCAGGAGGCTGAAGAATGAGTGTGATCGTTCAGGAACACACACCTCAGGACAGTGTTGTACAGCGCAGCGAGTGACATGTTCATAACTCAGTGTGTGTGATGATGATGATGGCTACACATAAGGGTTGTGTACTGAATTACGTCTAGATATAACGCATGGCCCCTTTAAAGGTACAATATGTAAGAATTTTATAATAAAATATCCAAAAATCACTTGCTCAGTGTGATATATTTCCTGCAGTTGTGTTCTTAAAATATCCCAAAAGTTCCCAAAGATTTGTAAATTCAGAGAAATTCCAATTTTAAATAATGGCTCGTCCATGTTCACTCGTCGCCTGTTAATGACGTAATATCCGCGTTATCCCTGGTTTCCGCTCGTACTGCCATAGTAACCATGGCGACAGACATGGACACGTCTCTAGCGCACGCTCACTCTGTTGTTGTTTCGTTCAAACATTATGGATCATGGCAAGTGGACTTTGGGACAAAAGGAGAACTAAAACGAGGATTAATATCAGCGTGGTGTTTTCGAGATGCCGAGAGCTAACGTCCGCGACCAACTTCGACTCGACAGAGACGCCGCTCTTGCGTGTGCTTTATTAGACAGGTGAGCAAATGTACATAAACCGAATCAATGTTATATAGCTCAACATGATGAAATGTTAGAATATGATCAGTGTGTTATTCTAATGTTGATCTTGCTCACTGCTAGTCTCATACAGACAAACTAACACACAGAATAACATTATAACTTTAACACACTCAAATGCAGTTTAGTGTGATAGTGTAGAGCAAGTGAAACAGCGCTGCGTTCCCTCACAAGTTTCATTCGTCTGATAAACTGACCTGTGTGAGTATTATTCAGCACTTGAGGGTAAGTTAGTTCAGTAGAATGAAATGTTCTTATTCCTTTATATCCGCGGGACTCGCGTGTGGCGCTGAGATCTGTCTCTCATTAGCACTCGCGCGCTACTTCATTCCACAGTCATGTTAAACACATCAGTGTATTCACTCATTCATAAACAATATTAGATCCTGACGCATGATGACAGGATCCATGATTCCGCTTATGCGTCATCAACCTACGCCTTTGTTATTGTAAGAGGTTAGCGACCCCTAGCGGTGAAAAAAATTACATATTGTAGCTTTAAAGGGGTCATATAATGTCATTTTTGTACAAGCTAATATGATTCTTTAGTAGAGCCCTGCACGGGCCAAAAACTCCAGCCCTAACCCGGCCTTGGCCCGTGGTGTTCAAGCCCTGCCCGGCCCCAGCCCGACAACGGCTGCAATTTTTTAAGCCCGAACCCGACCCGACCCGACCCGAGACGTATCACTTTAAGCTCTCTTTGACGCGCGCTCTTTGATGCGCGCGGTCTCTGCTTCACGCACGGCACATCACACGCTACTAAAAGGTAAACTTTTATTATTGGCCTGAAACATCACCAATCATCCCCACAAATATTGAACAGACTGTCCATCAGAGAGAAGCATAAGCATGCAGTAGAGAATATAGCGCCACGGGATCCAACCGCAAAAATAAGTAAATAAACGGCCTACCTTTCTTTGCTTTTAAGAAAACTAAAGAACATTGTTCAAAAATGAAGAACTCTTCGCCAACTGGCTAATGTTAAATAATATTAATAAAAAATAAAATAAAAAATCCAACTTCTCCCTGATCCTCTGCATGGTCAACTGTCACCTGTTAATGCACGTGAGTGACGCGTGCGTATTTGCGTATTGCGTTTGTGTTGCTTAGGCGATGTATAATATTTATAAAATAATAAATACAACAATATTTCATACACATTATGTAACGTGTGCTCTGCACGTATATGGGCACAATGAAAGGAGAGAAGCTAAATAAGCGCGACAGGCTTGCAGACCTCTATTCTTTAGGGTCTAAATTAAAAGTTTGTAATATACTTTAATTAAAAATTCTCATTAGTATTGTAAGAAAACACTCATTTTACCTGGTCAAAAACAGCTTTGTTTTCATCACGACGTTTCAGTGCATGTGTCTTTAAATGATAATGAGCTTTGCTCACCCCGCCCCTCTGTTCTGTGCGGACACCGTTTTTAATAATAACACAATATCCATAACGCGTTGTTCATTATAAACGTGGGATTATGAATTATATTGATAACGTTGTACATAAAAAAACCTGCCGTAATGTACCCTGAGTGTAAACCTTAGCCGCATTCATCATGAAGCGTGCAGCAAGCGAAGATTAATATAAAGATTAATATAAAGATTAATATAAAGGTTAATAAAGCGTTACACTCACTTCAGTTCTTCTGGAGGTGCATCAGGAACACGAATAGTTGGTACCGATCCTTTTTTCAGGAGCAGCTTCTTAGCAAAACCAGCTTTATACTGACCCTCGTTTGTAAAGCAGTCTGGAGAGAAATGATTAGTGCAAACTTGAAAGCATTGACGTTGATCGTGGGGAATATTCCCTTCGAAAACAAACTCAGCCACTGCGTCTTCAGCGGTTCGGATTTAGGAACATCAATATGATGCTGTGTTCCTTATTACACCCAAGAACACCACAATCGCTTAGACGCCATTCTGCTCATAGACAGTGCTCCAGCTATCAACAATGACCGCGCCGGTCCGCACGGGCTATGATTGACAGCTCGCTCACGAGGGCGGGTCTGTGATGAAACGCTGCTGTCAATCAACCATCGTGGGAGGGGCGTCGATTTTGTGACGTCACAAAATCGAACAGCTTGATTTGAGACGGGGAAAACATATAAGAAGATTAAAAAAAACACTGGATGGATTTTATAATTTTATGATGGTTGTGTACAGGCACTGCCAACACACATTTCAATACAATCAACTTGTAAAAGTGCATGTACCATTATATGACCCCTTTAAATAAACTGACCCTTGAGTTTTACATTCCCATTCATCATTTGATTGTAGCCACACAAAACAAAAGTCTCACCATTAAAACCCATGTTTCAAGCACAAAATTATATATAATGTTCTCATTATAATGTTATGAAGCCGATATGACAGACTTGTGATGCTCATGTTGCACTGAAATGTATTTCCTTTTTTGAAGTGATTCCAATAATATTTCAAGCAATTCAAACCCATCATGTTGAACAGTGCACATCTGAAGTGTCTCAGCTGATGGAAACAATGCATTATTTATCAGCTTTAATATATCAGCAAAATATTCTTAATGGGCCGATATCGATAACATTAAAAACGAACATCAGCCGATACCGATATGGTGGCTGATATATTGTGCATCCCTACAAAATATTAAATGTCACAGTCTCAGATGTACATTTACTGAGTAATCCACTATTTTGTAGAGGTTTTTTCCTGAGATTTGGAGCAAAATTACAGGGGTGTAAAAAATACTTTAGAAAGATGGAAGCATCATTATTTTATTTGTTCACAGAGATTGGTAGATACGATATTTATGAAATAAAAAATTGGATCTGGGGAGGATTCCAGAATTTGGTTGATTTGACAGAGAATTTAATTTAGGGTTTCATGACTCTTCAAGCAGTGAATGTGCGAGAAGAAGCTAAATATTTTAGCAGCAGTTTTCATCTGTTCTCCATTAAATTCATTGAGGAACATACAGAAATCTTTGCTGTGATTCATCTTTTTGTGATGATATTATATTACAATACATTTATTATTAACTTATGAGAAATGAGACACATGACACTACCATTGACTATTTTCTCAAAATAAATAAATAAAAATATTCATTCAGAATTTTTTTAAGATACAGCTGACATATTGTCAAGAATCATTGGTATGTTGCCATGGACAGTGATGAAATGCCCAGTTTAGCATCATTATGCAAAAATATATGACCTCTCAAAGCTACAACTGACCAATCAGAATCAAGTATCACAGAAAGAGAGTCCTAATATTGTCCAATGCCAACCTAATGATTAAAATGGCCAATAGTGTCTAATTCATATTGTTGTGAGTCATCTGAGCTGTAATGAGAGTGAATACAGTGTGATGATGGCTGAGTAATGCTGGGCTTTATGTAACGAGTGTGTGTGTGTGTGTGTGTGTGTGTGTGTGTGTGTGTGTGTGTGTTCACAGGGAAAACTGATCAATGGCAGGTTGTTTCTGTGTGTATTTCTCAGTTTTTGGGTTCATACGGAGCAGATTGTGCTGCTTGTGTACACAGGTGTTCTCCTGTCATCATGAGATGTGTGGTGGTTATGGAGTCACAGTGTGTTTGTCCAGTAATGATGACAGCTCTGTCAATCCGTGAGCGTGTGTGTGAATGTGTCGTTCTGTTCCTCAGGCGTGTGTTGAGAACCGTGAAAGATCTCAATAATTTTATGAATTCAAACTTACCTTCGTCTGATGTAAATCTCACAGAAAATACCGGACATTGTCAGCGTGCAAGATTTGAATGGAGCAGGAGCGGGAATAAACGGCTCGAAAACAATGTCGGCCTAGAAAATACAGTTAAAAAACTGTTAGAACATTGAACAAATGTTGATGTTATGTTCTGGCAAACATGTTATTTAAAATAGTTTTATGAATTTACACTTACCATATATGTTTTCTCAGCCTCAGAAAATACCAGACGCTCTCTGCGCGCGCAAGAACTGCAGTGAGTCAGCGGGGGAAGAACAGAGAGTCGAGACTCGAGACAGTAGTCGGTTCAAAAAAGATTTCATTTACAGGCGTCAGGAATTGAAAGTCTTGTGTTAATCAGCTCCAAATGCGAGGCCTGAAATGTCTGTACGTGATGGACGGGCCGGCTCCGTTTTAACCCTGAAATTACTGTTTTTATGCAGTGTCAGTGCCTCTGTGCTGCTGCCTACATCAGCAAATTCACAAAAATTACTGCCTTGTGTATCGACCAATCAGCGTGTTGTAAAGGCTGAATTTCAGGTACGACCAATCATATTAAATAGAGACATAGCGAATCATTTAAATAACTTGAAATTTTGAGTTCATAACACTTAAAATCTTAACCCGAAAGATTTTTGCTGCCAAATGAGTACATTAAACTCAACTGTTTAATTTTTGATGCAAAAACGTGCTATTCTAAGTAATGCTAAAGGTTGTATCAGCGATTTCAGGCCCAAACATAAATGATCACATTCATCTAATCTTTCCTAACGATCCGCTAGCTGCCCGCCCCATAAGCAGGCCGTCAAAAAAACACGTCTCTGTAGGCAGCCTAGGCTCTGAGATCTGCACACAAACACAACTGGTTTCACCAACCACTCAAAACCAAAATAAATAGTGTTTCAGCCAATCACCGACAGGGGGCGGGTGTTGTGAGGTTTTGTGCTCGTGCACGGCTGCCTATGACGGCTGCACGCGAAAACCTCATAACACCCACCCCTGTCGGTGATTGGTTTGAACACTTTATTTTGGTGACGCGTTTTTTTGACGGCATGCTTATGGGGCGGGCAGCTAGCGGATCGTTAGGAAAGATTATGTTTGGGCCTGAAATCGCTGATACAACCTTTAAGTTATGATAACTTGATTTCTTTATTAATGACAACATTGGGGTTTACAGTGTTAAGAGGCTAAGAAAATGGCTAAATATATAACACACCATTACATCACTACCAGCCTGAACCACTGAAACAAGGCAGGATGATCCACGTTTTCATGTTGTTTACACCAGATTCTGACCCTTCATCTGAACGTCACAGCAGAAATCCAGACTGATCAGTTTCTCCAGTCTTCTGTGGTCCAGTTTTGGTGAGGCCGTGTGAATCTTATTCTTAGTTTTCTGTTCTCATCTGACATGTCGTTGGGCATGGTGTGCGTTCAGAGCTTCTGTAGGCCTCGATTGTAATGAGTGCTTATTTGAGTTACTGTTGTCTTTCTGTCAGCTGAACCAGTCTGGTTATCCTCCTCTGACCTCTGACCTCTGGCATCAACAAGGCATTTTCTCCTACTGGATATTTTCTCTTTTTCGGATCATTCTCTGTAAACCCTAGAGATGATTGTGTGAAAATCCCAGTAGATCAGCAGTTTCTGAAACACTCAGACCAGATCGTCTGACGCCAACAACCATGACATGTTCAAAATCACTTAAATCGCCTTTCTTCCCCATTATAATGCTCAGTTTGAACTTCGGCAGATAAATTATTTCTATGATATGTCAATAACATCTACTGTAGCTCCTAGTCCTAACTATGCACAATGTGTAAAGTTTCCAGCATCAAGTTATATTTCTGTCCTCACTGAACACTTGTACAGCTTGTGAATTTGTAGCTTGATTTTGTAAATAAAATGTAATTGTGAGTTGACCTTCCCAGCAAATACAAAACAAAATACCATTAGTTTGAACAAACACTATAGCTTCACTCTCGGAATAGTTTTAGCGTGTCAAAGGATAATGACAATGTTAACCCTCTGGGGTCTAAGGTGTTTTTGGGGTCCTTGAGATGTTCTGACATGCCCTGACATTTTTGCTTTTTTCAGTTGCTTATAAACATATTAATGGCAAAAAAAAAATGACACACTATTTAGCACAAACAGGGCTACCATGAAATGTGAGCAACAAGAATGTACATGTCTGCATTTTTGAGAGAATAATGTTTATGCATGGTTATTGAAAAAACTAAAAACTAAAGTTTCTGAAATAAGGCCATAAAACACATTCTAAATATGTGCCAATAAGACTTTTGACTAAAAGATGTCATTGCCTAGTGTTTTTTCTTCAAAATGAAGTGAAAATCACCCTGCCTTATCATTCACATAACACAATACATTGATTTGAATTTTGCAAAGCACTTTCTGTTTGGAAAGGCCATATGCGGAGTGGGCGTCAACGGTCATGTATATGTAGTGGTTCACACCTGAGGAGACAATGGGGCCTGCATACTTAATTAGCCATTCATTCAGGTGAGTCACTGAGCCACAAGAATGCAAGAGCAACAGTTGGAAGCATCTCAATTCTTTTTTATTTTTCCACATATTGGGCTTGCAATTTGGCCTATAATATCCAAGGAAAACATGTCTAGTAATTGTGCAGTTAATTCTCATACTGTATTTTCAGTTTTGGAATATTTTTCCTCTCCCCAAATTTGTCAATAATAAAACACAATAAAAGTTATTTAAAGAAAAGGCTTATATTTACCTTTTAATAGTTTGTTTACATCTACCTTGTAAATATATTTTTTTATTAAAAAGGTTACAATTACAACAATTCAAGTGTAATCTTTCTTTGTAAAAACTAAAGTATACATTTTATCATACATATTTCAAAGTTAAGGATTTGATTGATTATTTGATAACTTTATTTTTGACAAAACATATTATATTTAACATAAGCAAATATTGGCAAACTTATTTGAAAGCTTATTTGAGGTGGCAGATATTTTACATTAAAAATGTATAATCTATCCAAAACTAATCAACGAAATGTTGTCTTTCATATGTCTGTAATATAGGTCTTTCATTTTTATTATAAGAAATATAAATGTTAATTTGCAGTTTAATACGTTGCTTATACAAATACATTTTATTTCAACATATTTTAGTCGATATTTACTCAGTATAGCAATACAGTTTGCTAAAACCGAAACATTCATACACAAACAGAAACGCCTGACTTTAACGTTGTTTTTATGAAATATTAGGGCATATAAATGTTAATTTTCAGTTTAAAACGTTGCTTATACAAATAAACATTTTATTTCAACATATTTCTGTCGATTTTTACTCAACTCAGTATGGCAATACAGTTTGCTAAAACATCATCATTTTTTCACACAGGAACGCAATTTAAATTTAAACTGTCTTTTTGCGAGCTGTGGTAAACAGCGCGCATCTCTGCCGTTCATTCATCAAAAACAGAAACCCGATTCACGTGAGAAGAAAAAAAAACTTACAGTATTCCTCAGCTCGCTCCTCGATATACCCGCACTTCTGAGGTACTTTTTTCATTATTGTTATTCCTCAGCGCTGCGAGACGGTGTAAACAAGTAATGATCTGAATAAACTTGTGTTTCTCGAGCTGATATGGGGGCGTTCACAGGATTGCGCGGATTGCCTCATTCATTTGCGTTTGAATAGCGCGCGCTCTCCGTAGGCGGAGTCACATTACATTTGAATCAGTTGTAATGAGGTCGACTGGAATCGCTCTCTTTTAATACAGATTTCACAAGATGAGAATATTTGTTTTTTATATAAATTACTTCATTTAAGAGAAGAGAATTCAAGCTTCATGCCTGTATGTCTGTTTGCCTGTTTGACTGAGTATTCGCTGAGTTATTGTTCATTTTCGGACGCGTTTCAGAATGGACTACACTGAAAGATAGAAGGCAGAACTCGCATCACGTTTATTTTTCTTTATTTGGCGAAAAGCACAACACTGTTTTTATTGTGAGTGTACACAAAAATAATACACACTTAACAGGATAGATTGATGTACAACACAAGCATATAAGATAAAAATTAATATTTTTATTTTATTATTTTTTTGCACTCATACGGAAAAAAACGAGCCTATCGCGCCGGCGCGATAGCCGACCTCAGGGGGTTAATGTATTTGATTATGGCAGGAATAGATTGGCTACATAATGCCCAGTGTCAGATCTAGACAGGCGGAGCTGGGGAGGTGGAGGGGTGAGGTCACCGGGTTACAGTGTTGAGCAAGCGAGCTCATTGGCTGCAGGTACAGCAGAGGCCAATCAGCTTGTGCCATGTAATATACGATGATATCTCTACATATCAGGGATCTATCAGCACCATCAGAGGTTTCATGACTGCACTGATTATTATAAACCATTTCTTTGTAGCTTTATTGTCGACATAAAAGTGTGATGCTTAGTCTGTATATATTTCGATTAGCTCGTAAAGGTTAGCCATTTTGGAACTCATACATTTCTGAAGAGCATTTTTGAAGCCCAAAGTGGGCGGAGCCGGCCGTCGCCATCTTGGCAGCACGTCACTCCCAGATAAACGAAAATGAAAAAAATCACCCCCCCTCACAGTCTTCGTGAAGGGCAAAATTAGCTATATAGACCAAAACCACTTTTAGCACCAGACTGTAAACGTGTTTTTTTCTGCTGTAAAGTTGGGCATTTTAACATGGGGGTTTATGGGATTTACTCTCTTCTGCAGCCTGTCTCTAGTGGCCAGTGGATGAACTGCAGTTTAAGTCGCTTCAGTGTTGGATTGAAGAGAGAGACGGGAAGGTTGCCGCTTGGTTTGATCGAGTGAATAACTTAACTAGATGGGGATAGAAAGCCTAAGTCATCTTCCTTGACACACTGATTCTTCCCCTCGAGAAACAGAAGTTGGATTTCTTACTAGTTAGGAACTTTTAGGTAAAACATTCTTCCTGAAACCTTGAGATAAAAATACCCATTGTTACGAACAGGAACTGCTTCAAGTGTTTGTATAGAGTGATAATTCTGTTCTTTGGGGAAGGGGAGCGCAGATTCCTCAGGATAATACGCTAGTAATAGCTCGTCGTCATTATCTGTCATTACTTGTCAGGGTCACTAAAAGACTTCTATTGTTCGGCCCTGCCAGAGTTTGTTTGTTTAAACTCCTGCAGCTTCTCCTGTTTCTGTCAATCATGCTAGGACACACCCCCCTCAGCAACACACACACACACACACACACACACACACACACACACAGGTGTGCTCGGGTGAATCTCATGTAAGCTGTGCACATCTTAGGTTATTCTGGACTGGCTCTGCAGATCTGAGCGACTCTAAAAACAGAAAGTGGGGCAGAAATCCTCCAGTCTGTTCCCATCAGCCCCTGGGGCAGCGCCGATCTTCTCTGGCCTGCTTTAGTTCGTGCTCGTGGTGAGAGCATCCATTATTCATCTTAGCGCAGAGAGTGTGTAGGTCACTGTAAAGTTTCCTCTGTTCTTCTCCTGCCACGTTCATGTCTTTGTGGAGAAGTAGACACATTTACATGTGAATCTGACCAGTTCAAACATAGGGCCGCCATCACCCGTTATAACTTACCAATCAACTAACATGAACTTTATAATGGTATTGTAATGTATCCTAGGCTAAAACTGGGCCTTGTTCTATTGACCAATGTCATTTCAGGAGAGATCATTTGCTGGTTTAATCTGAGTTTAAAAGAGTGTGAGTGCCGTGGACAGATCCAGACTGTCAGACACTTTGAATTCACGTGTATTATGACATTGCGTCAGGAGCTGACTAGCAAAATACTAAAGTTAAAGTTTCTATACGCAGTCACAGAGAAAACACACTAGAGCAATTTTTGTTTTTCCCCTTTCATTTTAGTGTTACTGTGTTTTTGTTGTTGTTGTAATGATACTGTTTGTTATTCGCAAACAGTGGGAGAATGTGTTGCTGTAAATAAATTACTGAAAACAAATAAAATATATAAATAAATACAAATCATGGCCAAAGCTGTGATAGCATCCTTTACAGAGGAATTAGAGACGGTACGGATGACCTTTCATTCTATAGGTTAAAGTTGAATTAATATAGACATACAAGTTAAAATAATCAAATATGAATTACAGATGTTGTATAAATAAAAATATTAGGAATCATATTTTGTCAAGTGGATGGGGGCCTAAATGTCCAGAACCGGCCCTGAAAATAAGACAAAACAAAGAAATAAAGACGATATATCTGTCGTACAGCTCAAAATGACAAGCTTGATGTATCAGCATGGATCGTGATGCATTATATCTACAGTATAGTGTTGATTTCAGATCTGTTTTTAATAAAAAACAATAATAGTCTGTTTAGAAACCAACATGATAAAACACACACATGCATGCATTGGTATTATCATTAAAAAATACTTATCATATATATATATATATGTATGTATGTATGTGTGTGTGACTGTATCTGTATAAAAACTTGTAAAGATATTACCCTATAATATCACAGCCAATTAAATTCTGATTTAAAAAAAAACGCAATATTTTCATCTGAATATTCTATTTAGCTCATAAAGATGTTATGTCAAATGTATTGAAAGTATATAATTCATGCTGGTAAATATACCAGAGTAAGTGCTTGTAGTGTTGCCAGATCAGAAGATGCTGAAGACGTCTGGACACTGACACACACTGCCATATGGTGAGAAGCTCCATCAGTTCCTCTCTGTCACCGCCGGAGAGAATCGAGCCTCAGCTCTGAGACGGTCGAGCCTCTAACCTTTGGCTGAACCGCCGGGATCCTGGAGCTTCTCAGACCGCAGGAAGAAAGAGAGCATTCTTCTCCTCGTACACTAACCCTGCTGTCTGACTCTCCATACTCTATAACCCCGCTGTCTGACAGATCCTCAGCTCAGAACAGTTCACAGCAGTAACACACATTAAGTGCCTTTACCAGTGTCTTTAAGAACACTCTGAGAATATGCCATGGGCTTCTCAGTCTCTGCTTCTTCCCTCTCTCTTCTTCCAGTGCTTTCTGTCTGCCGGTCAAAAAACATTAATTATATGAATAACGCATAACATTCTCTGTCACACTGAAGGTCTAAAGGGGCCTCACACTAGATTTTGAACATGGACAATAAATTGATGCATCGCGATTCATGGATCAATTCCATTTTTTTCTGAATGCATGCATCACGCTTTTCTCTCGAATCGATTCTGAGCTTAGTTTTTAACAGCAGATTGTGCTCTAGGCTAGTTTTTAACCGCACGCTCAAATGCTCACGGAGAACAACACTTGGCTGTTGTACTTGCACCTCAGAATGCTTTTATAACGTGAGATTAATGTAAACATCCCACTGCAAACAACCTTTTCAAACTTTATGAATGGTTATTTTATGGAAGATTCAAGTGGTGTGTGTAAAGCATTGGAAGCCAGCAGATTACGGATGTTTCTAGAGCACGCAGTGCTGTTAAAAACTAAGATCAGAATCGATTCAAGAGAGAATCGCGATGCATTCAGAAAAAAAATGTAATCAATCCAGAATAATTTCTCAATTCATGATGCACCAATTTATTGTTATTTTCCTTCGAGTTTTCAGTGTATAGATGACATCATTGTCAAAATGATCCCCATTCACACAACTAAAAACGTATTCTGCTGCCAGGCCAGTAGATGGCGATAAAACACTATAGACTGAACACGGTATACGCATGTGCATGACGTCATCGTCTTCAGAGTTTCTCGTTTCTGTTGTTTACATGAAGACATTTCAAAAGTTTGTGTTTTCAGGCACCCAAAACACTGTTGTGTAAATGAACGGCCAAAACGCATAAAGTTTTACGTTTTTAAAAACGGTTGAAAACGTTGTTGTGTAAACAGACAGTATCGATCTTCTGTTGGTCACGTGCTGTAACACTCAGCTCAATCGGTTGAGATACAAGAGTTAAAATTGGGGTCCGATCAAACTGTGTGAGGATGAGCGTGTTTAAGAATGATGAGACAGACAACAGAAAAAAGATGAATCAATAAAGTGCATTTACAATATTCACAAGGAACTTAAAACAACACAATAAAACTAGAATAACTTAGGCTGTTAAAAGCGTGGAGTCTGTTTGCACCATAAAACAGTCCATAAGAATCCTGGCGTGTTGCTAGTCCCAAAGTGAATGTGAGTAATGTCCACCGGTGTATATACAGTACAAAGTCCACGGAAGTGATGATCCAAATAGTGCTGGAAAGGAAAATCCAGAAAGGTAACTCCACATCCAGTTTGCTGGTGATCGCCCTTTGATCGTAATGTGAGCAACAATCATGTTTGCATGCCATGCTGCCTCCTTTATGCTGTCTATTTCCTGTTTCCTGTCATGTGATCACTCACATGACAGGCAGACCTATAATCATTTAAAGACATATACACACAAAACAGATAAGAGGGAAAAAAATGGACTAAAATGACTAAGACAACATGTAAACCTAATTAAAACATTAAAACTCTAATACAGTCAGTCAGTTGGATTATTGTCTGATGGCCAGGACTGCACATGAATGAATGATGCCCAATTTCTGATCTCACAATACCTCTTCATGAAAACTGTACAGCAATTAAGTGTAGCTGGAAGCATGATAATTGCTTGAAGTAGCAGACTTGATGATGGTGTTTAGACTCTGTGGTTTTCCTTTCAGATTGCTGGTTTATGAAAATGATCTTGAGATCACCATGGAAACAGGTTGGGTCTGTTTCTGAGGGTTTGCTTTGGTGCTGTTGGTAATTTTCATCAGTAGCAGGAATCCGCTCTGATTGGACACTGGTGCCTTTGAAGCTAGTTCAAAAGTCAAGAAGTTTTCCAAGGACTCGGCAGTGAGATCATGCTGTGATATGAGGATTTGTATGGAATAGATCAGTGAGAGGCTGGCGTTTCTGTTTCCATTCAATTCTGTTTATGTGTCAAGTATCGCACCTTACAGAGAAAGTTTGAGTAATTCGTATCGGGGCTTGTTTAATTCATGAAAATGACTTTACATTATTCAGTTTGTTATATGGCTACTGAATAAATAAACTGAGATGAAGCTGAAGTGATTGTATAATGTGAGAAGAGAGGGAGTGAAAGAGAGATGAAACTAGTGGTAATTATACAAAAATAACGCTCAATGCCTCAAGTCATAATCAAATATGTAATAATCTTTAATAATAAAAATAGAATTTGCTTAATTTTTTTACAAAAAAGGCTGTATAAATGCTACAGTAAAAACATGTTAACTGTAAGTGATCTAACTATATATAGTAAAAATTGGAAAATCATTGTAAAACTAAGTTTAATATCGCATTGTCATTATTATTATTATTTTTTTGCAAGTAAAAAAAACTATGAATTACTACATAATTAATGGTAAAACAGTAGATAAGCAATCCAAACGAGAGAACAGGCATAGAAACAACATACAGGAATGCTCTTTGAATTGAATTGAAGCCAAAGCAAACAAGACTTCACATCGTTGGCTAATGACAACCAGCTGATTCCAATGATGAGTCCGGGCAGAGGATTGTGGGAAATGAAGTCCTAGAACCAGGCAGAGGTCAGAATCTAGGGAAGTGGATTTTTTTCCCCTCAAACCCCAGATTTCATTAGCCAAGGTTAAGGTGAAGGCTGGAGTTGGAGATCAGTGTTTGGTGTAGGCTGTCAGCACTGTGATTGGCTTGACCAATGAAATCTTCAGAATCGGCTGCTGGGTGGAGATTGTGCTGAACTGGTTTGGGGAAACAGGAGAGGCAGTGAGTTTGACATTCCTACAAATCACATTCAGTTTTATTTAAATATTTTTTTCCTCTATTTCAGTTGAAGAATTTCTTTTCTTTATTCTTTTCTTTTCTATTCCATTATTTTAGTTGTTTGTCGCTCTAATGGTCATTATTCATAGAAGTGCTAGTTTTGATTAAGTTTAATTCATCACGTGGCAAAGCAGATTGTATTTGCCAGTGGGTTGGTACAGTATATTAACATTACATCACTTATATGTTCAGTTATAAACTGTAAAACCTCCACTGAAACATCATCATCATTTTACAGTCAGCACCTTCAGGTTTGGAGAGAGATGCTTCACTCCAACATCTCCTGCTGTTCAGATCAGCATGCTGTTCTTCTCATGAGAAAATCTCTGCCTTGGTTTTGCTTTAGTAACTTTTCTGTGTTGTGCCTATCTGGATTCCTCCTGCTGAGCACAACAAAGCCCGGGGAAGTGGTAAACTTGGACACGGATGCGTGAGAATGGGCTGTTGTTATGTCATTAAAGCGTCCGCCGGGAGCAGAGCCACAGAAAAAAGGAAACATCTTTTGATTGTTTAGGGAAACAATGCGGACGCGCACTGGGATGCATTCCGCGCGCAGCAGCATTCCAGCGACTGTGGAGCGGCCCGGGGCGACCTGCTCCGCGCTTTCCATTGTGAAGTAATGCCATGCGTCGGCCAGAAGCTACTGTGTGTACGGGCTCATGCTGATGCTCTACTCCACAAACAGCTGTTCTTATGATGGACAGCTCTCTCGTAAATATTCTTTATATGTGTTCGGTTGAATGGTTTATCAGGCACACTAAATGTTCCAGATCTTCCACAGACCTATAAAATACTGCTGGCCAGTTGTGGAGGGTTTTTATTAATGTTCCCAAATTTGTTCAAGGGTTTCAGAGTTTGGACTGGACAGGGTCAGAATGGGTTTCTTAGGTAGTTCCATGGTATCAAGAGTGAAAGTACCAGACAGTAGATCAAAACGTTTTCATGGTATTTCAGCACTTCACAAATGCCCTATAATCACTTGAGTAAAGACACTGTAACTCGAATTCAGTCCTCCAAATGTCCATTAGTAAGGCCTGTTCTGTGTTTGTTATGAATACAATTCATAGCTGAAAATGCAGATTCACACATGTAAAAGACAGGCAGTTGTGCACATATGAATGCATGTCTCTGGGTCAACAGGTTTTCTAAAGTCTGTTGCCCCCTGATGGGCTTTGAGGTTAATGTCAGTTTGCAGAGGGAGAGACTCCATCTCAAGCTCACTAGAAACCAGGTTAAATATGCATCACTTAGTTTCACAGAAATGTGTAAAATGTCCACTTGCATGAAAGGATTTGCAGTGAAGGACACACATGGTTCCAGCTTATTAAAGTCACTGAATCTGTCCTCAGATTTTTGTCCAAGCCTGTTCAAGAGTTCAAAGTACTGATGTAATGCTCTGTCAAAGACCTCAGATGCAGAAGCATCGACTGCATGGATGGAAAGTGATGTAATTTCTTCCTCTGTAAATACGGCTGATTTTGGCTTTAATGCTTTTACAGCACTGATCATGACACTGATTGTCTTGCGTTTGCCTTGCAGTTCACAGTTCAGATGATTCAGTTTCCCAGTGATGTGAGTTAGGAAGGAAAGATCCAGTAGTCATCAGTTGTTACCAGCTTTTCAAATGGCACGTTCTTGTCCATTAAGTACTTCTTCACCGCATTATAAACATCAACACTCCTCGTTGTTGTCTTGAAGGGGAATTACTGTCAGAAATTCCTCTTTCACTGAAAACCATTCTGATGAAAACCATGAGCTGCTCCACAGACTCTTCACACTGGATGGAGAAGCATCCGCAGGAACCCAAGTCTTTCTCCAGCTGCTCCATTACGCTCGCTGACAGCGATATGTCTATGTGGTGTTTTTAATATGCTTTAAGACAAACCATGTGCAAATTCATAAGTCAAGTCATCTTCATTTATATAGCGCTTTTAACAATGTAGATTGTTCAAAAACAGCTTTACAATGATAATAGGAAATTAAAGTAAAGTGTTTTGGCTTTATAGCAGCTCTAGAATAAAGTTATCGAGCAAGTTATTCAGCAAGTCGACACCATTGCTGAGTATTTTCTCCTTAAAACTGCAGGGAACCAAAGACAGTCTCAAAAACATGGTTTGAAACCAATCAGGGGTGCGTTTCCTGAAAGCATCGTTAGCCAACTATGGTCGCAAGCTCCGTCGTTATCAGCAGTTCAACGAGTCTGTTTCCCGAAAACATAGTTCAAACGAACATTCACAAACAGCATCGCAGAGTTGTGTGTTTGGAACGACGGATCTCGATCTGTGGTTAGAAGCAGTTTCTTGTTTGCATGACGTGGACTCAATAAATCCTTATCTTGAGCCAAATAAGAAAGCTGACATACAGTATAATCTATATATTTTATTTAGAATACATACAAATGCCATTTACGTCTTTTAGTTTGTCAAGAGATTTAAAGCACTGTTTTTGAAGAGTGTGCATGTGTGAACGAGATCTAGTGTGTAAGAACAAGCCTATGATTGAATCTGGAAATAAAGCAAAATAATTGAGAAAAATTAGAAATAGTCCTTAGATTTCATATCTGTAATTTATACCAAAACATCTAGCATTAATTCAATCTTAAACTGATTCATTAAAAGTAGTTATTACTCCACCACCTGTGTGACGTCATTAACCAATGCGGTTGAACTACCAATTTGCAACAATATAGTTTTGCGAAACAGTCGTGACTAGCTCGTTGATTTCTTCAACGATGCATCATACTATGGTAGTGAAGCAGCGAGTTACGGCGTTGTACAGGAAACACACCTGGTCAACGTGTGATCGTCAACGAGTGGATCTCTGAGCTGGTGTGAGTGAGTGGAGGTGGGGCTCATTTGCATATTCATAGAACCGCGTATACTAAATGAGGCAAGGGTGTCAAGGAAAAAACGTTTAAATATGTAATTTTGGTGATCAGAGATTAGTTTTAAGGGATAAAATCATTGACTACAGGGGGACTTTAAATTGAATGTTTGCAGAATCTAACCACATTTTTAAAATTTCAGTACAGAATTGGTCCCGAAGCACCGGTACTTTTGACTACCTTATGAACAGGTAACGTGGGCAACGTGGTCCTCTCCTTCTGCTGATACGTGTCTGTGGATGATTCTGTACAGTATGAATCAGCAGAAGAGAAATGACTGAGACTACAGTGTTTAATCTTGGCCAGTGTCCTTTTTACTAAATTAATTTGGCATTATTTAATTCATGTAAAGAAGTGATTATTTTAAATAAGAAAAATACAACTAAAATATTTATTGTAAAGAGAATATCAATATAATAAATTAATTTGAGATATAATTTTTCCCCTCATTCCACAATCAGAGACTTTTATTTTCACAGATGTGGTTTGTTTTTCTTCTTCTATTCACAGTTCATGAACGACTGTAGTGGACACGGACACTGCTTAAGTATAGTGTAATTTTAGCTTTGTTTGTTGGGAAAAGCATAAAAAAGTTATATATGACAGAAACTCGTATTTCGTAGAAACTGCTATTGTGGTGTCTTTGTCTTCTCCTCAGATCCGAGGCTCAAGTGTGTAACTCCAGCCAATCTCCTGCCAAGTTGTTCTTTCTGGACTATAAAAGCGTTTAGTAGATCTCAGCTATTTTGAGGAAGGATTGTAAAATGCACTTAAATAAATGAGCTGCTTTATTATGTAGTAATTCTAGCACTATATAAACTGTGCATGCGTAACCTGCTTACGTTGCCTCTGCGGGAGGAAAACACGAGCGGCACAGAAGGTAAATCCCACATGTCAGCAATAATTAGCATGACACTCGCCTGAGAAAGAGATTTAGCCGTAATGACGGCCGCTTACTCCAAGCCTGTTAGAGAGAGAGAGCGGGACTATCTCTCTCTCTCTCTCTCTCTCTCTCTCTCTCTCTCTCTCTCTCTGCTCTGAAATAAGCAGTGGAATAAGCTTTGATTTGCGCTGTGTCGTAGAAGGTCATTTCCTGTTGTGTTGTTGATTTCCATCTTGAATTTCCTCTATTGTAATGCCAGAGTCTTCTCTGAGAAACGCTGGTATAAATACTGAAAACTACACACCCGTGTTTTTGACTGCTGTGTGATAAACACGTGTGTGTGTGTGTGTGTGTGTGTTGCAGGCGGTGACCGGCAGGAGTTTCTCTGACAGGGACTTCAGAGCTGGACTTGACAACGGCATCTTACTGTGCGAGTGAGTAACTCTCTCAAAACACACACACACACACACACACCCACCCACACACACACACCCACCCATTTAAAGGGGCAGTGTGCCCAAAAAGTTTCATTCTGTCATCATTTACTTACCTTTTCTGTTTTTTTGTGGAACAAACATTTTGCATATGTTTGTGAATGGTTTTTAATGCTCGTTTTTAAATGTGTCTTCTGGAGTTTGTCTTGTTCTGGCAGATGTGGTTTTCTTTAGCAGGGACACGTCTTTGATCCTCCGTCATCAGAGAGACACAGCACAGTAAACATGCCTGTCTTCAGCTCTGACAGCTTTAATCAGAACTAGTCTTATACGTTCTGGACTTTAGACATGTTTAAGGCTTGTTCTGGAGTTGTTCCTTTGGTTCGAGATGATTATTACAGTAGGTGTGGGATCTGATCCCTTCTCACTACCCTGAGGAATATTCACTCCCACTTTATATTCGGTGTCTTTAACTACTATGTTGTTGTATTGTGAAACACTATAGTGCTGGTATTGAGGTGGATACGGGATTATTATAATTTCACTCAGAAATTAAAATTCAGTGAAGAACACTGGGTCTAATGATGTTTGACCCCAACGCAGAAGAAATCAGTCATACGGGTCTGGAATGAGTAAATGATGACAGAAGTTTTGGTGAACTACCCCT
This sequence comes from Leucaspius delineatus, assembly GCA_023718395.1. Classification (NCBI taxonomy): domain Eukaryota; kingdom Metazoa; phylum Chordata; class Actinopteri; order Cypriniformes; family Leuciscidae; genus Leucaspius; species Leucaspius delineatus. Next base: position 2,541,420 of record CM043367.1, on the reverse strand, counting down.
TTAAGTAATAACTTTTGATATAATATATTAAAATGTATGGTGTTGTCCTAAACTCAATTACGAGCATTGAAATAGACGCAAATGTTAAAAATATAAGCTGTAAACCGAATGTGGGCCGCATATAATCTACTCTTGGTATGTTTGAGTTCATATTGATCTAAATTTTTTTTCTGGGCAAATCCAGTCACTGTTTGAGACGCCGTTGAGACGCTGTTGAGTCGTTGTTGAGATCTCTAGGAGTCACGTGTGTGAACACTGGCTCTTTTTCTCAGGGCGAAGCTGCAGGAGACGTCTCATTTCATATGTGTAGCCTTGTTTGAGGAGAGCAGAAGCTTTGAAGGCCAGTTTTCATCAGCGTTTGTTTCCATTAGACTAATTGTTAACAGCAGTGTTTGTGTTGGGAGTTTTAGATCAACACTGCTTCTCATTAATAAATATGTACACACAGACAATCCCCTTTCCATAAACACACACGTTACCTCGCATTGTTCTTAATGCTGAAGATCTGCTCGTTTAGACAGGAAAGATCAGTCTGACTGACATGAAAAACAACCAATCACAGTTAGACACTTCAGGACAGGTGGATCTGAAACACAACTGGATCCAGCCTACAAGCTCATGGTGTTTTCTTGAGCTTGAAGAAGCTGATCTTCTGAGGAACTCTTGTGAGGACAGTTTCCCATCACATTTTTATTGTCTCACACAGGAAAAACAAGTAATAAACATCTGTGAACGCCTGTGAACAGCAGTGGAGAAAATGAGCTTCTCCAGCACAGAGACACACGGATAACATTCTGATATAATTGCATTTTCCCCCACCGTATCCAGCAGACCTTTATTTGATGGCATGTATGACACTAACAAGAGCTGGATATACAGATGTTTCCACACTAAAGCACACGCCATCATCTCTCATCCCCTCAGCGTCACAGTCGGACCGTTTTCTAGATTCAGTCGCGTTGTCAAAACTATCCCTGTGCACTCGGATCTGTGGCAGCGACTGTAAACGCTGTATTCTGCTGTCAGGCCAGTAGATGGCGATGTCACCTGTAAAGAAACACTACATGCCTATAGACTGAACACACATGCGCATGACATCTCTGTTTCCACAAATAGTTGTTTTATGCAAAGAGACGATAACGTCATCGCTTTCAAGAACTTGCACTCTGAAACACGTTTTCAAAGGTTTGTGTTTCCAGGCCCTCAGAATGCCGCTGTTGTGGAAATGAACAGCCGAAACGCATGTAAAGTTCTCAGGTTTGACTTGAAAACGGTGTCGTGTAAACGGCCCTTACGCTTTTTTAGCAATGAAGAATTTTGAGGTCACAGTATCTGAATCTGAACACAGTGGTCAAAAATAGATGTTTTCAGTCTTTTTCTTATATTTTGCTTATATTGATGGCTATTACACTTCAGCTCTGAACTGACTCTATGCTGCCTCTGTTATATTAGAAAACAATGGAGGCTTCATAGAGAGGTGTGTGTGTGTGTGTGTGTGGTGTGTGTGCTGAAGGTTAGCTCAGATGAAAAACACTCCGACCCAAATCCTCCTCAGGACATCAGCAAGTTGATGGACTCTAGAGTCACACACACGGTTTTAATTCTGACGAGCTGCTCTTCAGTTAGTGATGTTTTCAGGTCAAGGCTACTATATAAGCATGATGTATGATCTTCAGCATTAATGTGTGTCCTCAGCGTGACTTCTGTGTGTCTGGCCCGTGAATGCCCTCATGTCTGATTCCTTTCAGACGCTCCAGGTGTTTCCTTAAACATTTCTCCAGCGCGACACCAAAAACATACAAACTTCCTGAATGTTTTACTACAGAAAGGCGTTTATTTTGCTCTCCTTCCTGAAACCTGACAGCCATGGTACTGCACATTTAATGGTCTATCAGATCATGTTGTGTGTGTGTAGTCTTTAGTCCTTTGGGATCTGTACACTGTTGAGTTCAGTGTGCTTGTCTTCAGTCAGAGCCCCTAAACTGCACATTAGCTTTCTCAGCCCATACTCAGTAAAAGAAGCTGTGTTTTAATCTAAACGAACAGTCTGATTATCTGTTGAGCACTTCACGTCTGTTGTTATTCTCATGGACCGGTTGAACAGCCAATCAGAATGATTTCTCTCAACGACAGGCTTTGCTGCCAATTCAACACACTCAATCGCCCAAAAACCACAGATGCTGGTCCAACTGGTGCCGACAGAAACTAGGCCAACAGACGGCTGAAGGTCAGCATGCGTTTCATGGCCTTTACTCCAACAAGAATAATATTTAAGGGTCACATTATGACTTTATGCCAGTGGTCTCCAGCATGGAGCCTGTGAGTTGCCCTAAGCACATTAATAGCTCCAACTTTCCATTAGAGATCCGCTGTAAATCAGGGCTCCAGACGGTGACTAAATGGTATCATTTTGTGAAATTTTTTTGTGCCGGTGCGACTAAAACTATGTACTGGTGCTACTACAAAGTTACCCAACTCTATTTGATTATGTGCTGTCATTTGTGTTGCGCATGAGAAACATCGGATAGCAAACGCTTCAAAAGCAGAACTAAACTCATTTGAAGTGCGCAGCGTGGAGCATTTATCCGTTTGGCCCAGTAAACAGCGAGCGAGTCCAGAGCAGTGCTGGCAAAGCCACGAGAAGGCAAGCCTGCAACCTTTAGCCAAAGAAGCTGACGGCTAATGCTAACGCTGGTACGCAGGGAAGGAGAGCAGAGGCCGTTTGTTTTGATGGATGTAGGCTTCACTACACTGAATAAACCTTCCTTTTGTGAGGAAACACCTTATCATTTAAAGTCCCCCTGTGGTGAAACTTTTTCAGGAATGGAAGACTGAACCAGGGTATGAAGATGTTTTATTATTTCCCATATGATGGTGATTAAAAGTAAAGTAAAAGCACACCACCATGTTATATTCATAATTAATTGAATACTGTTGAGTGTATCAAACAAGTAGCCCTCTAAATTATTGTATCCCTCGAGGACACCTTCGCTCACAAAAGGATAATCACATTTACACCTTTTTTTCTGCCTAACACTCGCTAAAGAAATCTTACTTTAAGGAATTTGTTTGGAACTTTTAATTTCTCTTTGGAATGTTATCAGTATCTGAAGAGTGTCTGGTGTGAGGAAACCTGATCGTGTGTGTTGCTTGTTCATGCAGACAGATGTGGAAACCTCCATTGATCGTGACTCTCTCTCTCTCTCTCTCTCCCTCTCTCTCTCTCTCTCTCTCTCTCAGACTGCTGAGCTCGATCAGACCAGGTCTGGTGAAGAAGATAAACCGGCTGCCCACTCCTGTAGCTGCTCTGGTAAGGGTTTCTAGTTTCTGCCCTGTGTCCAGTTTGTCCAGTTGTCCAGAGTTTTGCACTGTTAATTAACAAGACAAAGAAACATTAGTGCTTTTGCCACTTGATCTAGTTAACTCTAGGTAAAGACACACATTGCTCATAATTTACCTGGGGTAAACAATTAATCCTGGGTATTCATAAACTGGCGCTAACGTTCTTATTTATTATAAATCTATAAAGGCTCTAGCATTATGCACCTTGTATTATATATGAGCAGTATCACAGGAGTAGCAGTGCGATATGGCTGTATATCAGCACGGCTGTGATTCGGCTGTGGGTAATCACTGATATACAGCGAGTTGAGCCCAAGCCTCCGTTACTAATTCTGAAACATCACTTTATAACTAGTAATGAAGGAACACTGAGTCGCTTCATTAATGCTTGTTGTATTATGTAGAGTACAGTATTGTGGTTTTATGAGATAGAGATCGACTAAACGAGTGCGTTACCTGCATCTGATATAGCATTCATTCTTCAGGTCCATGTCCATAATATTATATCCAAAAAAATCTGTTTGAATGTCCGCTGAGGAAATGTTCGTCTTTGTCCTTCCCATGACAGACAGCGCTAAAACAACTTCCTTGTTCTGACTCACTCATAAAGACAGTCTTTGCCTCTAATGGCGTAATAATGTAACTTTCACTGAAATTCATATCACAATCCTTTCTCAATAGCAAATACGACATATTATTTATATAAAATAAAATTTATTGAATAGCAATATTTAAATTAACAATATAGCCATTATAAAAGACAAAATGGAAATAAACACAAGCAAATAATTCAGTCAAACGTACAAGCAGCGCTCTTAGTAAAGTTACAGGATTCAAGTGAAATATAGCCTAAATATTGAGTTATGATTAATTTTATTCTTAATTTTCCCCTTAACCAAAATCGATTTGCTCTGGAACATGTAATAGATTAATAAGACCAAAGATTGCCCGTTTGAAATACCACAAATGAATTACACTGAACAAAATTATAAACGCAACACTTTTGTTTTTGCCCCCATTTTTCATGAGCTGAACTCAAAGATCTAAGACTTTTTCTATGTACACAAAAAGCCTATTTCTCTCAAATATTGTTCACAAACCTGTCTAAATCTGTGTTAGTGAGCACTTCTCCTTTGCCTGAGATAATCCATCCACCTCACAGGTGTGGCATATCAAGATGCTGATTAGACAGCATGATTATTGCACAGGTGTGCCTTAGGCTGGCCACAATAAAAGGCCACTCTAAAATGTGCAGTTTTACTGTACTGGGGGGGGGGGTCCGAAAACCAGTCAGTATCTGGTGTGACCATCATTTGCCTCACGCAGTGCAACACATCTCCTTCGCATAGAGTTGATCAGGCTGTTGATTGTGGCCTGTGGGGTGTTGGTCCACTCCTCTTCAATGGCTGTGCGAAGTTGCTGGATATTGGCAGGACCTGGAACACGCTGTGGCTGGTCTCAGACGATTTTGGAGGTGAAGATGGTGCAGTTATATGTGGGTGTCCTGGGCTGGTGTGGTTACACGTGGTCTGCGGTTGTGAGGCTGGTTGGATGTACTGCCAAATTCTCTGAAACGCCTTTGGAGACGGCTTATCAGCATCTTGATATGCCACACCTGTGAGGTGGATGGATTATCTCGGCAAAGGAGAAGTGCTCACTAACACAGATTTAGACAGATTTGTGAACAATATTTGAGAAAAATGGGGACAAAAACAAAAGTGTTGCTTTTATAATTTTGTTCAGTGTATATCTCTTGTTTAACCACTCTCTACATGCCATCTGTAAATTCCCGAAGGACTGTCTGAGATGACGCTGTTCTCTGCGGGAACATGAGCACTGAACGACCGCTGACGGCCTGGAGCTCGAATCGCCAAAAGCGTAACAACAGATTGTAAAATAGGCACTATGATTATATATTTTCACATATTTGATGTCTAAATAACTACTTTCTCACATAAAAAACTTTTTAAACTACATTTCGTGACACACCAACAGTAGTATTTTTTTTTAAAAATATGGTGGATTTGCTGGACCGCCATGACAGTCGCCGCAGGCGGAGTGATACAAACGGTGAAACGGTTCTAGTTCTATAAATATATATTGCAGACTGCTATCAAGTTTTTACTGAAATTCTTTTATTGACTTTTCAGACTTTGGGCCCTATCTTGCACCCAGCGCAATTGACTTTGTACACCGACGCATGTTTCATTCCTATTTTGCACCCGCGCACAGCGGACTTTTCCCTCCACAGACGCACGTCAGTAAATTAGGGAATGAACTTGCGCTCCCGGGGGCGGTTCAGTGAAAAGAGGAGGCGTGTTCCGGCACAAACGTTCCCTGGTGCTATTTTGCAGTTTCAGAAAACAATTCCTCCACAGACCAGGAGAAACCTCGTCTAAAGTCAGTGGCGCGTTGCACATGTTATTCATATCATATGATATTTTAAGAGCGCATGCTTGGCCATAATCAATGTAGTGTGAGCACAACGCACAGACACTTTACTTCTCTTATCTACACAGAAGCAGCAGTTTTCATTTTTAGAAAACTATACATTACAAGGAAAAATATTAACACACGAGGGAAATCATTGTGGTGTCCATGAAGATGTGAAAAAATAGGCATAAATCTGGCTTACACATTTACCCAAATTATCATACGCCTGTTTAACCGAAGCTAATCTGGGTGTGTTTCTCCATCCCCAATGTCACTTCTCTGTGTTTTACAGCCCCGACGAGAACGTCGGTCTCCTCGGCTGTGAACCGCTCCTGCAAATCCGCCGTTATAATAGCAATCCGCCATGGAACAAGCGCGCCTGCTCTTAAAGGGAATGTGAGATGACGCTCTGATTGGTTTATTTCACGTTACGCCCAAACCACACCTATGAGTAATGAAGCGACTTCAGACCAACACATTTTAGATTTGCGTCGGGCGCAAGAGTCATTTATCCCGCCGGTGTAATAGCAACAGCGCCCGAGACCCGCCCACAAAGTTACTTGCGTTTCACGCTTGATACTTGCGTTTCAGATCATTAAAATAGGGCCCTATAAAGGTAAAGGTAAAAACTTACTTCACTCCAACTGATGCATTTTCCATTTTTCCCCTCCGATGTTTTTCTGTGGCTGAGTGAAGTGTGTGAATATGAGGTGCTGGATTTGGTGTTGGGTGTAAATATCTGGCTGTAACAGCACATCAGCGATGATAACGGGGGGTTAAGCACTGTGTGAAAAGCCCTCTTATGATGTAAAACGAATAAGAAATATATACAATTCTGCTCTATTATTTGTGACACTGATCATGTGAAATGTTTTCCTGCCACTGACACACAAGATGCTCTTATCGGAACATTTTCAAGGTAAATCTCATGGTAAATCTGCCTGGAAACATGTGAACAACACTTTACTTCCTGGCAGAAGTGTTTTCAGTGACTTCAGCTGCTGTCAGATTAGAACTGCAGACTCAGGCAGTGCTTATACAAATGATTATACATTTTACTTCTTGAAATAAATCAATACTTTTATTCATCAAGGACGCATTAAATTGATCAAAAGTGACAGTAAAGACATTTATAATGTTACAAAAGATTCAAATAAATGCTGTTCTTTTCAACTTTCTATTCATCAAAGAATCCTGAAAAACATGGTTTCCACAGCAAGCAGCACAACTGTTATAAACACTGATAATAATCATAAATGTTTCTTGAGCATCAAATCATCATATAATACTGATTTCTGAAGGATCATGTGACGATGAAGACTGGAGTAATGATGCTGAACATTCAGCTTTGATCACAGGAATAAATTACACTTTACTATATATTCACATAGAAAACAGCTGATTTTCATTGGAATAATATTTCATAATTTGACTGTATTTTTGATCAAATAAATGTAGCCTTGGTGAGCAGAAGAGACAGAAACATTAAAAATCTTACCGACCCCAAACTTTTGATGGTACATGAATGCTTTGTGGATATATTGTGTTGGTTTAATCTTTGGCTTTATGAAGTGGGCTGCTGATCATGAAACTCTTACGCTGTGGTGGGTTAAATTCATTTTTCCTACTGAAATATTTTATTTTTATTGCTGAGAATAGAAAAATAAAAGTAAATAATTTTGCTGTTAGGATGCAGTTTCTCAGTGATGCCTCTCTGACACATATCTGGCTGCACTGTGATTAATATGTACAGTAAATGGTTCTGAAAACATTGTGAAAATTTTACATCGTTCACAGAATCCCTGGGAAAATCACTTGATGTTTATGTTTGAGATATATAAGATACGTGTTCTCTGAATGGTCAGATAATCCAGCGTCAGAGTCAGTGTGGCATTCAAGAGCGTTCACGTTCCCCTTCGACAGAGATCAACACATCTGCAGGGAATCTGATGAATCTTCTTGAGTTGCTTCATGGCACAGGTTTGGTAGCTTGATGTTGCCAAAGCTTTAAGGTCATCGTGTGCTTTCAGAGTTCAGCTGCAAGCGGATATTAGTCAAAATGTTAAACTTTATATTGGGTTAAAATCACGCTGCGGTTTCAGGCTAATGAATGCACCTCTTGTTTTCTTTAAGGGTGTTCTTTCAGTTTCGCCCTCCACCTCCTTTTGTCCTCTGACATCAGTGCCGAGTCCCGTGCACTTCTCTGAGTGAATGAAAACAAGTGTGCACTAGAGAGGGCGGCGACTCTGGCATAATAGAAAACTTAATAAGAGTTTGAAGGAAGACATTGTAAAAATAACAGGTGTTAATCAGCCAGTGCTTAGAATGAGTGTTTTGAAGGAAGTGTGGTTTGGCTGGGCCGTCTTATCTTCGCCGTCCACCCCTCCTATGGCTCGTAACAGGCATGGGTAATTACACCCCAGCATTCCTCAAATCTCTCTCTCTATCGCTCTCTGCCTGGTTTCCCCCGTGTCTCGCTGTGATCCCAGAGCTACAATTACACCACAATATCTTATTGCACATTAAAGCCCTGGAATGCATCCTCTCGCCCGTTATATCAGACAAGATCTCTTGTGTTTGCATTACATTAACTCTGCTCCAAACTATAACCAACTGGATACCTACTGTATGCATCATATGCACACTGCAAAAGATGTTGCAAATGGTTGGCAGCAACATTATTACAATATATTTAAAAATGGACAATTTTTTTTTTTTTTTTTTATGGAATCTTGCCGTGTTTATTCTATATGATTTATCGGTGCACATCATTATTTTGTTAAATTCATGTTGAATCAGAATAACTTCCCCTCACTCTTGCGGCGACAGTAGTTGGAGACAAGTGACTGTGTTTATTTGAATCACTGAATTGATTCTTTCAGAAACACTGATTCATTCAGGAGAGAGTCATTGAATCATCCATTAAATGAACTTGTTCAAAAATGCTGATTCATTCAGGATCAAAACAAGTGACTTTCTTTATGAGTTCGTCACTGAATCATTCTCTCAACCAATTTGTTAAAAAAAATGTTTTCATTGATATATTTATTTATTTTATTTGACTATAGAAATATGTTTGCTGATATTTAGAAAAACATGCTAACATACTTATTTTTCAGAAAAAACTGCTTTAGCAAAACACAGCATATTGCTGCCATGGAAGCCAGCAAACGAACTGGGTCAGAGATGGCAGATTCTACACGACCTAAAAAGCCTCGTCATCCATCTATAAAGCTCTGTGATCTAGGCATATTAAAACATGATAAGTCAACTGACAAACTTGCAGTGCAAGGCTTGCCGCTTTCCACAGTCAGTTGGGCTTGTTTCTGTTGCGTGTCCTCAATCTGGAAACCTGTGTGAGCGTCAAGTCTGAGGAGAGGGGCGGGAAAACAACTCTCTCCAATGTTTTTAATTTGGACTGCAGTACCAATATCAATAGCTAGCTGTCAATATTACAGCTGAAGAAAGAAAACGCTTTTCATAGAAACATAACGGGTAATTCTGCTGTGACTTTGTTTGGAATTATTTTTGTTGGATCAAAAACACATGCAATACAGTATGTCAAAGGTTACTCAATATTAATATCAGCACAGCTCCTTGTGTTATATTGTTTAAGGTCCCCCTGTAGTCAATAATTGTATCCCTTAAAACTCATCTTTGATCAGAAAATGACATATGTAAGCGTTTTTCCTTGAAAACAAAAAGTATTCATAGTTTAAAATATCTTGAATGTAACTCGACACCCTTGCCTCATTTAGCATGCACGGTTCTATGAATATGCAAATGAGCCCCGCCTCCACTCACTCACTCAGCTCAGAGATCCACTGGTTGACGATCACACGTTGATCTGATTGGTTACAAGGTAGTTTGTGACGTCAGAAACACCAGCGATTTCAAAGCGTGTTTTTGAGACTGTCTTTGGTTCACTGCAGTTTTAAGGAGGAAATTAAAAATACAATAAAACAGAATCTCTTGATCAGTAACAATAACAGATAATTACAAGTTTTGTAGTTGCCGTTAATGATATGAAAAATAGTCACTTGCAGCAGATGATCATGACATTTTAACTTTGCTACAAACACTGGATCAAGACAAAAAAATGGAAAAAAAGAAAACCAGTGAAAGCAAATATAGTATTGACAATGATAATGTAAAATTAATTTACCTGTGAATAATATATTGGACACCGAAAGATATCAATTCAAATCTAATTAAAAATAAAATATTTTACCCAATGTAATATATCAGCCCAATATTTGTTTATTCTTATTAGAGTATTGTTAACTTAGCAACAAATGCTGTTGGATCAATTGTGAGTAAGGTCTTAAGAGCAATCCTGTTTTCCCATTTATTTTAATATGTGTTTGGCCTCCTTCCCTTATAACGTCTCTGGCAAGCGCATCTTACTTACTAGGGTGATTTTGTTGTCAGATAATAAATTAAATGGATTACAAAGCATTCTGGGAAGATATTACTGTGGTTGCCTTTAATCCATTTATTGAAAAGATTTTAGCTTTAAGGGAAATTACGCAACTTTGCAGATGTGTCTGTTATACGGCCCAGGAGATTCTGACACAACATGAAGCATTTCAAAACATAATGCCACAGCATGAATTATTGCAATCATTGCATTTTCAGACAGACTCAAGTCTGTCATCTTCTGAAATGATGAATTGGTTCCAGGTCTTTTTGGCACTTGAAGTGCAAAGCAATCGTCAAGTGCAAATTGCACAAACATACTTTAATCTGTTATCTCCTGCATCAAAATAAAACAGGTTAACTCCCCCTTCCTTTTCCTGTGTTGTTTTTGGATTAATGAGTCTTACTCCAGACACACTGTTTCATAGTCTACAGTTAGGCGTTCTCCAATTTGTCGTGGCTTGTTGTTCATTTTGCATAAACTCCTGTAATACAGCAGTGTTTTAGTTCCTGAAGCGCATACCTGGAATGTTTTCGAGATTTTGTCAGAGTTTTCATAAGGAACTTGAATAGATGGATGTTCTCAGCTCTTATCAAAATAGCCAAGAGTTATCAATCATAATTAAAATGAACTGGGTAAATAATCTCAGTACATAGCTTCAAGAGATTTTCAAAGGTTCTGCCAAACGTTTCAATTCTTTTAATGGTAAGATCAAACTGAACACATCCATAAATCATGCATATGTTTATAGCAACCATATTATTTGCAGACGTTCTGTTGGAAACATCTGAAAGTTTGCACTTAAAGTCATATTTTAAAACTATAAGAAATGTGTTTTCTATTGCATCGAGTGTCAGCTGTCTGCTTCTTACTTTCCCTGTTTCTCCAGTGATATGTCTCCTCACCAGTTCCTTTTTCTGCAGGTGTCAGCGCATTGTTTGCATGTTATTCCTGGCGGGGAGGCTGTATTGATGGAGGGGAAGGAGAATAGGAAGGAAGTGCGTGTTGTTGCACATGTTGAAATGCTGGAGACTTTCAGCTTTGACACTGTTACATGTGTTCAATCATATTTCTGCCCTTCCGAAGGATCTGTGACGTTCCAAACTAAAGCAGACGGATATCTCTATTCCCAATGTGAAGCAGAATGGATGAGTGAAAACACGTTTCTTGTAGTGTGCTTGGCGCATCTCCATCTGGCTTCACCGTGGTCTGGGTTCAGCACATGCCAGCTGTGTGTAACAGCAATGCCGGAGGAGTAACTGTCTGCCATTGAACCACTACAATAGTTGAACGTTGTTCTTCAATATTGTCAGTTATTCAATGTTTCAATGTCTATTCAAATACATCAGTGATGTTAGTAGTGGGCAGCAAGTAGCAATTCTCCTAGTTTCTCATAAACAGTGCTATGCAGTACAGCACCATAAATCACATGAATGTACTGTAAGTTAGCCGGATAATAATTGCAGAACTAATGCCCGAGAAACTCCTGACACATACTGTACGACCACATTCACTTATTTTGGTTGTACTCCTACAACAAACTATCTTCATATGTCGGAGAAATTAACTGTCTAATCAAGACTTACGCACAGACATTGTTTGAATCACATTGGTTTAACAATATAGAACTGTGGTTAATGATGGTGATGGAGGAATAACTAATTAATCAGTGAGATCAAATCAATGTCAGATTAGTGCTGTAAATCATGTGAGGACTTCTATTTATGTTACTATTTAACAACGTTATATTGGGTCATATAAGGAAACACACCTCATGATGCTACTATCCACAGATCACTGGCCATATAAGATTGAACTTGTTTATATAATTTAAATTGAAATGATTTGTACAGTCAATTTATTTATAATTACAAATTGAAGGTAGCAACTGAACTTGTGTTTTTAAATTGGCTGCTGCACATCCGGGATCAGGGTGAACAGGTTTTTATCATTCCAGCGGGAAACAAAGTGGTGTATTTGTCTAGAAACTGGCTCCAATGAGCACTTCCAGGGAAGGATTAGTCTCTGGATTTGTTTATGAGTTGGAAAGGCTTTTCTTGGCTTGCTGATTGTCAAAGATCTGGCTCTGAAAGACTAATGTGATTCCTAGATCCCTGAAGATGACAGTGAGCAGCGGCTGTTAGTAGTGCAGGGATCTGTGTTCATTCATGAGCTCCACCTGGATGATGCAACGACAGCTATATTACGCCAGAACGCCCACCACACACCAGCTTACTGGTGGAGAGCAGACAGAGTGATGAAGCCAATCAGTATATATATATATATATATATATATATATATATATATATGGATGATTCAGAGGCCACTGGGCAAATTTGGCCAGAATGCCGGGGTTACACCCCTACTCTTTTTCCAAAGGACATCCGCGGATTTTTAATGACCACGGAGAGTCAGGACCTCGGTTTAACGTGTCATCCAAAGGACGGTGCTCTTTTACAGTATAGTGTCCCCGTCACAATACTGGGGCGTTAGGACCCACACAGACCGCAGGGTGAGCGTACCCTACTGGTCTCACTAACACCTCCTCCAGCAGAAACCTAGTTTTCCCTGGAGTCTCCCATCCAGGCACTGACGAGGCTCAGCCCTGCTGAGCTTCAGTGGGAGACCAGTCTTGGGCTACAGGGTGATATGGCTGCTGGCTTGTGATCAGCTATTCTGTGCAGTGAACTTCTGTACAGCAGGGTGCAGTATTTTACAGTTTTCCTAAGTGTTTTATTAAAAGACTGTTGTTATCATATTCCCGTCGACGTGTGATTAATTCGCCACGGCTACCCACTACACCCATTACAGAAGAACGGACACTCATATTGAGTATATTTAAATATCAAAATGGACTTACCAGGGGTGAATCTCCTCCCCGAAATGAGGAATTTGATGGAGTATTTGGGATGAGAGGACTTCCCCTTACAGCCCGCGACCCAGAGCCCAACCAGCCATCAAGAGCCAGAGAACCTGACTGAGCCAGCCATCGCCCTGAAGCCTGAGCCTCAAAACACGTCTGTGCCGGCAACTTCGCCCGTCCTCGAGGGAGTTATCGTGGTGTGCGAGGGATTGGATAGGAGCCCTACCCACACTCCTGCTCCAGAGAATGAGTTGCGGTTGGACTGTGGACAGTTTTGTGTGTGTGTGTGTGTGTGTGTGTGTGTGTGTGTTTGAAGAGGATGTCCCCGTGCCCCACTGGTTCCACCAGCAGTAGTTCTCCTGTGCTTCCAGTATGCCCTCCCAGCCTCTCCTGCCTACTCTTCAGACCTCAGCCTGTCCCTCTGATCAGTTCAGCCCCTCGGCCTCTCCACTAACTCCTCTATGTGGTGTGGATTCACCTCGGGCCGGCCGTTTACCAGCACCATCTGAATGTACAGATCCCCTGGCTCCGTCTTCAGCCGCTGTTCCTGTCGCTCGACCTCGGCCCGTCGTCCAGGCTCCTCCACCTTCACTCCTCCCTCCCTCAGCTCCACCAGGAACCATCGACCTTTCGGCCTCACCGGGCTACCTCAATCCTCCGGCTCCACCTAGGTTGGATTTCGCGCATCTACGCCACGGACTTATGAGCCGCCCCCATGCTCCGTCTCTCCCTCTCTATGGCTCCGTCTAGCTGCCGCCGGTTCCTCCGCCTCAGGCTTGACCTACCCTGGCTCCACCTCGAGGTCCCTCTGGGGCCTGTAATCTACCTCTTTACCATTTGTTCTTCATCTGTGCATTTGGCTCCTCCTCCATCGGCGTGCATCGTCCTCATGGCATCAAGTCCTCCTCAATGGCTCCTCCTGCCGTAGGATGTCATCCAGGCTGAGCTCTGGGCCTCCGTCGGCCTCCTTCCGGTTTCCTCCCGCCTGAGTCACTGTGGCTGTTTCTGCTAGTATCTCCATCATTGGAGTTTCTGTCTGTTCCTTTGTCCGTTCTCGTTTATAAAAGTGGCTGTGTATTCTGATTCTTCTGAGTTTTCCTAAGTGTTATATTAAAAGACTGTTGTTATCGTACTCCCGACGTTGTGTGCTTCATTCACCACAGCTACTCATTACATAGTATTTGTATGTCCATTTTTTGTTTTAATGACAATGTGATATGAACAAAACCTGATGATCACGTTCTCCAAGCATGATTTGAGAACGATCCGTCTGTACAAAGTCACATGATCAATGGCACAAATATACTTATTTCATCAGTGACCTAGAAATAGTCCAGAATCTGAAATATTTCTTTGTTTCCAGGTTTAAATGAAAATCCCATATTTTCAAGGTGGTTTCAGACTTTTGGACCCAGTGAATATATTGCAAGACTTAAAATCTCAGCAGGCACTGAATAATTAAATCTTTGGGTTCAGCTAACAAAACCTTGACTCAGCCTGGGGAGCGCTACTGCAAACTTCTGCAACATACTGTGACAACATTGAAATGTTGCTCTTATATTTGTCTATATGTGCATGTTATTATTGTGTATAAAGGAGCCGGATTTAGTTCTAGGAGCAGGGCTCTCTCTCTCTCTCTCTCTCTCTCTCTCTCTCTCTCTCTCTCTCTCTCTCTCTCTCTCTCTCTCGCTTACACACATGGGCGTGAGATAAAAGGTTGTGTCCCTGCAAAACAACAGAGTGACAACAATCACTAGGGGCAGGAAACTGTGCCACCCTTCCAGGTCCGCTTGAGAGAGAGAGAGAGAGAGAGAGAGACTGAAGGGAGGGGTCCAGGGCCTTTCACTGGAGCTGGGAACCAGAGGAGAGAGAAACAGAGCGGATAACACAGCTCAGGTTGCATACTTCAACAAAAGACCCAGAGTCACCTGAAAGAGAGAGAGACATTCCTGCACCTGAGGTAGAGCGTCAATCAACGGTATTAGCTTGCTGAGGGGGGGAGAGAGAGAGGGAGAGAGCAGGAGAGAGAGAGGGAGTGAGCGAGAGAGAGAGAGAGAGGGAGAGAGAGAGAGAGAGAGGCACAGGCAGTGAGAGTCCAAAACCACTGGCGTCGGTTTGCCTCCCCTCTTGCTCTTTAACGGTGTGTGTGTGCATTTAGTCCTGTCGATGCGATCATGCAGGATCCGCTCACGTGTGTGTGTGTGTGTATGTGTGTTTAGGATAATGTGGCGCTCTTCCTGAAGGGTTGTGAGGAGTTGGGTTTGAAGGGATCGCAGCTGTTCGATCCTGAAGATCTACAGGACACCTCCACACGCACCAACAAGTAAGATCAACCACTCGTTACACTCTCTCTCTCTCTCTCTGTGTGTGTGTGTGTGTGTGTGTGTGTGTGTGTGTGTGTGTGTGTGTGTGTGTGTGTGTGTGTGTGTACGCCTGTGTGCTTGTTTACTTAGAAACACTGGATTTTGCTAAGACGTTGCTATAATTTCTTATGTCGCAATATGTTATTTGAACAGTGGAGCTCTATAAAAATCCCCAAATATTTTGGTTTCTAGTGCAGAACAAACTCATTAAAACTGATTGAAGTATTTTTAAGATTTTCTCACAAAATCTGATCATTTTACTGTATAGATTTTCTCAGATAATATATGGCGTCTTTTGACGTTTTGTGAGTATTTTAACCACTGCTTATATATTTTCATAGATGTTTATTGGAAAGAGATCTAATAAATAAGATATTTTAAACTCTCATTTGTGTATTGTAGAATTGTCATACAACCATTTGACCCTTTCTCTGACCCTTAGTTCAGAGGGGATAGTTCACATTAATACATGATGCTTTTCAGTCCGCAATGGTAAAAACTATAAACCAAATAATAGAAAGAAAGACAGATGTTGATCAAAATCAACACGGTACCAAAGTTGCAACCTTCAGCAATGACTCTGCATATAATAATTAATGAAGAAAGTATAGTTATGAAAAAGTAACAGATGTGGACATTATTGTTTCTAGTGAAATAGATGTAATCAGTAAAATGAAGATTTTTACCGAGCAGCCTGTGCTGAATATTATAGTGGTTGAACAAAATATGTTGCCATGGCCAAGTTTCTCTGTTTGGCCAACAAGTGTGAGTAGCAGGAGCTCCCGTTCTCCATCTTCATGACTTTACTGTGTTTGTGTAGTTGTGTCTAATACATGATCTAATACAGGACACAGACTCACGAGTGCACTGTTGGTTACAGCGTTTACTTCTTCAAATTTTAGTCAGTTCAACTATTTCTTTTTTATTATTTGTTTAGATTCTATAAGTGGATTAAAGAATCAAGAAGTTGCTATCTGAAGTATAGCAAATAAAGAAACTATTTCAGTTTCAGTTTCAATTATATATATTTTATATTTTTTTAAAGTGATTTATTTTTCAATTATTTATTTTTAATTTAGTAAATGTAATATTGCCAGCGCATGATCACAAAGGATAACAAAATGAGTGTTTAATAGGAAACTCTACTAGGAACATGTAGAAGCTCAGGAAATAACTTAACAGTCAACACCGGACAATGAAAGAAAGGAGACAGAGCTTAAATACAGGAGAGGAATCAACTGAACACACACAGGTGCGCACAACTAATTATCAACCGAGGACACTAACCTGGGAACACAGGCAAACCAGCACAGAAAACTGAAACTGAACCAAAACAGAACATATATGTTACAAAAATATAAGAAATCTACATTTAATCGCAGCCTGTGTTGTTTATGAAAGCTTGTCTTAGCCATGAAATAATGAAAAAAGTCATTTCGACTTTGCATCCCACAATTCAGACTTTCTTTCCTCTCGGCTTTCCGAGTTTAGGGATAAACTTAGAATTGTGAGATATAAACTCATTGGTCCTGCTCTCTAAGATCAGCACATCTATATCAGTCGACCGCTGTAAAACTAGATTTATATATAACAGTCAGTGCTTGGCCGGTTCTTGGACGAACAGTTAACGTAGAGTTTCCACGACTGCTTTAACAGGCTTACACACTTCAGGGTTTGTTGTGTTGTTTTTCTCATGGCTACACCGAGCAGATATTGAACAGAGGTGTGTTTGTCCAGTGTGTCTCAGATGTCCTGCTCACAGTTTCTGCTCAGCGAGGGATAATCCGTCAGGCATGAGGAGACGACACTGAAACTACTGTAAATCACTGAGAGCGGCCGGCTTACAGGACCGGTTCTGTCAAACTCAATGGACAAGAGAGATCCAGTTACATTCCTCCTCTCTCTCTTAGTGTGTGTGTGAGTGTGTGTGTGTGTGAGAGAGAGAGAGAGAGAGAGAGAGAGAGAGAGTGTGTGTGTGTGTGTGTGTGTGTGTGTGTGTGTGTGTGTGTGTGTGTGTGTGAGAGAGAGAGAGAGAAAGGGAGACAGTGTGTGTGTGTGTGTGTGTGTGTGTGTGTGTGTGTGTGTGTGAGAGAGAGAGAGAGAGAGAGAGAGAGAGTGTGTGTGTGTGTTTGCATGGGTCACAGTGCTGTAGTCCTGAATTACACAAGTGTGTGAGTTGTGGTCAGATTGTTGTTGTTTAGTCTGAAGGTTCAGACAGAGGTTTGATTGCATTATAACACTGTTGGCCAACACTTTCCAACACACTGTTTAAACAGAGCGATGCACAATATATAAATCACCATATCAGATTTTTTTTTCTTCCAAGCTTTTAACAGTAAAATAATACATTTATCTTTTTTTCTACCTTTTTGGCAATCATGTTTACAGTTGCTTTGTCTCTGCAAATGATGCGCCTTCTGCGCCAGAGAAACGAGGGCGCCGCCATCTTTAGTCTTTTAACTTCCGTTTTGTGGTCGCTCTGTATATTTCTATGGCATTGCTGTCCAGGAGTAATTAGCTTTTGAAGTGGATTTACTTAATGTAAAGTTAATGAAAGTTATCATGAGGACTGTAATGTTTAAAGCGATGACTAAACAAATGTCAGTCGACCGGGAAGATTTTAAAACATTCATAAATACGCAATATCACTGAAAATACAGACCGGAAGACAAAAGACAACGAGCACAGCGCTGAAAAGGGGCGGAGCTACATAAGGTCTATATACATATGAAGACTTCAGATGCAAAAGCCTCTAAGTACGTCTAAAGTTTTTCTTTAATATTAACATTATCAGGCTCCTATGTTTCTACCTAAGGACCGGCATTATGAACGGGCTGAGGGGTTTAGTGAGTCTGAAGTGAGAGTATTGATGAGCGAGAGCATTTACTCAATATTAGCTCATTTTTGACAGGTGTCTTTTACAGGCTTTTGCATCGGAGGTATTCATAAATGATAGATATTTATCACACACCTGCACTGCAGCTCTCTCTCTCTCTCTCTCTCTCTCTCTCTCTCTCCGTCATCACTCTTTCCACTGGATGAGAGATGAGTCTGTGAGATGATTGCAGAACTGAAGTATGTAGAGTGAAGGCTTTCTGACAGATGAAGAGAGAGATGGACAGAAGGTGCTGTCGGAAGAATGATCTAATACGTGTTGGAATTACAGGGGGAACGCTTAGAAAAACAGACGCTCTCCGATTCCTCTGACATGAAGGAAAGCAGAAACCTCTCCTGCTTTATCTAGCCATCTCTCTCTATCCATCAACATAACCTGAAACTATAATGTTTATCTAACTTAATAAAAACATTTGTATTCTGCCTTTCAGCTGATAAGAGTTCTTTGATCTTTAGTCCCTTCCAGAAAACACCATCAATATCACAATGTAACATAACATCTCTTTATTTTACATGTCATTTAAACTCAACATCACTGAGCCCAGAGGCATCATGCAGATCACTATTATAACTATAAGTCCAACTAAAATCCAACAAAATAAA
>CM043367.1:2397500-2517500 GCA_023718395.1 Leucaspius delineatus | reverse complement strand
CTGCCTGATACACAACCGCTGATGAACGAGTCCCTGCCTGATACACAACCGCTGATGAACGAGTCCCTGCCTGATACACAACCGCTGATGAACGAGTCCCTGCCTGATACACAACCGCTGATGAACGAGTCCCTGCCTGAAACACAACGGCTGATGAACGAGTCCCTGCCTGATACACAACCGCTGATGAACGAGTCCCTGCCTGATACACAACCACTGATGAACGAGTCCCTGCCTGATACACAACCACTGAAGAACGAGTCCCTGCCTGAAACACAACCACTGATGAACGAGTCCCTGCCTGATACACAACCACTGAAGAACGAGTCCCTGCCTGATACACAACCACTGATGAACTAGTCCCTGCCTGATACACAACCGCTGAAGAACGAGTCCCTGCCTGATACACAACCACTGAAGAACGAGTCCCTGCCTGATACACAACCACTGATGAACGAGTCCCTGCCTGATACACAACCGCTGATGAACGAGTCCCTGCCTGATACACAACCACTGATGAACGAGTCCCTGCCTGATACACAACCGCTGATGAACGAATCCCTGCCTGATACACAACCACTGATGAACGAGTCCCTGCCTGATACACAACCACTGATGAACGAGTCCCTGCCTGATACACAACCACTGATGAACGAGTCCCTGCCTGATACACAACCACTGATGAACGAGTCCCTGCCTGATACACAACCGCTGATGAACGAGTCCCTGCCTGATACACAACCGCTGATGAACGAGTCCCTGCCTGATACACAACCGCTGATGAACGAGTCCCTGCCTGATACACAACCGCTGAAGAACGAGTCCCTGCCTGATACACAACCACTGATGAACGAGTCCCTGCCTGATACACAACCACTGATGAACGAGTCCCTGCCTGATACACAACCGCTGATGAACGAGTCCCTGCCTGATACACAACCGCTGATGAACGAGTCCCTGCCTGATACACAACCGCTGATGAACGAGTCCCTGCCTGACACACAACCACTGATGAACGAGTCCCTGCCTGACACACAACCACTGATGAACGAGTCCCTGCCTGATACACAACCACTGATGAACGAGTCCCTGCCTGATACACAACCGCTGATGAACGAGTCCCTGCCTGATACACAACCACTGATGAACGAGTCCCTGCCTGATACACAACCGCTGATGAACGAGTCCCTGCCTGATACACAACCGCTGATGAACGAGTCCCTGCCTGATACACAACCGCTGATGAACGAGTCCCTGCCTGATACACAACCGCTGATGAACGAGTCCCTGCCTGAAACACAACGGCTGATGAACGAGTCCCTGCCTGATACACAACCACTGATGAACGAGTCCCTGCCTGATACACAACCACTGATGAACGAGTCCCTGCCTGATACACAACCACTGAAGAACGAGTCCCTGCCTGAAACACAACCACTGATGAACGAGTCCCTGCCTGATACACAACCACTGAAGAACGAGTCCCTGCCTGATACACAACCACTGATGAACTAGTCCCTGCCTGATACACAACCGCTGAAGAACGAGTCCCTGCCTGATACACAACCACTGAAGAACGAGTCCCTGCCTGATACACAACCACTGATGAACGAGTCCCTGCCTGATACACAACCGCTGATGAACGAGTCCCTGCCTGATACACAACCACTGATGAACGAGTCCCTGCCTGATACACAACCGCTGATGAACGAATCCCTGCCTGATACACAACCACTGATGAACGAGTCCCTGCCTGATACACAACCACTGATGAACGAGTCCCTGCCTGATACACAACCACTGATGAACGAGTCCCTGCCTGATACACAACCACTGATGAACGAGTCCCTGCCTGATACACAACCGCTGATGAACGAGTCCCTGCCTGATACACAACCGCTGATGAACGAGTCCCTGCCTGATACACAACCGCTGATGAACGAGTCCCTGCCTGATACACAACCACTGATGAACGAGTCCCTGCCTGATACACAACCACTGATGAACGAGTCCCTGCCTGATACACAACCACTGATGAACGAGTCCCTGCCTGATACACAACCACTGAAGAACGAGTCCCTGCCTGAAACACAACCACTGATGAACGAGTCCCTGCCTGATACACAACCACTGAAGAACGAGTCCCTGCCTGATACACAACCACTGATGAACGAGTCCCTGCCTGATACACAACCACTGATGAACGAGTCCCTGCCTGATACACAACCGCTGAAGAACGAGTCCCTGCCTGATACACAACCACTGATGAACGAGTCCCTGCCTGATACACAACCACTGATGAACGAGTCCCTGCCTGATACACAACCACTGATGAACGAGTCCCTGCCTGATACACAACCGCTGATGAACGAGTCCCTGCCTGATACACAACCGCTGAAGAACGAGTCCCTGCCTGATACACAACCGCTGAAGAACGAGTCCCTGCCTGATACACAACCGCTGATGAACGAGTCCCTGCCTGATACACAACCGCTGATGAACGAGTCCCTGCCTGATACACAACCGCTGATGAACGAGTCCCTGCCTGATACACAACCGCTGAAGAACGAGTCCCTGCCTGATACACAACCGCTGATGAACGAGTCCCTGCCTGATACACAACCGCTGAAGAACGAGTCCCTGCCTGATACACAACCGCTGAAGAACGAGTCCCTGCCTGATACACAACCACTGATGAACGAGTCCCTGCCTGATACACAACCACTGAAGAACGAGTCCCTGCCTGAAACACAACCACTGAAGAACGAGTCCCTGCCTGATACACAACCGCTGAAGAACGAGTCCCTGCCTGATACACAACCACTGATGAACGAGTCCCTGCCTGATACACAACCGCTGAAGAACGAGTCCCTGCCTAATACACAACCGCTGATGAACGAGTCCCTGCCTGAAACACAACCACTGAAGAACGAGTCCCTGCCTGAAACACAACCACTGAAGAACGAGTCCCTGCCTGATACACAACCGCTGAAGAACGAGTCCCTGCCTGAAACACAACCACTGAAGAACGAGTCCCTGCCTGATACACAACCACTGATGAACGAGTCCCTGCCTGATACACAACCACTGAAGAACGAGTCCCAGCCTGATACACAACCACTGAAGAACGAGTCCCTGCCTGATACACAACCGCTGAAGAACGAGTCCCTGCCTGATACACAACCACTGATGAACGAGTCCCTGCCTGATACACAACCACTGAAGAACGAGTCCCTGCCTGATACACAACCACTGAAGAACGAGTCCCTGCCTGATACACAACCACTGAAGAACGAGTCCCTGCCTGATACACAACCACTGATGAACGAGTCCCTGCCTGATACACAACCACTGAAGAACGAGTCCCTGCCTGATACACAACCACTGATGAACGAGTCCCTGCCTGATACACAACCACTGAAGAACGAGTCCCTGCCTGATACACAACCACTGATGAACGAGTCCCAGCCTGATACACAACCACTGAAGAACGAGTCCCTGCCTGATACACAACCGCTGAAGAACGAGTCCCTGCCTGATACACAACCACTGATGAACGAGTCCCTGCCTGAAACACAACCGCTGAAGAACGAGTCCCTGCCTGATACACAACCGCTGAAGAACGAGTCCCTGCCTGAAACACAACCACTGAAGAACGAGTCCCTGCCTGAAACACAACCACTGATGAACGAGTCCCTGCCTGATACACAACCGCTGAAGAACATATTCAGATTCGATTAGTAAAAAACAAACTATACGAGTGCGGATTAGAACCCAGAACCTCTGACACGCTCATCAAGAGATCTGCCACTGACCATGAAGGTCTTTATTCACGTACTAACAAACTAACAATATACACACACCACACACAGCTGTCCCACACACACCTGTCCCACACACACCAGTTCCACACACACCTGTCCCACACACCACACACAGCTGTCCCACACACCACACACAGCTGTCCCACACACACCTGTCCCACACACACACCTGTCCCACACACACCAGTTCCACACACACCTGTCCCACACAACACACAGCTGTCCCACACACCACACACAGCTGTCCCACACACACCTGTCCCACACACACACCTGTCCCACACACACCAGTTCCACACACACCTGTCCCACACACCACACACAGCTGTCCCACACACACCTGTCCCACACACCTGTCCCACACACACCAGTTCCACACACACCACACACACCTGTCCCACACACACCTGTCCCACACACACACCTGTCCCACACACACCACACACACCTGTCCCACACACACACCTGTCCCACACACACCAGTTCCACACACACCACACACACCTGTCCCACACCACACACACCTGTCCCACACACACCAGTTCCACACACACCACACACACCTGTCCCACACCACACACACCTGTCCCACACACACCTGTCCCACACACACCACACACACCTGTCCCACACCACACACACCTGTCCCACACACACCAGTTCCACACACACCACACACACCTGTCCCACACCACACACACCTGTCCCACACACAGCTGTCCCACACACACCAGTTCCACACACACCACACACACCTGTCCCACACACCACACACCTGTCCCTCACACCACACACCTGTCCCTCACACCACACACCTGTCCCACACACCACACACCTGTCCCTCACACCACACACACCTGTCCCACACACACCACACACCTGTCCCACACACACCACACACCTGTCCCTCACACCACACACCTGTCCCACACACACCACACACCTGTCCCACACACACCACACACCTGTCCCTCACACCACACACCTGTCCCACACACCACACACCTGTCCCACACACCACACACCTGTCCCACACACCACACACCACACACCTGTCCCACAATCCACACACACCTGTCCCACACACACCACACACCTGTCCCACACACACCACACACCTGTCCCTCACACCACACACCTGTCCCTCACACCAGTCCCTCACACCACACACCTGTCCCTCACACCACACACCTGTCCCTCACACCACACACCTGTCCCACACACCACACACCTGTCCCACACACCACACACCTGTCCCACACACACCTGTCCCACACACCACACACCTGTCCCACACACCACACACCTGTCCCACACACCACACACACCTGTCCCACATACAGCTGTCCCACACACCACACACCTGTCCCACACACACACACACCTGTCCCACATACAGCTGTCCCACACACCACACACCTGTCCCACACACACACACACCTGTCCCACACACAGCTATCCCACACACACCAGTTCCACACACACCACACACACCTGTCCCACACCACACACACCTGTCCCACACACAGCTGTCACACACACACCTGTCCCACACACACCACACACACCTGTCCCACACACCACACACCTGTCCCTCACACCACACACCTGTCCCACACACACACACCTGTCCCACACACCACACACCTGTCCCACACACCACACACCTGTCCCACACACCACACACCTGTCCCTCACACACACACACCTGTCCCACACACACCTGTCCCACACACACCACACACCTGTCCCTCACACCACACACCTGTCCCTCACACCACACACCTGTCCCACACACACCACACACCTGTCCCACACACCATACACCTGTCCCTCACACCACACACCTGTCCCACACACCACACACCTGTCCCACACACCACACACCACACACCTGTCCCACACACCACACACCTGTCCCACACACCACACACCTGTCCCACACACACCTGTCCCACATACAGCTGTCCCACACACACCTGTCCCACACACACCTGTCCCACACACACCACACACACCTGTCCCACACACACCACACACCTGTCCCACACACACCACACAGCTGTCCCACACACACCACACACCTGTCCCACACACCACACACCTGTCCCACACACACCACACACCTGTCCCACACACAGCTGTCCCACACACACCAGTTCCACACACACCTGTCCCACACACACCACACACACCTGTCCCACACACACACACCTGTCCCACACACACCTGTCCCACACACCACACACCTGTCCCACACACACACACACCTGTCCCCCCCACACACACACCTGTCCCACACACACACACCTGTCCCACACACACCTGTCCCACACACCACACACCTGTCCCACACACACCACACACCTGTCCCACACACAGCTATCCCACACACACCAGTTCCACACACACCACACACACCTGTCCCACACACCACACATACCTGTCCCACACACACCACACACACCTGTCCCACACACACACACACACACACACACACACACACCTGTCCCACACACACCACACACACCTGTCCCACACACCACACACCTTTCCCACACACACACACACACACACCTGTCCCCCACACACACACACCTGTCCCACACAAACACACCTGTCCCACACACACACACACACACACCACACACCTGTCCCACACACACCTGTCTCACACACAGCACACACACCTGTCCCACACACCACACACACCTGTCCCACACACCTGTCCCACACACACACACACCTGTCCCACACACCACACACCTGTCCACACAAACCACACACACCTGTCCCACACACACACACACCTGTCCCACACACACCTGTCCCCCACACACACACTCGAGGTTTATTCTGTTTTCCAACTGTACGCTGGTTAGGAATGAAATGGCTTGAGTGTATTCACACCTCGCAGTGCGTGAGGTAAACTAGACGCTATTGGCTGTTTGAAAAGGGGGAGGAGCCGTTCAGTTTGCCCCGCCTCCGCTTCCTGTCTCAGTGGAGATTACGTCTGCGCGCTCCACAGCACTTCAGCAGGGCTTTGAGCATGTGTGTATAGAGCAAGCCTGATGTGGCCTGACTCTGAGTTCGTGAGAAACACACTCCACCTCTGTCCATCACTCCTGAGGTCATCACTGGAAGAGGGTGTTTCTGCAGACCACTGGACTCTTCTGCAGATCTCCAGGGAACACAGTGATCTCACACACACACGTCAGCGGGACAGATCAAAGTCTGCTGTTCTGGGCAGTAGACAATCATAAAATAAAATAAAATACCTGAAATGGACCTTGAGATGAAGCTCGCTCTTGTCTAGAGGCTTTTGTTCTTCTAGAGTTGTGTCGGACAGAGACGTTATCACACTGATCCGAACAGCAGCGCGCGCCACAGCCCATGATGTCACCGCACTGACAAGTGTTACTCCAGCATGTGTTGTGTCCTTCGCATGAGAGTGTTTCTCCATCTGGTCACACACACACTGATCTGGGTTCAGTCAGGACTCTGTGTTTGGGTGACACAGCACAGCTGACTCGATCCATCTGGTCACACACACACTGATCTGGGTTCAGTCAGGATGACACAGCACAGCTGACTCGATCTGTTCCTCAGAGAACCAGCGCCTGTCCCTCACGGCTCAACCGTTATATAACCCATCCAGGAGGAACGGTCTCGCGCTCTCTCTCTCTCTCTCTCTTATTCAACACGTGATTAACTCACCACTGCTAAACTGCATTCTGTATAGTATGAGTGTGTGTTTTATGAATGTAATAGGCCTATGTCACACTTCCTGCTTCCGGAACGCGAAGTAGGGATTCAGAACTTCCGGTCAACAGTATTTCTCCATAAGGATTTAGATTATCAGCCATAATGTCTAAAGCATCCGAGGTAGACTGACCAGGAGCTATGAGGTTGTGAAACGAAGGTTTTTGCTCCTGTAGAAGCTATAAGTTCGTATGAAATCAACCTTGTTTTAAGAAAAACATGTTTTATGTGCAATCTTATGAAAAAAAAACTACACTACCCACAATCCTAAGCGTAGCAGCAACGTCTGCTGATTGGTCCAACTCGCTGTTACCATAGAAACGTTTACCTAACTGGCGAACGGCCCGCCGCTGTTGTTGTAGTGTACCGGGTTGCTCTGCGTCAGGACGTAGAAAGCCATACCTCAGCTTTCATGCTTTCCCACTTGAGAGTTTTCATTTACCATCCGAACCACATCGTCATATGTGAATTCAGGCAGGTTGCGGAGAGATTTGGTCCAGCGGTATCTATCGACTCCGCCATTGTAAAGAGCTAACCGGAAGAGCCGTATCCCTACTAAAAGACGTACTTCCGGTCTTCAATTTGTTCGTGATTTGGCCTATCCAGACGTCCTACATTCACTATGCGTCATGTGACCAGCGTCAGTTATGGTGTCTCACTGTCATCGGTCAAGCCTCTCCCGTGGCCTCATGGGATAGTACAGTGCTCGCCTGTATTATAATATAGTACTGTGAATTCAGACACACTGTTTTCCGTCTGCTGTATAGTAGGGAAGTGTGTGATGTCGGACACAGCCTTATAGTGGGATTTGATTCATCAAGTGACTGGAAGCCGGCTGCCGTGAGCGCCGCACCCCAGCCGGCTGTCGTGAGCTCCGCACCCCAGTTGGCTGCTGACGACGATCTCCCCGATTCTGTGATGGGGAGCGTTAATTCTGAGCCGTCTTCGGGGAGCTCTGTTTTCGTTTCTGTTCCATCGTCACCCGCAGTATCCCCTGTCTTATCTCCTGGTGTGTCGCCTCCTGTGTCCCCCATCAAGAGTCCTGTCCTGCCACCTTCTGTTTCTGTTCATGTGTCAGATTCCACCCCTGTCAGACTGCCTAGTGTTTTCCCTAGCACCCCTGTGAGTTCCCAGCCTCGGACTGTTTCCCCCAAGTCATCCCCTCGTGTGTCCCCATCCATGTCTGCCCGGACCCCTCGCCGTCAGCCCTCGTCCTGTCCACCCAAGACCCCTAGTCCGCCTGTTCACCCTGGACTGCCCCCCAAGGACTTTGTGTTTCCTCCACCTCCTCTGCCCTGTTTATTGTTTTTAATTTTTCACCCCAACCCTGTTATTGTTTATTCATGTTTGCCGTTGTTGGTTTTTGTCATGTTTTGTTGGTTTGTGTCCTTGTCTCAGTCTGTCATGTCACGTGTTTAGTGTTCCCTTAGGGAGCGTCTGGAAGCCGCTCCTTAAGGGAGGGGTTCTGTCATGATTCTGCCTTCCTGTCTGATTTTCCTTGGTCTTGAGGCAGGATCATGACAGGCCCATGTTTTATGTGCAAGCACATGGCCTTTTGTTTGGGCCATGTGCTTGTGTTGTCTCGTTCTCTTGCCCCGCCCCCTTGTTATCCTCGTTTAGTCATCATTGCTTTACCCTTGTCACCTGTTTCCCTCATTAGTTTCTCCCTATTTAATCCCCTTGTGTTTGCTGTCTTGTGTCGGTTCATTGCCATACTTTATGTGATTCTCAGTGTGTGTAAACCTTCCTGTGAGTACCCTGTAAAGAACTCTGTCTTGTAAAGTCCTGATCTTGTAGCTGTTGTTAGTTTATTGTCTAGTAATCAGTTTAATCTTAGTCTAGTGTAGTTTGTCTTTGTTTTTGCCCACCAGCCTTGTTTTGCCCCATCGTGGGTTTTGTTTTCCCTGTTTTGTCTTAATAAATCTGTGTGTATTGCATACCGTCTGCGATTGGGTTCATCTCTCCTACAACCACATAACATTGTTACCTGTGTCTTTAGTTTCTCTGTGGTCAGTCTTCAGTTGTGGGATGATGTTCATGTATACTCGTGTGTGTGTGTGTGTGTGTGTGTGTATGTATTCTGTTACGCCTTATGGATTAAATCTCGTTTATATTTTGATTCTGCCTTCATCTGTCTTCATCTTCATCTAGTAACACACACACACACACACACACACACACATATATACATACATACCCTCATGCCGTTCCACACCCGTATTTTTTTGGGTAGCTTTTATTTGATTTATTTGATTACTGATTACCATTTACTTATGGATTTTTTTAATAACATTTTATATTTGTATTGTATATTTGAATGCACTTCACGTTTATTAATGCTTTTCTTTTGTATTGTATTTCTCTTTTTCATTTTTCCTTATTTTTGTGAAGCGCTTTGAGATGTAACTTTTAAAGGGTCTATAGAAAATAAAGTTGATTATTATCAGTACCTTTCGTTCATCTTCGAAAAACACGTGAAGAAACTTTACATGAAGTCTGAGAGATTTCGGTCCCTCCATTGACAGTCCATACAACTTCCTCTGTGTGTCTTCAAAAAGTTCTTAAAGAGATCGTAAAACTAATTCATATGATTTGAGCGGTTTAGTCCAACTTTTCTGAAGAGATTCGATCTTTATATGACTGAAGGCTTTTAATCACATATAAACATTGACCAGCGAATATAAACAGAAGCTCAACTGAACAACCCTCATTGGCTGAAGCTCAATCTCATACTAAACATGTTTGTTTCTGTTCACAGTCAAAACCCCTCGTGTAGAGACCTCAGATTTCAAACCCGTGATGTTGTTGTGTGTGTGTGTGTGTGTGTGTGTGTCAGGAAGCAGAGGAGTTGGCCAGCCCGAAGCGCAGCGTCAGGGACAGCGGTTACATCGACTGCTGTGAGTCGGAGCGCAGCAACTCTCTCTCCCCGCCGAGACACACGCGAGACGACTCGTTCGACAGCCTGGACTCCATCGGCTCGCGCTCCCGCCACACCCCCTCGCCCGACGGCCTGCTCGCCCCCGGCTGCAGCGATGGTAAGCCTCACGCTCACACACACACACACACACTCACACACACCCCCTCGCCCGACGGCCTGCTCGCCCCCGGCTGCAGCGATGGTATGCCTCACACTCACACACACACACACACCCCCTCGCCCGACGGCCTGCTCGCCCCCGGCTGCAGCGATGGTAAGCCTCACGCTCACACACACACACACACACTCACACACACCCCCTCGCCCGACGGCCTGCTCGCCCCCGGCTGCAGCGATGGTAAGCCTCACGCTCACACACACACACACACACTCACACACACCCCCTCGCCCGACGGCCTGCTCGCCCCCGGCTGCAGCGATGGTATGCCTCACACTCACACACACACACCCCCTCGCCCGACGGCCTGCTCGCCCCCGGCTGCAGCGATGGTAAGCCTCACACTCACACACACTCACACACGCTCACACACACCCCCTCGCCCGACGGCCTGCTCGCCCCCGGCTGCAGCGATGGTAAGCCTCACGCTCACACACACACGCTCACACACACACACCCCCTCGCCCGACGGCCTGCTCGCCCCCAGCTGCAGCGATGGTAAGCCTCACACTCACACACACACGCTCACACACACACGCTCACACACACACACCCCCTCGCCCGACGGCCTGCTCGCCCCCGGCTGCAGCGATGGTAAGCCTCACGCTCACACACACTCACACACGCTCACACACACCCCCTCGCCCGACGGCCTGCTCGCCCCCGGCTGCAGCGATGGTAAGCCTCACGCTCACACACACACACACACACCCCCTCGCCCGACGGCCTGCTCGCCCCCGGCTGCAGCGATGGTAAGCCTCACACACACACACACACACACACGCTCACACACTCACGCTCACACACACACACCCCCTCGCCCGACGGCCTGCTCGCCCCCGGCTGCAGCGATGGTAAGCCTCACGCTCACACACACCCTCGCCCGACGGCCTGCTCGCCCCCAGCTGCAGCGATGGTAAGCCTCACGCTCACACACACACACCCCCTCGCCCAACGGCCTGCTCGCCCCCGGCTGCAGCGATGGTAAGCCTCACACACACACACACACACGCTCACACACTCACGCTCACACACACACACCCCCTCGCCCGACGGCCTGCTCGCCCCCGGCTGCAGCGATGGTAAGCCTCACACACACACACACACACACACGCTCACACACTCACGCTCACACACACACACCCCCTCGCCCGACGGCCTGCTCGCCCCCGGCTGCAGCGATGGTAAGCCTCACGCTCACACACACCCTCGCCCGACGGCCTGCTCGCCCCCAGCTGCAGCGATGGTAAGCCTCACGCTCACACACACCCTCGCCCGACGGCCTGCTCGCCCCCAGCTGCAGCGATGGTAAGCCTCACGCTCACACACACACACCCCCTCGCCCGACGGCCTGCTCGCCCCCAGCTGCAGCGATGGTAAGCCTCACGCTCACACACACCCTCGCCCGACGGCCTGCTCGCCCCCAGCTGCAGCGATGGTAAGCCTCACGCTCACACACACACACCCCCTCGCCCGACGGCCTGCTCGCCCCCAGCTGCAGCGATGGTAAGCCTCACACTCACACACACACGCTCACACACACACACCCTCGCCCGACGGCCTGCGCGCCCCCGGCTGCAGCGATGGTAAGCCTCACGCTCACACACACACACACCCTCGCCCGACGGCCTGCTCGCCCCCGGCTGCAGCGATGGTAAACCTCACACTCACACACACACACACCCTCGCCCGACGGCCTGCTCGCCCCCGGCTGCAGCGATGGTAAGCCTCACACTCACACACACACACACCCTCGCCCGACGGCCTGCTCGCCCCCGGCTGCAGCGATGGTAAACCTCACACTCACACACACACACGCTCACACACACCCCCTCGCCCGACGGCCTGCTCACCCCGGCTGCAGCGATGGTAAGCCTCACGCTCACACACACACACACCCTCGCCCGACGGCCTGCTCGCCCCCGGCTGCAGCGATGGTAAGCCTCACACTCACACACACACACACACACACCCCCTCGCCCGACGGCCTGCTCGCCCCCGGCTGCAGCGATGGTAAGCCTCACACTCACACACACACACACACACACCCCCTCGCCCGACGGCCTGCTCGCCCCCGGCTGCAGCGATGGTAAGCCTCACGCCAGTGGCTAATCTATGGTTTAAATGTCCACCAGTGAAGGTCCTGGAGTATCAGGGCTGTGTGAAATCAGCAGCTGTTCCTCGAATCCTCAGCTCGATAGAAAGATCAGCTGACCCGATGTTGAGCCCTGTCCCCTTCTTGACTCTTCCCCGATCCAGTCTTGTTACGCCATACAATGTGCAAGAAATGTGGAGTATTTTAGAACAGTCAGTATTTGTCTACTTTTCATACACTTTTTACATGGCTGATGAAAAATGTCAGAGAGGGTGTGATGGGCTTATTTTTATTATTTAAAATGATTGCTAACACTTTACATCTGTTGCACACACAGCTCAACCTTTGTGAAGTGATGCCAGGGCTTTATTTGTGCAAAAAAAACTACATGATTTACTAGTTTATTCACAAAATATTACAAAATAATAGGTTAAACCACTGATGTCACATGGATTACTGTAATGTTGTCTCTACTGCCATTCTGGGGCTTGACAGTGGTAGTTGCGTAGCTTGTCAATGGAGGGACAGAAAGCTCTCAGATTTCATTAGATATATCATATTTCATATCAGATGAACGAAAGTCTCACGGGTTTGGAGCGACACGACATAATTGATAAATAATGCCTCTCAATCTCTTCGTGTGGTCCACTAGAAGTGTGTTTGTGTCTACAGAGACCTGTGCCTGTATTTCCACATGTTCTTCTTCTCTCTCTGTTCTCGGGATGTTTCGGGCCGTTTGTCAGCTGGTGTGTCTCTGTCACAGGCTTCATCGTCTGCTTCTCAAGCTCCGCTACGGTGTCGAAAACAATCCGCTCATGTTGCTATTGCCTTTGTTGAACGCTGTAACTCCAGTCAGATTATAAGGCATTATAATAATGTTTTTAGGAAAATAGATAATTATTAACTAGCTAGACTAGATGGCTAAACTCTCTCAAAAATTTCAGCTAGCCATCTAAATATTAGCGCAACTGTTCTTTCAATGAGCTTTTTTGCTAATATTTTGTTTCATGCATAAATAGCATTTTTGTGTATAATGCTATTTATGCATGAAACTAAATATTAGCAAATTAGCTCATCGCTCATCTTCTGTTTTGTGAGTCGGTTGAGCTGCGTGTGCAACTGATGTGATGTCAGGGTGGGGGCGTGGCTTATGGCTGTGCTCCGCCCACAGGGGAGGAGCCACGTTTGAAAACAGATCAATCTGGTTTTAAAGTGAACTTTATGTAATGCTTTATTCATATGTGTGATTGACCAAGGCTGATACTGCGTGTGTGTGTGTGTGTGTGTGTGTGTGTGTGTGTGTGACATCATGTGGTTTGATCCGTGTGGTTTCAGTGGGCTCTGCAGAAAGTGTTTCTGTTGATCAGGGTGCCGTCACCATGGTTACAGACTTATTAGAGCGTTTCCTAATAAAATAGAGAGAGAGAATCTGGAGAGAAGGAGAACATCATATCATTGTTGCACTTAATATATATATCAGGATAATAAAAGGAAAAAGAGATTGAGGTTCAAGACCCAAAATAAATTTCAATAGTTTCATTTTCTCATTCGACTCAAACCATGTTCATCCATTGTGCAAATGAACCCTCGTTTAGTGTAGTGTGGGTCCTGTTTCTGTGGCTTTATGTCATTTTGGTCTTGGTTTTTGAGGATGTCACACAGCCTGTCCACGCTGACAAAATACAGGACAGTAGAGTTTAATTGGATGTACAGTCTTTGACATATACAACAAAAGATATAGAAAGTGTTCCTCCATTTTAAAAGTCGCTTTAAAAGCCTGTTTATTCTGCTATCTTAACTACTGTATGCTCAACTAAAGAGGTTCGTTCGCTGCACTGTGTTATTTGCATATCAGGACAGACGCTCAGCCCAGTGTTATCCTTCATATGCAAACACACATGCAAATCAACACACACACACACACACACACACACACACACACACACACACACACACACACACACACACACACACACAGAGCAGTAATGTTTTAAACATCCTCATATAATCAGAGTCTACTGCACCCGTGGGTTGAGTAAAAGTGGAAGTTTTAAACACTTAAGTCATACTTGGAACAGCCTGAGAATAAACAGGAAAACACAAACGCATTTCTCCAGTCGAAACCCTTTATTTTATCTACAGTTTCCCACAAATCCATCTCTGTCCCTAGAGCTCCTAGAAAAGATTCAGTATTAGATTATACTTTTCTGAGACATTGGGAGTGAGAGCCAGAGACTAGTATCCCAGAATGCATTGCTCAGTAATGGGGCGACCATGGGTTTGACAGCAGAGGACTGGTCCGTTCAGTAAATCCTTCTGTCAGGATCACTACTGTCAAAGATGATTGACCATCAGCAAACAGTTACTGACGGGAAAGAGCAGTGACAAACCCTCTCAGGGTAAACAGAACACAACAAACATTCATGTAGGACAGATATCATTAATGTTGTTAATGTAACTACACAATTCAAGAGAAATGACAGGTGACTGACGACAGGTGGAGCTGGGGATGGAGGAGGGTAATAATCTCCTGAGCTGCTGATAATCCTGAGTGGACTAACACACAACACACACGACTAACACACAACACACACGACTAACAAGTCCTGCCAGAACTGACCATATCCGCTTGATATCTTCAAGACTGAGCTTGTCATTCTTGTGTTGGCAAAAATAAAGATTTTAGGGCTTAGTATCGCCAACGATCTCGTGATATAATGCATGATATGATACATGTCATGTTTCAACTGTGATTTAAACTGCACCAGATGCCCCTCATCTTCCATAGCGCAGGGAAACAGATAGTGCCGCCAATAGTTAGGCCAATGCTGTGAGTTTGAGCTCACTCATAGTCTCTGCACATGAAACTGGGATAAGAGAAAGTACTTAAACATCCCAGAATTGGTCTAGCACATGTGGAGGAGCTTAGACGAGTCTCAAAGTATGCATTCGCTACTATTTGTTCCCTGTTTTCTTTGTTAGCGTGACATTAAATACAGGAAAAAAGCTTTATGCTGTAATACTAATGTACAAGATGTTACATTACGGAGCGTCTGCAACTCTTCTTCATGTGAAGTCTATAGCGCTCTCAAAGCATATGAAGAGCATTTTTGCATATGTTGAGTTTTTAAGTATTTACCAAACAAGTGACAGATCTATAAATGGCTCTGGGGGATATTTATGTGAGGGTTTGAAGTACATATGGAGATGCAATTATAGCTCGCTCGTATAAAGGTATTTTATAATGTCACTCTCCTCATAAGTTGATTTCTGCAGGATATACCAAGAGCGGCTAACATTTTAATAAGACATCTATAAAAACTTTACTACTTTCGTTAACAGAATGCACATAGCATGTGAATAAATCCTTCTGGTCAAAATACTCTATTTGTTGGGCAGTTTTTCAGTCGTATTGTGTGTGAAGTGTCAGCTGTGGAGAGTGTGGCTGTTTCCACACTAGGTTCAGTTGCTTAGTCTGAACCCGAAACTGATTGTGCTGGAGTTCACAGACTCCAGCAGTGTTACTTTACTATCACTGATTTTATAGTGTACCTTTAATAATGTACTCTAAAAAAAGGCAAAAACTGATAAAAAAAAAATTATATGTACATTATTTATTTATATATATATATATACTTTTTTTTCGGATCAGTTTATGCCTTTTTTTTGAGTATATTATTAAGTACATTATTAAAGGGTTAGTTCACCCAAAAATGAAAATTATGTCATTAATGACTCCCCCTCATGTCGTTCCAAGCCCGTAAGACCTCCGTTCATCTTCGCAACACAGTTTAAGATATTTTAGATTTAGTCCGAGAGCTTTCTGTCCCTCCATTGAAAATGTATGTACGGTATACTGTCCATGTCCAGAAAGGCAATAAAGATATCATCTAAGTAGTCCATGTGACATCAGTGGGTTAGTTAGAACTTTTTGAAGCATCGAAAATACATTTTGGTCCAAAAATATCAAAATTACGACTTTATTCAGCATTGTATTCTCTTCCGGGTCTGTTGTCAATCCGCGTTAACGACTCCGCAGTGACGCTGCTGACATTAAAAATATATAAAAAAAATATAGTAATACCAAAATACAAACAATCTTGAATAGATTGAATACAGCGTGCGTCTCCCTCAGACTGTAAACAAAGCTCGGCGCACCAGATAACACGTCAGCAGATAACACTGCGGAGTCGTGAACGCGGATTGACAACAGACCCGGAAGAGAATACAATGCTGAATAAAGTCGTAGTTTTTGATATTTTTGGACCAAAATGTATTTTCGATGCTTCAAAAAGTTCTAACTAACCTACTGATGTCACATGGACTACTTTGATGACGTCTGTATTGCCTTTCTGGACATGGACAGTATACCGTACATACATTTTCAATAAAAGGGACAGAAAGCTCTCGGACTAAATCTAAAATATCTTAAACTGTGTTGCGAAGATGAACGGAGGTCTTACGGGCTTGAAACGACATGAGGGTGAGTCATTAATGACATAATTTTCATTTTTGGGTGAACTAACTCTTTAAAGGTACACTATGTAACATTTTCTTGTTTAACTCTTTCTCCGCCATTGACAGAATTTTCTGGCTTTCCGTGTTTTCATTATTATACGGTAGGGGGCGCTGTTACACATCTTCTGAAAGTGTACAGAATCTCCAAAAATACATGTGCAGCGATCTCATATGTAAGCAGATGCATATGTAAAATAATGCTATCATCAGCATTAAACAGCATATAAATCAAAACTGCCTAATGCCTTGGGATGGGTATGGCTAAGGTTTTAACGGTATTACTACTCCTACCGATATATCTACTAACATTACTGTTCAGGTATGGTCTAAAAAGAAATCTAATAAAGTAAGCAAATGTAAAATAACACTGCATAGTTTATCAGAGATAAAGCTGAAGTTATTCATTCAAGAGCTGTGAGTGGTTTTCTCTCTGCCTTTGTTGTTTGATTCGCAGTGATGGCGCGACCGTCCGCATGTTTATTAGACCGCTGCCCCTTTAAGACCGAGTGCAGATCTAATAGGCGACTGATGCACCATATTCTCACAACTATTCCATACTACGTCCATTTAAGACATAAACTGTGTTTAAATGAATCTCCAAGCCGGTCATTTTGACATATTTTTGTGTACATTTGGTCGTTTAGACGCGCACATGAAACCCAGAGTATAATTTGCTTGTCTCGTTGAGGTCTGTTTCGGAGCGAGCACCGCCTTGGGAACAGCGTCTATTGCATCGATTTTTGTGCTTTTAATAGCTTTTTATTATTAAACACATCCCGCAATTTAGTAGCTAGACTGCATTTTACAACATTCACCGATCGTGCTGATTCTGTCGTTAAGTTTGAGTTTTCGGGAGAGATGGCGGCGCTCTGCTGTGAAGAGAAGAAAGTTGAGCTAGACAGAATGCGACTTTAGTTTTTAATGGTTTTACCTCAATACATTCATTTATATATGATTATATAAATTAATATAAAGAGTTAAAATGAACAAAATAAATAAGTCAATACATTATCAATGCTTCTTCAAAAACGTGTCTTTGTCTTACCCTGATTCACTATGGTAAGCCTATCATCAGTCTTTATATTTTAGACCTGTCGGGATGGTTTTCACCGTAAATTGCACTCACTCGTCTCGTCATATCCGTAAATAGAGTAAAGTTTCTCCGGCTTCTTTGACGCGTGTCTGGTGTAGGAGCGGCAAAGGTTAGTTGAGTGTGTGCATGTGTGTGTGTGTGTGTGAGTGTCAGAGGTTAGCTGTCACAACGAGCGAGAAAGGTTGACACGGAGCCACAAAATCTCAAATCACCTAAATCTCAAAACAAACGCCGAACAGAGGAGAGACTGCTGGGGAAAAGAGAACGAGACAGAGCTCGTAATAAAACAAGAATCAACATCAGATTGTGTGTGTGTGTGTGTGTGTGTGTGTGTGTGTGTGTGTGTGTGTGTGTGTGTGTGTGTGTGTGTGTGTGTGAACAGAGGAGAGTCTGCTGGGGAAAAGAGAACGAGACAGAGCTCGTAATAAAACAAGAATCAACATCAGATTGTGTGTGTGTGTGTGTGTGTGTGTGTGTGTGTGAACAGAGGAGAGTCTGCTGGGGAAAAGAGAACGAGACAGAGCTCGTAATAAAACAAGAATCAACATCAGATTGTGTGTGTGTGTGTGTGTGTGTGTGTGAACAGAGGAGAGTCTGCTGGGGAAAAGAGAACGAGACAGAGCTCGTAATAAAACAAGAATCAACATCAGATTGTGTGTGTGTGTTTGTGTGTGTGTGTGTGTGTGTGTGTGTGTGTGTGTGTGTGTGTGTGTGAACAGAGGAGAGTCTGCTGGGGAAAAGAGAACGAGACAGAGCTCGTAATAAAACAAGAATCATAGGAGATTTGCTGAGGGGTTTGAAATGATGTAACAGTGACGCAGAGATGATGTTGTTTTATTGAACAGATAAACTGTCATATGTGTCTCTAACAGAGTTCACTGTAATTACCGATCAGTTAATTATGGTTGCTGTAGTTTATTCTCAAGGAAGTATCGTGTCTATTAATGGGTAAAGCTACAGTAACGTCTTCAGCTAGTCAGCTTGAGATCCTTTCAACTAAACTGGTTACGTCTCTTCAGTAGTGAATGTTTTATGAGCAATAGGATAATCATATCCATCCGCACAGAGCCGAAGCACAACCAAAACAATGTTCTTCCACAAAATGCATGCAGTTTTTTTTAACCGCTAGAGGGACGAAAATTACAGTGTACCTTTAAAAAACAGCATATACAATAATACAGTAACAGTTTTTGTCCAATAGAAGCCTTCATAAAGGGACACTTGAAATATAATGTTTACCCAAAGCATGAATGGACGGCCTGACCCTCTGCTGTCCTGCTCCACTATCAGACTACATCTGTCCACACAGAGATTAGATGACTAGCTGAGTAGTGTCGACTGCTGCTGAAAGTCTTCTGCTGCTTTTGCTCTGCTTTGCCGTCTCATGAGGCAAATATTAACAAACAATCAACATTGCTTTTATAGCTGCTCTGTACTGCTCTACATTTTATATTTCTTTTAAAGACTTTTAGGAGAAACATCTGCGATAAAATTATTGGGGAAAGCCTTACGCCTGTGAAAGTCTCCTTTCCCTGCTGTACCATCATGTGTCCGCGGAGATTACAGGATGCCTACAGTGTGTGTTTACTGCTCGTGTCACGAGTTGTGTGTGTGACATGCACCATCAGTCATCATCTTGACTGGTGTGTGTTTAACGCTGAGCCACAGAAGCTGGCGAACAGACATGTGCAGAGCAGCTGGCCTGGCAATGTGGAGTGGAAGGTCAATGTTGATCCAGGTGCTCCTCAAAACAGCTTTTAACTCCGGCAAATCAGCTTTATGAAGACTAAAGGACTTCGAGACAGTAATCTACTTAAACATCAGGTCCTCAAAATGTTCTGCATCAGTCCTCTCAGATGCAGCCACAGGCTAAAGGGGTTTTATACAGCCGTTTGCTCACACTCCAGGGTGCTTGACATAATGTTTGGAGTGGCAGACATTGGAAAGCCTCAGAGGCACCAACACCAAAGAATGTTCTCTGATCCTCTGTCAGAGCTGCTGACTCTACTGTAAGTTCACTTTTCTATTTGTATTGAACCACTGAAATCATTAAAACCACCAGCCTAATATCGGGTAGATCCCCTCGTGCCGCCAAAACAGCGCTGACCCGTCTAGGCATGGACTCTACAAGACCTCTGGACGTGTGCTCTGGTTTCTGCAGATCCTTTAAGACCTTCAGGTTGTGAGGTGGTGTTGGTCCAGCACATCCCACAGATCTGGGCAACACCTTGAACTCTTCATTATGTTCCTCCACCCGTTCCTGATCACTGTGTTCAGAGTGGCAGGAGCATTATCCTGCAGAAAGAGCCGCTTCCTCCAGTTGGACATGTTGTAGGAGCTTTGGGCGGTGGACGAGGGTCATCATGGTCTCTCAGAAAACAGCGATGAACTTGGTGTTCTGACATCTTTCTATCATGGAGTAGTAATAGTTACAGTCTCTGTTCTGTTCTTCGCTCCCCACTTGCATCAGTGAACCTTGGGACCCTGACGCCAGTTCACCGGCTGTTTTTAGTTCATCCCTGACTAGATCTTTTGCATTTTCTGGTAAAAATGTGGGTTTCTTGTCTGTGCATTCAATGCCCGAAACCAAAGAAATACCAAAACCAAAACTGAAATTTTTCATTTAGCCAAAAACCAAAAATAAAGTGTAAGTGTAATTGAGTTATGCTGTTCGGGATGTTCGAGATTGCTAAATCAGTCCATTTATAGTACTTTAGCATTAGCCGCCTCACTATATTTCAGTCAAACATGCTTTACATATTGCTGTAGCCAAACCTTTGGTCACGGTGAAGTGCGTCCACACTGCTGACATTGTGTGCATGAATAGACTTTGGCCATGAGGATACGGTTGTCAGTCCTGTATTTGAGTCTGGTTACGGTTATGTTCACACACAGTTCAGATATTAATGGAGTGACAACCACATTCTATACCTGAACTCACACCTGTACACTTGCAGAACTCACAATCGTATTCTCAGAAAACCCGGACTGTGTGAACGGATCCGGACTGGATCACGCTCTGCGCTGCAAACGTGTGTCTACCGTGTGTTGTGTTACAGTAACTTCCAGCGACAAAGATATGAGCTGTGTGTCGTCTGAAGGGTTAGGGTTAGATGTTTACATAGCACGAGCAAAACTCTCAACTCCCGTTTACTTGCTATTTTCATTACTTTGATGATTCGCTAAGAAGTGTGGTTATTTTTATGGCCATTCGTCACATACCCCAATGCACAGCACAAATGATGAACTCACATCCCGGTGTATTACTGCCCATTTACATCAAATGCAAAACACATTTCTATGGACGTGTTTCCGCTGTAACTGGTTTTGCCTTAAAGGGTTAGTTCACCCAAAAATGTAAATTCTGTCAGTAATTACTCACCCTCATGTTGTTCAACCCCGTAAGACCTTCGTTCATCTTCGGAACATAAATTAAGATATTTTTGATTAAATCTGAGTGCTGGATCACTCCTCAATAGGCTTCTAAGTGATTGAAACTTGCTGGCCCAGAAAAGTTAATAAAGAGATCGTTAATATAGTCCAAGTGACTCCAGTGGCTCAATCTTAAGTTTATCAAGCGGCGAGAATACTTTTTGTGCGCAAAAACAAACAAAAATAACGACTTTATTCCACTATTCATTTCCTTCTCTCTGGGCCTCGTAGTGTTTTTTCCAGCTTCGGCCAATTGAGAGCCTACGTGTTGTCGTGTAACACAGACGCGCAGCGCAAAAACACTACGAGGCCCAGAGAGAAGGAAATGAATAGTGGAATAAAGTCGTTATTTTTGTTTGTTTTTGCGCACAAAAAGTATTCTCGCCGCTTGATAAACTTAAGATTAAGCCACTGGAGTCACTTGGACTATATTAACGATGTCTTTGATATATTTTTCTGGGCCAGCAAGTTTTGGTCCCTCTGAAAGCCTATGGAGGAGTGAGACAACTCTCAGATTTAATCAAAAATATCTTAATTTATGTTCCGAAGATGAACAAAGGTCTTACGGGGTTGGAACAACATGAGGATGAGTAATTACTGACAGAATTTTCATTTTTGGGTGAACTAACCCTTTAACTGTTGACGCGTTGTTCGCTCCGTCTCTGGGTGAAGATATAGAGGATACAGAGCAGAGACTGTGCAGTGAGTTGTGTTGACAGAGTTCAGCAATTCAGAATGAAGGGAAAACTTCGGAATAATGTCACAAAGTTGTGTGAACAACACACTGCATCCGTGTACGTCCGAGAACATACACACTTTGGTCAGAGCGGTAATAATGCGATAATAGTTACTACGATTATGAGCTTAATCGCATTAGTTTGATTGAAGTATTCTGTTAACGTGAGGTAAAGATTAATCGCAATATTGCCAAAATCCCATTATAATCCCATTATGGGGGAGTATGTAAATGTAGTCACT
The DNA here is from genome assembly GCA_023718395.1 of Leucaspius delineatus. Lineage (NCBI taxonomy): Eukaryota > Metazoa > Chordata > Actinopteri > Cypriniformes > Leuciscidae > Leucaspius > Leucaspius delineatus. The sequence continues at coordinate 2,494,703 of CM043367.1, read as the reverse complement.
GACATGGTCAAAATGAGTTAATTAAATGTCACTTTTTCGGTCAATAATTTCGGCACTCCAAAACCATTTCGGCCAAAACTGAAAATATTTTAAAGTTTTCGGTTGGCATCACTAGTAAAGTAAAGTAATCTGAAGAGGTTTTTCTTGCTTAGATTTTGACCAATAACATTTGGGGTAAGAGCTGAGCTGACACTAACACAGCTCTACCAGCGGATGACTGTAACACTGCCAGACTCTTCATTACTCCGCTCTGTTTGTCCCGCTGCAGGCCGCGGCAGCGACTCGGAGAGCGACACCCCCCAGAGGAAGATGCCGGACGTGCGTAAGGACGACATGCTGGTGCGGAGAACGTCCTGCAGCGAGCCGCGGATCGCCCTTCCCTTCAACCAGTACCTGCCCAACAAGACTAACCAGGCCACATTCATGCCCGCGCCGATGCGCCGCCCGCGCGCAGACCGAGACGACAGCTGCAAAAGCTGGAGCAACACAACCTCACCTGTCGGAGGAGAGAGGCCTTTCAGGTAAGCCTGAGACACTGGGATGTTGATAAAGTGGTTGATTTACCCGTAGGAGTGTTGTTTTCATTTGGACAATGACTCGCTCCTGAAATAAATATTCTGTTTGGGCTCCAAGAGTTTTTGAGACCCTTCCAGCGGACATGTGTAAAGAGTAAAGGGGAATAACTGCTGCGCTCAAGACGAGACTACTTTAGTGGCAGTCGGTCAAAGATCAGGCATTTGGTTTGATTCAAAAACCAGTTCTGAGAACAACTTTTGTCAGGGTTTCGCTTCTTTTTATCATTCTGAAACAAATCAGCACATCATTATTCTTTCTTACCATAGAAATGAGTGATGTCATGTTTGGCCTCACATAGTTCAAACTCTCTGTACCTGCACTGAAATCCCAATCCTCTGCATTTTATAGATAATAAAACAAACATACAAATAAATAGATTAAGCAACCCTCATTTGCCCTCTTTCAGCTGCCAAGATATTTATGTTGTGTCGAGATGGTCTGTCTTCTCTCGAGACACTGTTTGCCAAACTCCACAAAGATCCTTTTACAGCTTGCACAAACAGCTGAAATCCACCTATTTGCATAAAACAGAATGAAAACTTCATTTGTAAGTCAATGGTGAAATCATGACAACTTAAAATCCCCCTGTAGTCAATAATTTAATCCCTTAAAACTCATCTTTGTTTATAGCTTGAATGTAACTCGACACCCTTTCCTCATTTAGTATGCGTGGTTCTGAATATGCAAATGAGCCCCATCTCCACTCACTCACTCAGCTCAGAGATCCACTGATTGACGGTCACACGTTGATCTGATTGGTTACAAGGTAGTTTGTGACGTCAGAAACACCAGCGATTTCAAAGCGTGTTTTTGAGACTGTCTTTGGTTCACTGCAGTTTTAAGGAGGAAATACTCAGCAATGCTGTCGACTTATGAATTTACACATGGTTTGTCTTGAAGCAGATTAAAAACACCACATAGACATATAAACTACATTAAAAGCTGGATTTTCACCACAGGGGAACTATAGGGATGCAAGATATTATCACACTTCATCAGAATGACTGATAAAGGCCTAACATGTAAACATCGGCATCGCATTGCCGATAATGTTGGTTATGCATCTGCAGTCACTCACATGTCCTGAAGGAGTGCTAGAGATATGATTAAGAGTTTTATTTCTGTAGGGCACTGTAGACATACTTGATATACTAATAAAAGTAAAAGTAAAATACACATAAAACATTAAGATACTTGTGTTTCTGAATAAAGCAGCAATTAATGTCATAAAATCATGAATCTGATTTGATTTAAAGGGGGGGGGGGGTGAAATGCTATTTCATGCATACTGAGTTTTTTACACTGTTAAAGAGTTGGATTCCCATGCTAAACATGGACAAAGTTTCAAAAATTAAATTGTACGTTTGAAGGAGTATTTCTGTGCCAAAAATTGTCCTTCCGGTTTGTCACAAGTTTCGGAAAGTTTTTTTCGAGTATGGGTCTTCGTGACGTCAGATGGAGCGGAATTTCCTTATATGGGTCCTAAGGGCACTTCTCCGCGGGCGCGCGCGCACTCGTAGACCAGAGCAAGAGAGAGAAGAGAGCGAAAGCAGTACCTCATCAAAGCGCCCTGCTCAGCGTTTGGAAGTCAATGTCACCAAAGAAGTGTGTTTTTGGTTGCCAGCGCAAGACAACCCTGCACAGATTCCCACAGAACCCAGTGCTAAGGGAGTGGATGGAGTTTGTTTTTTCAGAGACTGTTTGTTTTTGTGCAAGACTGTTTGTTCCCTGCATTTCGACGATGATTGTTTTATAAACAAAGCCCAGATCGACGGATTTGCAGATCGTCTAATGCTTAAGGATGGAGCAGTCACAATGAGAAAGGTTCGCGGTCGCAGGCGGTGAGTAAAACTGTCTCTGTGTGTTGTTAGCTCGGTTACACAGCTTTAGCTCCGCCCACACGGCCCGCCTCCAGACGCTCGTTTTTTTTCCGGAAAGACTCGGTACAGCCTATCTTTCTTTTATAAATATAATAAAACTAAAGACTTTTTGGAGATATGAAGGATACAATACTACTCTATAGGTACTCAAGATTAACAGGAGATTGAGTGAAAATGAGCATTTCACCCCCCCTTTAAAGATCAGAAGCTATAGTTTTAAATAATTGTATACAACTGCATCTGTCTGAAAACAAATCAGCAGTGATTGATTTTATTATTATAGCTTCTAATTTTTAAATGTACTCTCATTATAAAAATAACTTTAATAATGTTTTAGTTCTCAAAACTAATGGCTCAGTGAGTTTTCTCAAAACTAGCCGAAATGAAAAATATTTCTTTTGAATCCCTGCACAGGAGAGAAAATATATCGGTATCGGGTAAAATGAGATATCGGCAAATATACAATATCGCGCATCCCTAGTTTTTTTTTTTTTTTTTCTGTTTTATTTGTTTGCATTGATTTTGCAGTGCAGATGTTTGAGAGGGTGGCTGATTTGATCCAGATGTGAGCATTTATTGACTCAGAGCTTCAGACTGTTCTGCTGTGATCCAGAACAACCATCAGACTGACAGGATCAACACACACACTCCAACATATACTCAAATGCTTATTCACACCAGCTGAAAAAACATCATGCTAATGTATCAATGATAATCTCCTGTAATTGTGTATTCTGTGTAATATGTGTGAGTGTTTTCAGTGCGGTTTATATCTGTGTCCTTATTTACCATTTATGTTTGGAATGGCATACTAAGATGCTCGTATTTCTGTAGTATGCAGTTCATATACTGACTGCAGCATGTGAATATTCTGCATGCATAAAAAACCCAACCAATGTGCGAGTACTGTATTCCTCAATGACCCGTTTTACCTTTCCATTTAAAGTGTGGTGATGTTTAACATCAACTGCACAGTATTTATTGCATTTACAGCTTATTGACTCTGATTTCATGGTGTATATTGCTGATAAATATTTTATGGCCCAAAAAACGATAAATGGACAGTATTAAAAATGAAACTTTTGTGCTACAGTGTTATTATGTAATTATAGGCTAAATCAAGGTTTTATAAAATATAAACAGAACACAGAAGAATATTTGTCAGGATACAGTAAAACAAACTAGATCCCTGCCACTGTATATTGTCACAAAGTGGAAAACACACACAATGTAATTGTTTTTCTTTTCTTTTCGTCCCTCCTCTCTGTTGTATAACATTTTCCTCTTCCACCCCCCTCTCCTGTGATGGCATGTTCCTGGTTTGACGGTGTGTGTGTGTGTGTGTGCCGTTGTCCTGCTCATGTGTGTTGTTTTTGTGGGTGTGTCACTGTTGTTGTGTGATGTAGTGTTAGTGAAACCCTTTGGTTAGAAGTGTCCTGTGTGGTAACAGGAAGTGATGTTCACTGTGTGGAGTCTCAGACAGAGAGTGACTGTGAACAGCAGAGCGACTCTTCCTCTAAAGACCCCGTGTCCATGAATCCACAACTCAGTGACCCTCAGATCAGATCCCCCCTCCACCCCTCTGTACACCCTCTCGATCGCGAGCAGAGCCACTCAGAGGAGAGAGACCGACGGGACGCTTTCTGCCACACTCCTCCAAACCCCCCGGATCCCCTTCAGAACGACTCGTTGGCGTCCATTAATCAGACGGCAGGAAATGACATCAGGTGCCCAGCGACCCTTCACCAAACACTCATGATCACACATCTATCTATCTATCTATCTATCTATCTATCTATCTATCTATCTATCTATCTATCTATCTATCTATCTATCTATCTATCTATCTATCTATCTATCTATCTATCTATCTATCTATCTATCTATCTATCTATCTATCCACCCCACCCATCCATCCATCCACCCACCCACCCATCCATCCATCCATCCATCCATCCATCCATCCATCCATCCACCCACAAACCCACCCATCCCTCCATCCATCCATCCACCCATCCATCCACCCACCACTCCATCCACCCACCCATCCATCCCTCCATCCATCCATCCACCCATCCATCCACCCACCACTCCATCCATCCATCCACCCATCCATCCATCAATCCACCCATCCACCCACCCATCCATCCATCCATCCATCCACCCACCCACCAACCCATCCACCCACCAACCCACCCACCCATCCATCCATCCATCCATCCATCCACACACCAATCCCACCCACCCACCGATCCACCCACCCACCCATCTATCCATCCATCCATCCATACACCCACCAAACCATCCATCCATCCACCCATCCATCCATCCATCCATACACCCACCAAACCATCCATCCATCCATCCACCCATCCATCCATCCATCCATCCACCCACCAAACCACCCATGCATCTCTCCACCCATCTATCCATCCATCCATCCACCAAACCACCCATCCATCTATCCATCCATCCATCCACCCATCCATCCATCCATCCATCCACCCACCAAACCACCCACCCATCCATCCATCCATCCATCCATCCACACACCAATCCCACCCACCCACCGATCCACCCACCCACCCATCTATCCATCCATCCATCCATACACCCACCAAACCATCCATCCATCCACCCATCCATCCATCCATCCATACACCCACCAAACCATCCATCCATCCACCCATCCATCCATCCATCCATCCATCCACCCACCAAACCACCCATGCATCTATCCACCCATCTATCCATCCATCCACCCACCAAACCACCCATCCATCTATCCATCCATCTATCCATCCATCCATACATACATACACCCACCAACCCACCCATCCATCGTCCCACCCAATAAAAATAGTAGTTGTAATGGTCCGATGGGATCTCTGATCTTATGTTCACTGTAGTGTTTGACAACAAATGCAGCTTCTTTTACTTTGATGTCCTTTCAGAAGCCGTCTTTGTGCTCTGTCTGACCGCCAGAGCTTGAGTCCTTCCTCCTGAGAGGAGTCTCGTATTGTTTTTGGGATTGGCACTAAAGATCTGAGGGGAAAAAATACTTTATTTATGTTCTTTTGCTCATATATTTGGAGCTTGCTTTCGGCTGCTGTTGTAGGATAGGCTGGGCGTTCTTGGCAGATTTGCTCTGACTGTCAGGTGGAACCAGAGCCAGACGAGTCTGGGTTTCAGTCCCACGCCAGGCGTCTGCTGTTTATAATGTTTGGGCTTGATGTAGGTCAACATGAATGAGCTTCAATGACACTCCAAGGAAAGCCTTTGAATCTGGTCGCTCAGATTGGCATGGCGGGCTGAGACAGGGTGGTCCTTACCGCGGTAAAACGCTTCAGCAGACGATCTTCTGGCTTTAAGCAGGTGGCTGAAAATGAGCTCTTGTTGCAGAGTCAATATACCAAGTGTGCAGTAAAGACAAATGAGCCTGTTTCATAAGAGCAGATGGAATTGGGGGACAAATTGATTCACCAAGACATGATTATTTTATTTATTTATTGATAAAACTCACAAAGCTACTCAGATTTTGTCAGTATACATAATTAAACATAATAAATAATTAATTTAAAATTATTTAATAGTAATCAAAAGGATTGCTCACCCAAAAATGAAAATTATTTTTTCGACTTGTGTCTTTCCAAACATGCGTGACTTTCTTCAGTGTAGCACAAAAGAGGATCAGTGGAAGTCAGTGGGCACCAAAACTGTTTGGTCACCAACATTCTTCAAAACATTTTCTTTTGTGTTTCACAGAAGAAATAGAGTCATCTTTGGAACGACATGAGGATGAGTAAATGATGACCGAATTCATTTGTAATCTGAATATTATTATCAGTACCTTTCATAATGACAACATCAGGTGTTCACAGCGGCCACACAAACTCATAAACACACGGAGGAAAGGCTCTGAATGTCGCTCTGAGGACTTTCCCATTGTGTGTTGATGAAAACAGTCCCACAGAAGGAACAGCCGACCCGCCCGGAGGAAGACGGGGAATGTGCCGGTTTCCTGTGTTAGGCCGTGAACTGAGCTGAACTGAGCTCGGCACCGCCGCCCTACAGGAAACCAAAAGGGCTGCTTGACATTGAGGTTAAAGGGCTTTTAAAAACTAAAACGTATTCACCTTGAAGTCTAATGTTGCGAACACCGCTCTTCCAAACAACAGTGGCATTTATGGGAAGTTCTTCATTTTTTAGGTGACAGTTTAATATGCAGAGTAAGCAGAAACAAGACATCCAAGTGTGATCACCCAGAAACTGTCTCAGTGGGTTTCACGGCTTCGCTTCAGACTGCGTTTCCTGAAAGCATCGTTTGCAAACTGTGGTCGCGAGTTCTGTCGTTATCAACATAGTTCAACGATTCTGTGTTTCCTGAAACCACAGTTCAAACGAACATTTGCAAACAGCATCAAAAGTATGAACGACAGCTCACGACGTCTGGTTAGAGGCACAGTTTCTCGGAAGGACCGGAAACACTGGAAAGCCTACTGGAATACTGGAATGCCTTTGCTGCACGATTTGCTACCTAGCAAGCGAGGATCGAAGTCTGAGCAGTCTTGACAGTCTTTAACATCTTAGATACTGTAAATTTGGTGGAGAAGAACAACATAAATCCGCGGCTGATATTCATAAAGTATAAGATCTGTTTAGATTAAAAGTTTTCCGCCTGAAATCATTGATCTTTTTTCTTTGGCTCATTTAAGTAAAATTAGTACACATATATTTGGCTTAGTTATTTTTTACTATTCAAAAGCTCTTAGAATTGACTTTCTGATTTAAATATGACAGAAAACTGTGCTTGCTCTTATGTTTATATTCCTCAGAGGATTTTTGTAATATGATCTGGAAAGGTTACATGGTTTCACAACCTGAAGTGAATAAGATTGGTGCCAATTTAAACAGCATTACACAATGTAAAGGTAAAGCAGCTTGTTGACAGAACCTGAGCCAGAGATTCTCTGGAAGTGCAGCTGGAGGCTGCAGTCGACAGGCTTTCATAGACAACCTAGGAAGTTATTTTAAGTTTAGTTACAAGCTGTACACACATTGGCAATAAAAATTGACAAAATAACGCCAACATTTTCCAATTTACATGTTGTGTATTTACATAGGAAAACGTTATTTTGTCACTCATTGGGAGCAGTATGCTAGCTGGAGCCGTTTACCTCCAGTCTTTGTGCTAAGCTAGGCTAGCGGTGGGTGCGTCAGACAGAGTTACGGCACGCACGGAGATGAGAAGGGTGTGTATGGACTTATCTAACTCTGGGGGATACGGGGAATAAGATAAAGTCCCAAAAAGTCGCCGTGTTCCTTTAATCATTTTTCTTTGTAACTGCATTTGTACTGGGATCCCTGCTGAAAAATGCATGAAGAGCAGACCTGTAGGATTCAATGGCTTTTGCTGCTTGTGGCTTTATCTTGTCACGTCTGGTCAGGACATGTGGTTCCTATGTCCAGTGTGTTTCCCTACACTGAATGACAGCGTTAAGAGAGAGCAGAAGTTCACTGAAGATGTTGTACTGTATGTCCTGTTGTGAAGGTGACATGAGAAATAAGAAAACATAAGATAAATAAATGCTCTAGTTAAATCATCAGTTATGGCCTAACAAAATAGTTCAGTTTATCAGAGCCACCAAAGGCAAGCGACGACTCGTTGTAAAATCTCTCCTTGTTGTTTTGTTTTTGACTCTTCAAACCCATGAAGTTATTTTGATAAGATTACTCAGTGTTTTGATCAGATAACTTTGCTCGTACGTGCCTACTTTACAGTCTCTAGTGCTCATCAAGGCTACATATTATTATCTTAACATTTATTATTTTAATATATTTTAAAATGTTAATTATCCTGTGATGGCAAAGATGATTTTTAATGATTGTCAGTTTTCAGTGTTAACTAGCTTACTTAAAATCCTCTGATACATTTTATTTTTCAGGATTATATGATGAAAGTTCAAAAGAACAGCATTTATTTGAAATATAATATTTTGTCACATTGTACATGTCTTTACTAACACGTTTGATACATTTAATGCATCCTTGATGAATAGAAGTATTACATATGAATGTTAGGGTTAGAAATCGAGTTGATTTCCAAGCGCTCGCTGTAAGCCTTGTAAATATTACTTCATTTCCAGGTGGACTGATGAAAAAACTCTGTGTTCTTACTTCCAAAAACTGTCCAATCAGATTAGAGCTTGACAGATTGAGAAAGTGCTTTCCAGTTTTGTGAGCGTAATGCATCAGATGGTCAGTGACTGGATGAAGAGGAAGAGATGGTGTTTGTTTCATATCAGCGTGAAGTGTCGGAGTTTATCTACTGATACGCACTGTGAGCCATTCAGACCAGAGTGTGTGTGGATCTTTGGGTTCATCTCGAGTCCTGAAGTGTTTTGTGTAAAACACAAGGTTTATCTCCAACATTACTGTATCTCTCAACAGATAGAGTTCCAGCCCAACTTCAGCTTGAGTTTTGTTTTCAGTGGAGTCTCTCTGTTTCCTTTGGTCTCTTCTGCTGGACGGATTCGCAGCCATATTTACATTTATGAGGAATACTTCAGGCTTTATAATTAGTTTGTTTTTTGGGTGGCCTGTATTTTCAGTGTCTGTGTGTTTCTTGTGGCGAGACCGCAAGCCACAGTTTCACTGACACACTTCCAGCACTTTTCTCTCTCTCTTTCATGCTCTCCTCTTCTATAAGAGTCTGTTTGAGTTCTTGATAAGTGCAATAAGTGGTGAATTTGATGAGGCTATGAAATATGGCTTAGATATTCCCCATGGTACTGGGGTTAGTTAGATAAACACTGAAACTGAAACAAGACTGTTTTATCATGTGCTCTTCTGTCTATAAATGGGTGTTTTATGGATATGGTCCCTTCAACATGATATCAGCCAAAGTCCACACAGCATGTAAGCCGACTGAACACGAATGGAGGATTGTGTGGTAACTGTTACAAACCAGCAGAGAACATGTGTAATAAATGTTTCGGCACATTACCATTATTCTTCAATAATAATCTAAGAGCTTAATATTTACTTTAATTTTTAATCATTACTGTGGAGAAGTCAAAGGCATCAGCCAAAAAACAAACAAACATGGTAACACTTTCTATGAAGCTCATGATTATAATGAATTATAGCTCCATTTGTACTTATTTATAAGTGTTACTATTCTATAAATATATTTATAAAGACTAATTTTATAATTACTAAGTCATGCTTTTGCTTTTTCAATGCACATGCTCATAATCCAGTATACACTGATTTATAAGAATTACTTAGTCGTATGGTTCCATGAAATGTATTTATAAATATGCAGCCTGCATTGCTTTAATGTTATTATATAATAGTTGCAATGACTTTTTAGTAATTCACATTTATCATTACATAATCATTCACATTATCATTTATTTCTGTCAAATAAGTGAATATATTGTTAATAGCCGTGTTGTGTTCTTGTAAATACTTACTGTGAATGATAATAGTTACTAGCCTCAATAAATGCATCATTGATGGCTTTAGGTAAAATGAAAACACAGGATGCGATTTTCCTAAAGCAAATGTTAAGAAATCATGAAGATGTGCTCATTATACATTTTAAGTTGTTTACTTGTAAATGTAATTAATGACCAATAATTCCTTAATAAAATAATGGGGGGGGGGGGGGGACACAGAAATCATTAATACAAACAGTAAAAAAAAAAAAAAAAAAAAAAAACAGGTCAAATTTGAACTTGATATCTCAAAAAAAGAGCTTTCAGTAAGATTTGGTTTGGCCGCAGTACCAAACACTTCCACTAGATGACATTTTCGAAGAGTACAAGTGTAACTATTTTTTTCAGGACCATTTAACATTTAACATTGTGTGTGTGTGTGTGTGTGTGTGTGTGTGTGTGTGTGTGTGTGCGTGCGTGTGTGTGTGTGGTCTTTATCTTGGAGGGTTTATTCCCTTTTGGCTTATCTTGAATGAAGCAATCAAATAACATCTCTACAAATGTTTATGTTTTAATTACATATATATATATATATATATAAATAAATATATATATATATATATATATATATATATATATATATATATATATATATATATATATATATATATATATATATATATGTATATGTGGAATATTGCTTGGATAGAGTTTCCAATGCAATTTATTTATTTTTAATCTGTGGGTCTTCATTGTCCTTATAAATCACTGTCTCTGTGCTCTTTTGTCCTGCCTGTTGTAGATTCCGCCGCTCATCTAGTGTGTTTGATGATCCCGAGTAAGTCTCTTTAACACACTGTGCTGTGAAAAACACTCTTGCAGGGACTGACACTGACTAATGTCTGCATGTGCCAAGCTGTGCTTTCAGCACTTTGTTTTGGTACACTACGGATGAACTTCTTTGTAATGTGGCTGTATTGCTTGTTGAGTGGGATGCTAATATAACGTAAACCTTTTATCCACAAATTAATACTTATGTTTGCTAAAGCACTTGCATCTGATGTATACATTTAAACTTGAATATGCTAAATTCGTTTAAGAAAACCAAGCAGTATTTCTTATAGAATGAAAATCTATGTGTTTTTGCCATTTGTAAGCTAATATAAATTTGGTGGTTGTTTCAAAGTGTCTTTCAGCATATGTTCACACTTCTGCCCTTCTTTCTTTGGATGCATGGCTTATGGGTGGCACAACCTGCTAATTATCAATGCTCACTGTGACTCACTGGCCCTGCTTTTTAACTGGTTGCTTAATATTAAAGTTGACAGTGGTTAACCAGCTGATTAAATTGTATAAAGTACCAGTGATTCAGTGAGCTTATATCTCTCTGTAACAGGAGTGTGAGCATGATTGACATGCGAGGAAGTGAGGAAGACTCTATGTTGCCACCCCATAGTCAAGTTCGACATGAGCTCATGCACAACCAGTACAACATGCTGAAAGAGGAAGAAGACCACTGGCAGGACGTAAGTGTCTTTCGTCACTTGTTTTCTGATAGATCCAGTAAATGGATCCGAATGTGTCTGCAATCGTATGATTGTGTTTCAGGACTTGGCCAAATGGAAGAGTCGCAGAAGGAGTGTGTCTCAGGACCTGATCAAAAAAGAAGAGGAGAGGAAAATGATGGAGAGACTGTTAAGTGGAGGAGGAGGATCACAGAGAAGGAAAAGCATCAAGACGTACAGAGAAATAGTGGAGGAGAAGTATGTCTGCCGTTTCCATCTACACTTTCCACTTTTGTTTTCATTTATTACAGTCCAACACTACAGATGGCCACGGGTCATTTCAGCAAAATCTTATCAGCTAGAGTACTTGGTAGGCTACTGAATTTTGCCATAGGCACAACATTGCAAGCCTATATGACTGTCAGTAGTCTTACTGTAAGTGCCGTTATCGTCAGTGCTTTTACTGTGAGTACAGATACTTTCAGAGGTGTCACTGTCAATGGTGTTACTGTCAGTGATTTTACTGTCAATGGCTTTAAAGTCAGCAGTGTTTCTGTCATTGGTGTCACAGTCAGTACAAATACTGTCAGTGTAAGTGTATGTGATGTTACTGTCAGTGCAGTTACTGTTACACCGTGTTATAACTACACGTGACGCAACACCGCTAAGCGCAATAAAAGGATATTTTCCATGTTAATCAGAGTGTTTGTCCTAACCAGCCGCGACGATTCTATTTTAGAAACAGTTTCTATTTTTCTGCGATGTCGCGCTAGAACAACAAACACAAAGTGTGGCGATGATAATCTCAGGTACTGTTTATGTGCTTTATTTAATGTTAAAAGCGTGTCATGTGACTCTGAACATCATCTAGTGCTCCAGCTTTGTGGCTGTAAAAGCAACAATGGATAATTCACCTCAGATCTTGAAATTAAACAAATGGAAACAAGAACGTTCAAACTGTGAACAAACAAGTGTATTCTTTGACAAAGATGGTTTTAGTAACTCAGTAGCCTATGTATTTTTAATGATGTTTAAATGGTGTAATATTTGTGAATTTGATTATGTAGCGACTTATCCATTTTCTTGCGAGTGCCGTTAAGATTACTCTCTGGTGCCGTGCACTCGCCGCGAGACTGGACAGACAAATTATTTGTCGCTGGAATCTTATCGCATCTCGTCTGTTTAGGACACGGTGTAAGGGGTGTTACCGTAAGTGATGTCACCGTTAGGCGTGTTACCGTAAGTGATGTCACCGTTAGGGGTGTTACTGTTAGGGGTGTTACCATAAGTGATGTCACTGTTTGTGCTGTTACTGTTAGACATGTTACCGTAAGTGCTGTTACTGTTAGGCATGTTACCGTAAGTGATGTTCCTGTTAGTGCTGTTACTGTTAGGGGTGTTACCGTAAATGATGTTACTGTTAGACATGTTACCGTAAGTGCTGTTACTGTTAGGCATGTTACCGTAAGTGATGTTACTGTTTGTGCTGTTACTGTTAGGGGTGTTACCATAAGTGATGTTACTGTTAGTGCTGTTACTGTTAGGGTGTTACCGTAAATCATGTTACTGTTAGGCATGTTACTGTTAGGGGTGTTACCGTAAATGATGTTACTGTTAGGCATGTTACCGTAAGTGATGTTACTTTTAGGCATGTTACCGTAAGTGATGTTCCTGTTAGTGTTGTTACTGTTAGGGGTGTTACCATAAATTATGTTACTGTTAGTGCTGTTACTGTTAGGGGTGTTACCGTAAATTATGTTACTGTTAGGCATGTTACCGTAAGTGATGTTACTGTTTGTGCTGTTACTGTTAGGGGTGTTACCATAAGTGATGTTACTGTAAGTGCTGTTACTGTTAGGGGTGTTACCGTAAATGATGTTACTGTTAGGCATGTTACCGTAAGTGATGTTACTTTTAGGCATGTTACCGTAAGTGATGTTCCTGTTAGTGTTGTTACTGTTAGGGGTGTTACCATAAATTATGTTACTGTTAGTGCTGTTACTGTTAGGGGTGTTACCGTAAATTATGTTACTGTTAGGCATGTTACCGTAAGTGATGTTACTGTTTGTGCTGTTACTGTTAGGGGTGTTACCATAAGTGATGTTACTGTTAGTGCTGTTACTGTTAGGGGTGTTACCGTAAATGATGTTACTGTTAGGCATGTTACCGTAAGTGATGTTACTGTTAGTGCTGTTACTGTGATTGCAGTTACTGTCAGTAGCGTCAGTCAATGATGATGTTACTGTGGTGGCATTTCTGTCAGTACAAATACTGTCAATGTTGTTACTGTATGTTGTTACTGTCAGGGGTGTTACTGTAAGTGATGTTACTATGTTACTAAGTAGCGTCACTGTCAATGGTGTTACTGTCAGAGCAGGTCCTGTCAGTGGAGTTACTGTTGGTGATGTTACTGGGGTGGCATTAGAGTCAACAATGTTACTATCAGGGGCGTTACTGTAAGAGATATAACTGTTGGTGGCATTACTGTCAGTAGTGTTACACTCAGGTCTGTTGTTTTAAGTGCAGTTGCTGTCAGTGGTTTGAGAGCAAGTGGTGTTATTGTCACTGGTGTTAAACAGTCACAGTGACATTACTGTTAGTCATAAAACTGTCAGTGGTGTTACTGTCACTGAAGTTACTGTTAGTGACATTGCTGTCAATTACTTTATAGTCAGTGATGTTACTGTCAGTACAGATACTGTAAATGTCTTTTCTGCATGTTCTGTTACTGTGTGTGCAGTCAATGTCAGTGATGTTACTGTGAGTGACATTACTGTCAATGGCTTTAAAGTCTGTAATGTTACTGTCAATTCTTATTTTTGTCAATGCCATTACTGTATGTTGTCTTGCTGTCAGTGAAGTTACTGTCAGTGTCAGTGGTGTTATGGTCAGTGATGTTACTGTAACTGTGGTTACTGTTACCTGTGTTACGGTCGGTGATGTTACTGTAACTGTGGTTACTGTTACCTGTGTTACGGTCGGTGATGTTACTGTAACTGTGGTTACTGTTACCTGTGTTACGGTCCGTGATGTTACTGTAACTGTGGTTACTGTTACCTGTGTTACGGTCCGTGATGTTACTGTAACTGTGGTTACTGTTACCTGTGTTACGGTCCGTGATGTTACTGTAACTGTGGTTACTGTTACCTGTGTTACGGTCGGTGATGTTACTGTAACTGTGGTTACTGTTACCTGTGTTACGGTCCGTGATGTTACTGTAACTGTGGTTACTGTTACCTGTGTTACGGTCCGTGATGTTACTGTTGGTGCTGTTACCATGAGTGCGGTTAATGTCAGTGGCGTTAACATAAGTGAAGTTACTTTAAATGGTATTTATATCAGTGATGTTACTGTTAGTGGTATCGTCAGTGCCTTTACAGTCAGTAATGTTACAAAACTATTACAAATTAAAAATGTAAGCTAGTGGATCTCAATCATCGATACAATAATAAGTCTCTAGTGACATTTCTGACTCTATTTCACTTTCTCCACTAGGGAGCGTCGTGAACAGGAGTTGCATGAAGCCTACCGGAGCGCCCGCACACCAGAGGAAGCCGCTTCTGTGCTGCAGCGTTATGCCCTGCGCTTCACCATCAGTGAGGCCGTTCTCGAGCGCCTCAAACTCCCCAAGCTGCTGGAGAGGAGTGTGTCGGCTGACCCAACTCGTCACTCCTCGTTCCCCGTCTCCTCAGACATCTCCTCCTCTTTCAGTGCTTCCTCAAACCCGCTGCAGTACCTGAGGCAGCAGTCTCTCCCCGCAGCCAAGTTCATATCCTCGGTGGAAGCACAGGTGACGGGGTACAGCGCAGAGCCGGAGACGGGGTACAGCACAGAGCCGGTGACGGGGTACAGCACAGAGCCGGTGACGGGGTACAGCGCAGAGCCGGAGACGGGGTACAGCGCAGAGCCGGTGACGGGGTACAGCGCAGAGCCGGAGACGGGGTACAGCGCAGAGCCGGGAAATGGCGGAGATACGGAGTGTGTTTCAGGTCCATCTCGCTCGCATGCGACAGCGCCCTCTCTGGCTCTGAGACCTTACAGACAGAGCAGAAGTAGCACTGCTAAGGTACAGACAGCACAGGAATCAACATTTATCATAGCAGTGTTTAAAAGGTTTTATAACTGATACAAAATCTATAGTTTAGGACTGAAAAAAAAGTTTTTTTTTTAATGTGAGTAAAAAGTAACAAAATGTCACTATGCAACATTCTTCTAACTTATAATAGGGACAATCCACCGGGAGATTT
Source organism: Leucaspius delineatus (assembly GCA_023718395.1). NCBI lineage: Eukaryota > Metazoa > Chordata > Actinopteri > Cypriniformes > Leuciscidae > Leucaspius > Leucaspius delineatus. The sequence continues at coordinate 2,479,053 of CM043367.1, read as the reverse complement.
TTTCTGTAATTTCTTACTTGTTTCTCCTTGACTGAAATTTCTTAGGTATTTTTATTTATTTATTTGTATCCCTTATAAATAGACCTCAGCAACGTGTCAACTCTAGAGTTTCAGAAGAGATCAGAAATTTGCAACCAAAAGTCAAACAGTATGAACTCTGTGAATATTATGAATATTTCTCATAATTCTCTCAAGACCAAGTGATCTGAGCTATGTTATCAACATTAATTTAGCAATTTTAAATATCAAATATGTCAAGGATCGCCTCATTTAGGTCTATTTTTGTTTCCTTTAAGAGAAATAAGAACGGTTTTGATGAAGAGCTCTGTCTTCAGAGCTGTAGAAGAGCTATGAGGAGTATAACGCTGACTCCATCAGATGCCATGCGCTCTGCCACACCACCCACACTGAGTAGAAATATCCGGGATAATTCAGTGCTGTAGGAATGTCCTCTGTTCGTCTCCTTAGAGAAGTGAAGTGTTCCAGAATACTCCAACAATAGCAGATGTTGCCCTCTGGTGGCTGGAATGAGTGTTGTGAGTTAAAGTGGGCATGTGTTGAATGGGTGCTAGTGTTCCCTGGGTATGAGTGTGTGAGTGTGTTTGTGAATGGGTTCTTTCTATGTGAAGTGCTCCATAGAAGAACAAAAACACACACAGAGCAGATCAGCACATCTAAAACACGCACATACCTTTTTTGTGTCATGGTAGGGACTTTACATCAACTCGTTTTATATGCTGAGCTAGTGATCATATAAGCATATTCCCTTCCTGTCTGCAGTGACATGGCATTGTCATTAACACATTATTTAGTATGTTTATTAAGCGGTTCCCTCGTAGAAGCTGTCGACTGACTGTAAAGCACAGTGATGCTATTGCGACAAGCTACCTAAACATGTATTTTAAATGCAAATTAAAATTATTTTATAAACAGTAGATTTTTTTTTCCAGTAACAACTATAAAATAGTGTATATTTTTTTTTTGGAAAGCTAAACTGCATGACATATTAAGACTTCATTTTAGAGTATATATTAGTAAGTTAATATTTTCATACATTTGTGCATAAATCAAGTATAAATCTAACTAAATTAAATAGGGCTTACATTATATTCAATAAGCCATAATTAATTTATTAATCCATGAAATAGTATGATAAGTGAGTAGCGTTTGTAAACCTAAAGTTGACATGAAACTGAAGTTACACTAGTATTTTGTTCTCTATAGTGTCGTATATCCGAGTGAAACGCTTCAGGAACAAGAACAAATGTGGGCGGGGCTTGATTGTGTCTGTGGGGAATTGATTGGATGGTTGTGGTTTGCTATTGGCTGATCTCATGTGAGTGACAGGTTATAGCCCCGCCCTCGTCATCAGAGAAGAGAAGAGATGAAGAGAGAGGATTATTAACACAATGATGATGTGCACTGATAAATTGTATAGAACAAACACTGAAATATTCCATTAAAGAAAAATAATTGTTCATTTTGATTTCATTGTGACTTTAAATTGCTCCTTTATTGCCAAACACAATTTCGCTTCTCAAGTTTATATACTTTGTTTTAAAGATTTTTAAATTTACAAGAATATGAGAAAAACTGATGAAGAATATGAGCGAAATGAGTGTTTAATTAGTATATTGAATCTCTCTCTCTCTCTCTCTCTCTCTCTCTCTCTCTCTCTCTCTCTCTCTCTCTCTCTCTCTCTCTGTCTCTCTCTCTCTCTCTCTCTCTCTCTCTCTCTCTCTCTCTCTCTCACACACTCTCTCTGTCTCTCTCTCTCTCACTCTCACTCTCTCTCTCTCTCTCACTCTCTCTCTCTCTCTCTCTCTCTCTCTCTCTCACTCTCTCTCTCTCAGGATGAAATGGTGCGAGTGAATGGAGAAAGGGAGGATGATGAGCAGAAGGGAGGCAGAAACAAAGAGAGGGAAGAAGACGGTCTGCAGTTCCTCTCGTCTCCACTCCAGCACACAGACTCAGACCTCACAGATCCCGATGTGTCCGATGGATGCACACACACACCGGGGCGCTGCGAGAGCCTCAGGGAACACACACAGGTGAGGACAGGACTGGACAGATATTATATGAAATCTGTTCTGTCAGCATGATGTGTAGTTGTGCTTGGAGTCGATTGTTTTATTTGTGCAAATTGTGTGACATGATTTTTGTCCCGGCTGTCATACAGAGAAATTATGAACACATGCATGAAACAAGATAGAACTAGCAAAATATAATAACTGATTATGTTGTAGTCAATGTTTGCTTTTTCCTGTCAGCTTTTTGTTTTTCAAATTTCTTTGTTTTTGCCTTTTTTTCCTAATAATTTGACATACCTTAACCGAGTTTAGTGTTTCGTTCTTCCCTCATATTTAAAATAAGTGTAAAAAAAGTCCTCATATTTTGATGGTTTAATCAAAAACAATTATGCCCTCCAAACATCACTTTTGGTCACTCGTGTGTGTGTGTGAACAACACAAGCATGAGAACAGAGAGTTTATACTGAGTAAAGAGTGTGTGTAACACTGCACAGACTGAAGGAGCGGCGGTCCCGCTGGTCAGAGATAACTCGATGTCCACAGAAGTGTTGGAGATGAAACCTGAAGACACTGTTACAGGTTGGCCAGCTCTTATGAGATATTAATATTCCAGTTCACCTACTTCTTCTTCATAATCCTGTATATATTCTCAGTCAATAACCGCTGTTCCTGCACAGATGAGGAGCAGACAGATGAGACGTGTATGAGTGACTCTTTGCGGACCGTGATTCAGGCTGACTCTTCTGCACAGGTTCTGCTTTCAGAAAAATACACTGACTAAATACTACATATGCATATTATCATTACTAGAAGAATTAAATGTATTTGCTGTATGTAATTGACCTTGATTTCTTTGGATTTGGCTGAAGGTCAATAAACTAGTAACGGAGATCCCACAGAATCCATCAGAAGCATCTGATGCAGAATCATGTAGAACCAAACCAGGTGAGTGTTGCTGAAGACCAGCGCTGGCCAACATCAGCCTCAGGTGTTTATCTTCTCCATCAGATATAGACAGTTCAGGACTCTCGTCCGGGTTTAGAGCTGGACATCAGCGCTCAGTTAACATCGTTGTCCAGTAATCCCAAATTGGCTGCAGTTCTTGAGTCTAAACCCACATTACTGTCACACACACACACACACTGAGAGACATGAACATGTTATATCAACATCTGAATGAGCAGATAAACTTATTATTGAACTGTTATTATTGAACTGAAACTGTTATTGAACTTTCACTTGAAATATTCAATGTATCTCTGATTGATTTTATGTCACTGAATTGCTTCAGTGTTTGGTGAATCTTACACACCTCAAATCTGCATCAAACTCTTCTTTATACACTCACCTAAAGGATTATTAGGAACACCATACTAATACTGTGTTTGACCCCCTTTCGCCTTCAGAACTGCTTTAATTCAACGTGGCATTGATTCAACAAGGTGCTGAAAGCATTCTTTAGAAATGTTGGCCCATATTGATAGGATAGCATCTTGCAGTTGATGGAGATTTGTGGGATGCACATCCAGGGCACGAAGCTCCCGTTCCACCACATCCCAAAGATGCTTTATTGGGTTGAGATCTGGTGACTGTGGGGGCCATTTTAGTACAGTGAACTCATTGTCATGTTCAAGCAACCAATTTGAAATGATTCGATCTTTGTGACATGGTGCATTATCCTGCTGGAAGTAGCCATCAGAGGATGGGTACATGGTGGTCATAAAGGGATGGACATGGTCAGAAACAATGCTCAGGTAGGCCGTGGCATTTAAACGATGCCCAATTGGCACTAAGGGGCCTAAAGTGTGCCAAGAAAACATCCCCCACACCATTACACCACCACCACCAGCCTGCACAGTGGTAACAAGGCATGATGGATCCATGTTCTCATTCTGTTTACGCCAAATTCTGACTCTACCATCTGAATGTCTCAACAGAAATCGAGACTCATCAGACCAGGCGACATTTTTCCAGTCTTCAACTGTCCGATTTTGGTGAGCTCGTGCAAATTGTAGCCTCTTTTTCCTATTTGTAGTGGAGATGAGTGGTACCCGGTGGGGTCTTCTGCTGTTGTAGCCCATCCGCCTCAAGGTTGTGCGTGTTGTGGCTTCACAAATGCTTTGCTGCATACTTCAGTTGTAACGGTTATTTCAGTCAAAGTTGCTCTTCAATCAGCTTGAATCAGTCGGCCCATTCTCCTCTGACCTCTAGCATCAACAAGGCATTTTCGCCCACAGGACTGCCGCATACTGGATGTTTTTTCCTTTTCACACCATTCTTTGTAAACCCTAGAAATGGTTGTGCGTGAAAATCCCAGTAACTGAGCAGATTGTGAAATACTCAGACCGGCCTGTCTGGCACCAACAACCATGCCACGCTCAAAATTGCTTAAATCACCTTTCTTTCCCATTCTGACATTCAGTTTGGAGTTCAGGAGATTGTCTTGACCAGGACCACACCCCTAAATGCATTGAAGCAACTGCCATGTGATTGGTTGATTAGATAATTGCATTAATGAGAAATTGAACAGGTGTTCCTAATAATCCTTTAGGTGAATGTATAACAATTAAGAAAAACTTGGTAACACTTTATTTTATAGTGTGCTTCTTACATTATGTTACATGTATTTACCATACTAATAATATTAAGTTATGCATAATTACATGCAATTTACCCTCAACCAAACCCTAGTAAGTATATGTTGTTAATTATTACTCAGTACTTAAATATATAATACAAAACTTCTTTTTTACATTTCACACTCAGTTCCCATCCATTTTGAGTAATTTGTTTTTAACCAAATTAACAGTTTTGGGAAGGATACTTTCAAAATGTATTCCCTTACAGAATACAGAATACATGCCCAAAAATGTAATTTGTAACGTATTCCGTTACGTTACTCAATCTGAGTAACGCATTCTGAATACTTGGATTACTTCCACATTGAATTGCATTTTATAAGTGTCGGACATCAAATCCTGCTTAATAAACAGGCCTATTCTTGTGGGGTGGGGGTGCGGTGATGCGGCGGTGACGCGTATGCCAATAAAGCACCTAAAAGCTGTCACAAAGAACCGGCAAAAGTAATAATTATGAATATGTCAAATATAGAAAGGAGATATTTTAATTGTTTATTAATAAACAGGTGTTTTCTTTGTCAGTGTCGGCTACAAATATGAATTTGACGATGCTGACTCGCGATCTTCGCAGTAGTGAACGCGCCAGAGAGAAATGCACATTTCATACGGATTACATATGAAGAGAGCAGTTCTTTCATGTTGAATTGTTCTGTTTAAAAGTAGACATGTCTGTGAGGCAAGCAGGGCCTACTACCTTATACGCTGAGCGCCCGTTTCACACATACTCCGTGTGCATTGCGTATGTGGTACAGGAGCAGCACGCGCTATAGTGCTTTCACATATGATGCGTTTGCAGTGCGTAACTGATCCGTGGCTGTACCACAAACACATACACAATATTTGTATTTCAAATCCAGAAGTTTTCAGCAACTTTTATTTAAAAAAGGTTTTGTCACCGGTGCAATTTTCTTTAGCCTACACATATACACTCTTTAATAGACATATTCAAGTTTAAACAATTTAAACAACGTATTAATCAATGCATTACTTCTATATAGATTAAAGGGATACTCCACCGTTTTTTCATATTAAACTATGTTATTCCCTTAACTAAGACGAGTTGATACATACCTCTCTCGTCTCAGTGCGTGCACTAAATCGCTCTGGCGCGCGGCGAAACTTTGTTAGCCCAGTTCATTCAATATGTGCCAAGCAGAGAAGCTACCAAACACCTCCACGTTTTCCCTATTTAAATACAGTTACTCGCGTAGTGTAACTCGACCTAGGACGGTGACACAAACAAAACGTTGCGCTTTTCTAAGCGTGTAAAATGGATAACTATATTGTATGGCGGAATACCATAGCAAGTGCTTGGAAGCACTTCGTCTTGGCGGAGTAATATCTTCACCAGAGGGAGCGGGGGCCAGTGAGAGGATTTTTCATGAGTGAAGATATTACTGCGCCGAAGTCGATTCACTATTAGTATTAATGCATTTTCTGAGAATTTATATTTCAAGTTTTGACTGCACGTATTTGGAAAAAAAACGTAGGCCTACTTTAAGATGCTTCTTCAGGTTGGAGGTGGAGTCTTTGGACGCTGAAAGGAGGTTGGTTGCTGGCAAGCAGAGGTTGCACTGCACAGTTATATTTCGTTCTCCCTTCTCTTTCTTTAATGTGAAATGCTGTTTGAATTTCCAAGATATAAATGCATTCTTGCCCTGCTCTGTTGTTCCGGCTCCATCTCTACCTCTAGCTCCCGCTGCTCCTCTTCCCACTCCATTGTGACTGATCACGCAAACCGCGCATTTTTTTTTTATATTGGGGCTTCTGGGAAATGCATGGAGTTGCCTTAATTTTTTTAGAGAGTTAATAAACTCGTGAAACAGAGAAGTATCGTCATGTAATCCATTGATTTCAACAATGTAACTGTATTCTAAATACCAACTATTTAAATGGTAACTGTAACGGAATACAGTTACTCATAATTTGTATTCTGAATACGTAACGCCGGTACATGTATTCCGTTACTCCCCAACACTGCAAATTAATGAAATGAATAATTCATGAAATCACTGAAAGTGCATGTTTTAAAAATTACATTGTGTGTATTTTACAGATTTGACTGAAAAGGCTGGAAATGTAAGTAAAAAAAATGAAATCTGTTCGTCTGTCTCTCCTCCTCATCCCTGAAGCGTCTGATGTTTGTTTTCTGGCTGTTTCTCATCTGGTATTATTTTATTCCTTTTCTACAAGCACTAAAATGTTTGTCCATTACAAATCTTCCTAAAATGATATTTTTGACGCTCAGAAGTAAATGGCTTAAAACATATCAGAATGAGTCCGGACCTGAACATCCCATTCAAGTTTTGTTAAAGGACAGTACACACTTGTGGCTTCTAGAGAAGCATATACACAGCAAAATCCCCAGAGTTACATTAACTCTGCACAGAGTACATATGGCCCCACTTTAAAAAGTGTTAAAGTAACTCTGAATCAGAGTTGAACACCTGCTGTTAACAAGCAGAATCACTGAAGGAAAGTGAAACAACAAGAACAGAAAAAGAGAAACACAAGAACTACAGCTGACTTCACCCACAGCCTTAGATTACATCTGTGAAGATCTCAGCAGAGGAGGATTAAACAACTCCACAAACAGCATTACCAGCTTCACTTATTACTAACCAGACTGACTTTATTTCTGCCATTCATCTGCAGAAGTTAACAGAGCTTCAGATGTTAATATTTTATTTTGAAAATGTTTGGTCACCATTATGGTGATCAGTGGATGTGTTTACACTGGCACAAAAAAATCCAATCTTTCACTCACATCTGACATATTTCGGAATTTGTTGCACACGTGTAAAAACAGTCTGGTTATTAATAAGTGAAGCTGGTAATGCTGTTTGTGGAGTTGTTTAATCGTCCTCTGCTGAGATCTTCAGAGATGTAATGTCTTCTTTTATCTTCAGTTGATGTAATCTAAGGCTGTGGTTGAAGTCAGTTGTAGTTCTTGTGTTTCTCTTTTTCTGTTCTTGTTGTTTCTCTTTCCTTCAGTGATTCTGCTTGTTAACAGCAGGTGTTCATCACTAATGCTCAATCATCACTTAATTATCATTAACTTTGAACATAAGACGTTGGAGCTCATCCACTTACTCTAAAGCAGTCAGACTCTGCCAGGGGTTAACAGCTCGGGGTGAAAACGGCTAATGTGGTTTATCAAAATAGTGGTATTACCTCCTGCATATTCTATTTGTGCTTGACATGAGCGCACACAGCGCATGTCTTCTCCACGCCATGCTTACCAGGTTGTTCATAAAAGGCGAAATGTGCCCAGATGTAGGCTTTTAAAGTAGTGGGAGCATTTTTTATTTTCTTGCACTCGCGTCTCGCCTCCCTCTGCGATTGTATGCTACCGCAACAAAGCACGTATGCGACAAATGACGTCAGAAAAGCGTCAGTACATTATAATCGGTTATAGTCTATTACTGAACCGATACCGAATCGTCCTCGTCTGCATCGCGATGCATCGTAGAAATGATTCATTTCGACACCCCTAATTCCAGCCTGGATACACACATTTCAATATAAAATAACTGGCTGTAGAAGTGTTATTCAGAGAAACAAGTATGTGAACTTCGCATGTTTCCTCAATATATGCAAAACATTTTATGCCATTTTTATGCTTTAGTAGAGTGAAAAAGTTACATCCAGCACCTTTAACTCTGGGGATTTTACTGTGTGTGTGCTTCTCTAGAAGCCACAGGTGTGAATTCAACTATTTTTTTAACTTTTTTTTTCAAAATAGCTTGCTTGTAAAACCGCAAGTGAAATTCGACACTGCCCATTATCCTTAAACAAGATTAAAGCATAGCATCACCCACAGAGACAAGCTGCACATACATTTTTAGTACATTTAAACTAAAAAATAGCAAAACATTGTATACCAGATGGGAAAGCAGCAGAATGTCCCCATTTTTGTCCTTGTGTTTTCACATCCGCCAGCTCCAGTAGAACAGCTAGTCTCGCTGCTTCAGGGGAATCTCTTGCTCACTGTTTGTGGTGTTGTGCGGCGCGTGTCATTGCGTACGGTACGGTTAGGTGCTGAATCTGGTGAAACGCGGTGAACACTTTTCTTGGAGCCCTGAGGAAGAGCGCAAGCGTCAGGAGAGCTGGCAGCGAGAGCAGGAACGCATGCTTCAGGTACAGCGGCTGGAGCCAACAGAGCCAGACACCTGAGCATGCTTCGTCTCCATACTTTACCTGACTGTGGACTAACCAGACACCTGAGCATATCTCCATACATCACTGACTGTGGACTAACCAGACACCTGAGCATATCTCCATACATCACTGACTGTGGACTAACCAGACACCTGAGCATGTGTCCATACGTCACCAACTGTGGACTAACCAGACACCTGAGCATATCTCCATACATCACCAACTGTGGACTAACCAGACACCTGAGCATATCTCCATACATCACTGACTGTGGACTAACCAGACACCTGAGCATATCTCCATACATCACTGACTGTGGACTAACCAGACACCTGAACATGTGTCCATACGTCACCAACTGTGGACTAACCAGACACCTGAGCATATCTCCATACATCACCAACTGTGGACTAACCAGACACCTGAGCATATCTCCATACATCACCAACTGTGGACTAACCAGACACCTGAGCATGCTTCCATATATCACAGACTGTGGACTAACCAGATACCTGAGCATATCTCCATACTTTATCCAACTGTGGACTAACCAGACACCTGAGCATGTATCCATACTTTACCTGACTGTGGACTAACAAGACACCTGAGCATGTATCCATACTTTACCAACTGTGGACTAACCAGACACCTGAGCATGTCTCCATACATCATCAACTGTGGACTAACCAGATACCTGAGCATATATCCATACATCACCAACTGTGGACTAACCAGACACCTGAGCATGTCTCCATACTTTACCTGACTGTGGACTAACAAGACACCTGAGCATGTATCCATACTTTACCAACTGTGGACTAACCAGACACCTGAGCATGTGTCCATACATCATCAACTGTGGACTAACCAGACACCTGAGCATATATCCATACATCACCAACTGTGGACTAACCAGACACCTGAGCATGTCTCCATACTTTACCTGACTGTGGACTAACAAGACACCTGAGCATGTATCCATACTTTACCAACTGTGGGCTAACCAGACACCTGAGCATGTCTCCATACATCATCAACTGTGGACTAACCAGATACCTGAGCATATATCCATACATCACCAACTGTGGACTAACCAGACACCTGAGCATGTCTCCATACATCACCAACTGTGGACTAACCAGACACCTGAGCATGTGTCCATACATCACCAACTGTGGACTAACCAGACACCTGAGCATATCTCCATACATCACCAACTGTGGACTAACCAGACACCTGAGCATGCTTCCATACATCACCAACTGTGGACTAACCAGACACCTGAGCATATCTCCATACATCACCAACTGTGGACTAACCAGACACCTGAGCATGCTTCCATATATCACAGACTGTGGACTAACCAGATACCTGAGCATGTCTCCAAACTTTATCCAACTGTGGACTAACCAGACACCTGAGGATATCTCCATACATCACCGACTGTGGACTAACCAGACACCTGAGCATGTCTCCATACTTTACCCGACTGTGGACTAACAAGACACCTGAGCATGTATCCATACTTTACCAAACTGTGGACTAACCAGACACCTGAGCATGTCTCCAGAAATCACCAACTGTGGACTAACCAGACACCTGAGCATGTCTCCATACATCACCAACTGTGGACTAACCAGACACCTGAGCATATCTCCATATATCACTGACTGTGGACTAACCAGACACCTGAGCATATCTCCATACTTTATCCAACTGTGGACTAACCAGACACCTGATGATATCTCCATACATCATCAACTGTGGACTAACCAGATACCTGAGCATATATCCATACATCACCAACTGTGGACTAGCCAGACACCTGAGCATGTCTCCATACATCACCAACTGTGGACTAACCAGACACCTGAGCATATCTCCATATATCACCGACTGTGGACTAACCAGACACCTGAGCATATCTCCATATATCACTGACTGTGGACTAACCAGACACCTGAGCATATCTCCATACTTTATCCAACTGTGGACTAACCAGACACCTGATGATATCTCCATACGTCACCGACTGTGGACTAACCAGACACCTGAGCATATCTCCATACATCACCGACTGTGGACTAACCAGACACCTGAGTATATCTCCATACTTTATCCAACTGTGGAATAACCAGATACCTTAGGATATCTCCATACTTTATCCAACTGTGGACTAACCAGACACCTGATGATATCTCCATACGTCACCGACTGTGGACTAACCAGACACCTGAGCATATCTCCATACATCACCGACTGTGGACTAACCAGACACCTTAGCATGCTTTGTCTCCATACTTTACCTGACTGTGGACTAATCAGACACCTGAGCATGTCTCCATAGATCACAGACTGTGGACTAACCAGACACCTGAGCATATCTCCATACTTTATCCAACTGTGGACTAACAAGACACCTGAGGAAATCTCCATACATCACCGACTGTGGACTAACCAGACACCTGAGCATGCTTTGTCTCCATACTTTACCCGACTGTGGACTAACCAGATACCTGAGCATGTCTCCATACATCACCGACTGTGGACTAACCAGACACCTGAGCATGTCTCCATACTTTACCCAACTGTGGACTAACCAGACACCTGAGCATGTCTCCATACATCACCGATTGTGGACTAACCAGACACCTTAGCATATCTCTATACATCACTGACTGTGGACTAACCAGACACCTTAGCATGTCTCCATACATCACCGACTGTGGACTAACCAGACACCTGAGCATGTCTCCATACATCACCGACTGTGGACTAACCAGACACCTGAGCATGTGTCCATACATCACCAACTGTGGACTAACCAGACACCTGAGCATATCTCCATACATCACCAACTGTGGAATAACCAGACACCTGAGCATGCTTCCATACATCACCAACTGTGGACTAACCAGACACCTGAGCATTTCTCCATGCATCACCAACTGTGGACTAACCAGACACCTGAGCATGCTTCCATATATCACAGACTGTGGACTAACCAGATACCTGAGCATATCTCCATACTTTATCCAACTGTGGACTAACCAGACACCTGAGCATGTCTCCATACTTTACCCGACTGTGGACTAACCAGACACCTGAGCATGTCTCCATACTTTACCCGACTGTGGACTAACCAGACACCTGAGCATGTATCCATACTTTACCAAACTGTGGACTAACCAGACACCTGAGCATATCTCCATACATCACCAACTGTGGACTAACCAGACACCTGAGCATGTCTCCATACATCATCAACTGTGGACTAACCAGACACCTGAGCATATATCCATACATCACCAACTGTGGACTAACCAGACACCTGAGCCTGTCTCCATACATCACCAACTGTGGACTAACCAGACACTTGAGCATATCTCCATACATCACCGACTGTGGACTAACCAGACACCTGAGCATATCTCCATACTTTATCCAACTGTGGACTAACCAGACACCTGATGATATCTCCATACGTCACCGACTGTGGACTAACCAGACACCTGAGCATATCTCCATACATCACCGACTGTGGACTAACCAGACACCTGAGTATATCTCCATACTTTATCCAACTGTGGACTAACCAGACACCTGAGGATATCTCCATACATCACCGACTGTGGACTAACCAGACACCTGAGCATGCTTTTTCTCCATACTTTACCCGACTGTGGACTAACCAGATACCTGAGCATGTCTCCATACATCACCGACTGTGGACTAACCAGACACCTGAGCATGTCTCCATACTTTACCCAACTGTGGACTAACCAACCAGACACCTGAGCATATCTCCATACATCACCAACTGTGGACTAACCAGACACCTGAGCATGCTTCCATACATCACCGACTGTGGACTAACCAGATACCTGAGCATGTCTCCATACATCACCGACTGTGGACTAACCAGATACCTGAGCATGTCTCCATACATCACCAACTGTGGACTAACCAGACACCTGAGCATGTTTCCATATATCACCGACTGTGGACTAACCAGATACCTGAGCATATCTCCATACTTTACCCGACTGTGGACTAACCAGACACCTGAGCATGTCTCCATACATCACCGACTGTGGACTAACCAGACACCTGAGCATGTCTCCGTACATCACCGACTGTGGACTAACCAGACATCTGATTATGTCTCCATACATCACCGACTGTAGACTAACCAGATACCTGAGCATGTCTCCATACATCACCAACTGTGGACTAACCAGATACCTGAGCATGTCTCCATACATCACCAACTGTGGACTAACCAGACACCTGAGCATGCTTCCATATATCACCGACTGTGGACTAACCAGACACCTGAGCATATCTCCATACATCACCGACTGTGGACTAACCAGACACCTGAGCATGTCTCCATACTTTACCCGACTGTGGCCTAACCAGACACCTGAGCATGCTTCCATACATCACCGATTGTGGACTAACCAGACACCTGAGCATATCTCCATACATCACCAACTGTGGACTAACCAGACACCTGAGCATGTCTCCATACTTTACCTAACTGTGGACTAACCAGACACCTGAGCATGTCTCCATACTTTACCCGACTGTGGACTAACCAGACACCTGAGCATATCTCCATACATCACCAACTGTGGACTAACCAGACACCTGAGCATATCTCCATACTTTACCTAACTGTGGACTAACCAGACACCTTAGCATATCTCCATACATCACCGACTGTGGACTAACCAGACACCTGAGCATGTCTCCATACTTTACCTAACTGTGGACTAACCAGACACCTGAGCATGTCTCCATACTTTACCCGACTGTGGTCTAACCAGACACTTGAGCATGTCTCCATACATCACCAACTGTGGACTAACCAGACACCTGAGCAGGTCTCCATACTTTACCCGACTGTGGACTAACCAGATACCTGAGCATGTCTCTGTACATCACCAACTGTGGACTAACCAGACACCTGAGCATGTCTCCATACATCACCAACTGTGGACTAACCAGATACCTGAGCATGTCTCCATACATCACCAACTGTGGACTAACCAGACACCTGAGCATGTGTCCATACATCACCGACTGTGGAGTAACCAGACACCTGAGCATATCTCCATACATCACCGACTGTGGACTAACCAGACACCTGAGCATGTCTCCATACATCACCAACTGTGGACTAACCAGACACCTGAGCATGTGTCCATACATCACCGACTGTGGAGTAACCAGACACCTGAGCATATCTCCATACTTTACCTAACTGTAGACTAACCAGACACCTGAGCATGCTTCCATATATCACCGACTGTGGACTAACCAGACACCTGAGCATATCTCCATACTTTACCCGACTGTGGACTAACCGGACACCTCATGCTCAAATTGCTTAAGCATATAAGAAAGAATTCTCCTAAAAAGAAAATTCTGTTGTTAGCATGTCCAAGCTGCTTTTTCAGTGTAATGAAAGTAGATGGGGACCAAGAACAGCCATGGTCACCATTCACTTTCATTACAAAGATAAATCATACTACTTGATAACTCGTTTAGTGTCTTTATAAGACAGAATGAATGAATGTTCATTTAACAACACTCTGATCATAAGCAGCAAAACACAAAGCAAAACTAAAACCCAGCATGATACACGAGTCACTGCTTAAGATAAAGACACCCCTGCGTGTGTGTGAGAGAGAGAGAGAGAGAGAGAGAGTGCGTTTGTGTGTGTGTACAGGGGGAATGATTGCCTGTTTGAGAAAATAGCTTTTCACTGCAGATGTCAAGATATTTAAACGCACAATCACACAGATATTTACTGCTTAGAATGTTGTTGTTGTTTCTTTTTTTAAATAGAGATCATTTTTTGGTTGTTAAAATTTTGCTGTCTTGTCAATCTTTTCAAACAAAGTAAAATAAAAAAAAATCAAAGACTTGGAATTGATTGTGCCTTTAAAATGTTGTCTTTTGGCTGCCTAATGGATTTTCAAAATCCCAAGCACTTTGCCTTAACCTTGTTTACTCTATACCAATGTAAAAGAGCTTAATAATGATATAAAGAAGACACGGCTATTAAAGGTACAATATGTATGAATTTTGTATCAAAATATCCAAAAACCACTTGCACAGAGTTATATATTTCTTTCAATTTTGTTCTTACATTATCCTAAATGTTTCCAAGAATGTGTAAATTCAGAGAAATTCACAATTTTAAATAATGGCTCGTCCATGTTCACTTGTCGCCTGTCAGTGATGTAATATCCGCGTTATCCCTGGTTTCCTCTCGTACTGCCATAGTAACCATGGCGACAGACATGGACAACTGCGTTACGTCTAGCGGCGCGCTCACGCTGTTGTTGTTTTGTTCAAACATTATGGATCATGGCAAGTGGACTTTGGGACAAAAGGAGAACTAAAATGAGGATTAATATCAGCATGGTGTTTTCGAGATGCCGAGAGCTAGCTCGACATAGTCTTTGGTCTTTATAGACCTTATGCGCCAGGGAAACGAGGGCGCCGTCATCTTTAGAATATTGTCTTTTAACTTCCGTTTTGTGGTCGCTCTGTATATTTCTATGGCATTGCTGTCCAGGAGTAATTAGCTTTTGAAGTGGATTTACTTAATGTAAAGTTAACGAAAGTTATCATGAGGACTGTAATGTTTAAAGCAGATGACTAAACAAATGTCAGTCGACCGGGAAGATTTTAAAACAATCCGTTCATTAATAAACACGCAAAATTGCTGTGAAAATACAGACCGGAAGTCAAAACACAACGAGCGCAGTGCTGAAAAGGGGCGGGGCTACATAAGGTCTATTAGACAGGTGAGCAAATGTACATAAACCGAATCAATGTTATACAGCTCAACATGATGAAATGTTATAATATGATCAGTGTGTTATTCTAATGTTGATCTTGCTCACTGCTAGTCTCATACAGACAAACTAACACACAGAATAACATTATAACTTTAACACACTCAAATGCAGTTTAGTGTGATAGTGTAGAGCAAGTGAAACAGCGATGCGTTCCCTCACAAGTTTAATTCGTCTGATAAACTGGCCTGTGTGAGTATTATTCAGCACTTGAGGGTAAATTAGTTCGGTAGAATGAAATGTCCTTATTCCTTTATATCCGCGGGACTCGCGTGTGGCGCTGATATCTGTCTCTCATTAGCACTCGCGCCCTACTTCATTCCACAGTCATGTTTAAAACATCAATGTATTCACTCATCCATAAACATTATTAGATCATGACGCATGACAACAAGTTCCATAATTCCGCTTATCACTGCGTCATCAACCTACGCCTTTGTTATTGTAAGAGGTTAGCGACCGCTAGCGGCGAAAAAAATTACATATTGTAGCTTTAAAGAGCCATTTGGAGTTTCAAGTGTTAGAGGGTCTCCTAAAGGCATTTGTATATTCTGCATTAATGGATGAAATGCATGTGTGTGATGACAGGAGAAATATCGGCGTGAACAGGAGAAGTTGAAGCAGGAATGGGAGCAGGCGCAGAAGGAAGTGGAAGAGGAGGAGAGGCGCTACCATGAGGAGGTGAAGTTTATCTCTTTACAGGTCTTGAAGTTTGCACATCTCCCATTGGCTGACATCGTGACAATATTTACTACCATTCAAAATGTAACCGATAGCACTGACGGCACTGTAATATTTGCATACTGAATTGATATTGGTTTTCTTCCTTACTTTTTTTCACATACTTAAAGGGCACCTATTATGCTTTCTCAGATATGACCTTTCATGCAGTGTGTCATAGAGCTTTTTGTGAATATAAAAGGTCTGTAAAGTTTTAAAGATAAAAGTTCAGATAAATAAAGTTATTGCCTCCCAAAAGAAAAAAATGATTCTGAACTGTCTGAAACGAGTCGTCAGTAATTCCAGCCTCACTTCCTACTAGTGATGCGCCAATCAGATACTCAGTATTTGTTCATCTGACCAATCAGAGCAGAGTAGACCTCTCACAACAGACTGGGTCATCTGACCAATCAGAGCAGAGTAGACCAATCACAACAGACTGGGCCATCTGACCAATCAGAGCAGAGTAGACCACTCACAACAGACTGGGTCATCTGACCAATCAGAGCAGAGTAGACCAATACATGAATCTGAGATCCTCAAACAGTGTGAAAGGTGGTAAATTGTTATAAGATACTTACAGATCATCACACCACTGAAACGTGAAAAGTTTTGCTTCTTGTTTGCTCATAGAAGCTTTGCCACTGATTGTGTTTGTGTGGTCGATACAGGAGAGGAAGATTCTGGAGGAGACCGTGACCCCTCTGACCCCCCTGACCCCTGTGACCCCGCTGACCCCTCTGACCCCTGTGACCCCGCTTACCCCTCTGACCCCTGTGACCCCGCTTACCCCTCTGACCCCTCACTCACCGACGGCACCGGCAGTCCTTCCCAAAACACAAAACACTTTGCACTCGCAGCCAGAGCGGGAACACAGGCTGGGAACAGTGGAGAACCAGATGGTGAGACTTCAATGAATGACGTTAAATGAAGAGCTTGATGTGTGTGTAGACGACACTGACTGTGTTCTCCTCCAGCAGAGCTCTGAGAACTGCAGACAAAGGGAAAACGGCATCGCTGAAGCAGCGCAGACACACACACAGAGTTTACAGATGACAGTAAGGTCTGGGACAACAACTCCAGCAGTCAACTAGGAGGAAAAGTTCACCCAAAAATTTGAATTTGTGATTCCACACATTCAAGCTGTTAATTTTTTCTACACAGCAAAGAGTTAAATGAACTCTGCTCAGAGTACATATGGTCCCACTCTAAACAGTGTTAAAGTAACTCTGAATCAGAGTTAAAGTTAATGATAATTAAGTGATTAATGAAGTGATGATTGAGCATTAGTGATGAACACCTGCTGTTAACAAGCAGAATCACTGAAGGAAAGAGAAACAACAAGAACAGAAAAAGAGAAACACAAGAACTACAGCTGACTTCAACCACAGCCTTAGATTACATCAACTGAAGATAAAAGAAGACATTACATCTGTGAAGATCTCAGCAGAGGACGATTAAACAACTCCACAAACAGCATTACCAGCTTCACTTAATACTAACCAGACTGACTTTGTTTATGCTTTAGATATTGATGTTTTATTGAAAATGTTTGGTTTCAGTTTGCCGCAAGCGCACCGCCAGTCATGTGACAAGAACCAACCAATCAGCTTCACCCTTTCAGTAACAACATTGAAAGCTCAGTCAACATGAAGGATGGGGTGCACCCAAAACATTACAGGGTTTTTTTCTCTTCTCCGTAAATAAATCTTGTAGCAGAGCTACAGCAAGAGTTTTCGGTGGTGGAAATCCATTACGTGGTTCATGGTTGCATAGCAACGGCAGATGCTACGGGAGCGCAAATGCTTTGGAAAGAAGGAGACAGAAGCGTAGCTGCACCTTCCACACATTTTTAAACGCGATATGTGAACGGTCCCTAAAAGTGAAACTCTTCCTGAGTCTCTCCGTAAGGCTGCACTCGTTACTGGTTACTTCTGAGACTTTGGATGAATGACATTGGTGTGTTTTGTTATTGCCAGAGTATCTGAAGCTTGTGTAAAGACTCCGCCCTCTTCTGAACGGAGGCGGAGCTGCAGCTCATCTGCATTTAAAGGGACACACACAAAATCTGAGCCTTATTGCTCACACCCAAATAAGGGGCAAATTTGACAAGCTAAAATAAATGAGCTATACGAAATTTCACAGACACATTCTGGGGACACCATAGATTTATATTACGTTTTGTGAAAAGGGGCATAATATGTAACCTTTAATGGAAAAGAGCCACATGAAGAGTTTGTGTTGCATGGAAAAATAACAGTATACGGGTTTGGAAACAACATGAAGAATTTTTGAGTGAACTTAAACATTTTAAACCTTTTTCAAACTCATCATTATAACTAAAGATCTTGTTTTCTGTATGTTTCCACAGCAGTTCTCCTCAGCCAGGCTGTGTGTCGGTGGGTCCGAGAGGACGAGGACGAGGGGAGCCACTGCAGTCTCTTCAGGGTGAGTCTCGTCTCGCTGAGGACTCGTTTAGAAAGCCTCAATGATGACACTCTGAGGGCAACACAATGTCTTTTCTTTTTTTTTTTAAATGGGAGGAAATTTCACAGTAAAATGTGGATAACATATTTTTAGTTATTAAATTAGTTGTTTAAAATATCTTACTACAGTGCATTTAAAGCAGAACTTGGTAACTTTTTTAACTTAATAAAACTGTCTAGAAATCATTTGGATGGTTAAACAACCTGTTCTGGTGATATTGGTGACTTTCCCCGCTCCCCCCAGCGTTCCCAGGCGGAAAACCAACCTTGCAACTTGGGGACTACCGTCCCGGTAAGATAGAAATCGGAAGTCTCGTGAGAAGCGAGAACGAGCGCGAAACACGAATTGCTTTATGGCAATTCGACATAAACACACACGCATGCATGATGTATTACCAGATTACCCACCTCTTTAGACATAGCTCCACGCGATACAGTTCGCTTTCTCCGATCACAACAAACGCACATGAGCAGCGGTAGAGAGGGGGAGGAGGCCGCCGCAAGTGAGTTTTTTACAACAGTGTTGTGAAATATACGCCCCCCCACAGCAGTAGGTGGAGCTCGTGGGGAAAACATGCAACAACAAAAGGGAAAATCAGCGAAGAAGTGACTAGAGTTCGCTAGAGTTCTGCTTTAATATCAACATTTTGAGTCTGTAGATTTGTAGTCCAAGTTTCTGTCTATTCTGGTTGAAGTACACAGTTTGACATTTGCATGTTGCTAAACTAGCAAAACTAATATGCAAAATAACAATACTTGTTCCATCCGTTCATTTTAATATGCATTAAATATGCATTTGATATGCATTTTTTATGGGTACATTCATAAATGTGAATGGAGGACTTCCGGTGGCTGGGCACGAGTGATGCATGCCTAAAACTGAGCTCCGTCTCAAAAGTCCGAAATTTCGAGAAAATATATTTACAGTCAGAAATTAAGCTAGCCGATTTTAGTCGGAAGTGTCCCTGAAGATGTCTGGATCAAAATCCGCAAAGAATAAGCCATCGCAAGACGAGACGGCAACGAAAAAGAAAGGGAAAGAAGGGCCGAATGAAGACTCGCCGAACTCAGCCATTTTAATGGCTTTGCAAGAACAAGAGGAGAGGTTCGCAAAAAAAGTAAAATTAGCAGTGAGAGAGGTAATGGAGGAGGTACTTTCTGGAGAAATTCAAACTTTAAAGAATATGATTGAATCCTCGAACTCAGCCGTTAACGGACTACGACAGGATTTCACCCGCCAAGCTGAACTTGGCAAAACATTACAAGGACGGATGGATTCGATGAATGCAAATATGCGCTCGGCTAAACAGGAGCTTAATACGCATCAGCAAGAGATAATTAATCTCCGAGACAAAATTGTTGAAATGGAGGACAGATCGCGAAGATGTAACGTCAGACTCGTGGGCCTACCTGAGTCAGCGGAGGGCGAGAACGCTGTTCAGTTTCTGCAGGAAAATCTACCGAAGTGGATCCCTTCCCTCCAAGTTGGTGGAAAGATAGAAATTCAGCGGGCTCACCGTATTTATGGCGGTCGTGATAAGGCAAACCGACCCCGAACACTCATCTTTCGGCTTCTAAGATATCAGGATAGGGAGAGAATTCTTAACGGAGCCAGAACACTTCAGTCCGAAATAATTCATGGTCCATCCAAGCTGTTATTTTTTCCAGATTTTAGCAACGAAACGGCTCTAAAGAGAAGATCGTTCGATAGTGTGAGAAGGAAGCTTGCAGACAAAGGATTGCGCCCGTTCCTGATATATCCAGCGACCCTGAAAGTGAAGTTCAACGGAACGCTGCATCACTTTAAGAATGCTGAGGACGCCGGAAAGTTTCTACTGGAAGTGGATCATGCTCCGCTCTCAACGCCTGCTACGCCGAGCATCTCTGCCTCTTCGTTTCCAAGTGGATGTGACGACCAGGAAAACCCTTCCTTCGGTATTTCAGGGTCTAGTTAATCGGTACAAATCAAACCGGTAAACAAAAAGTCCTCGTCTAAATAGGTCTGATGGGTTATTTACTAGCGTTTCTGATGTTCGTTTTGACTCGGTCTTGGGACGTGCTGCTTTAGATAGCCACAGGCAGTAACACCTTAAATTTGGTTTATTTTTCTCCACCCAAAGAGAGAGAATTCAAGGTCTTGTCTCTTGCGGATGGATTGTAATGTTCTTTGTTCTTTTGTCAATTGTTCTATCGCCAAAGCCTTGAAGTTTTTGTGTAAGTTATTATGTGCTTTCATTATTTTACTGTTTTTAAATTCACGTTTTGATTTTGTGGAGGCCCATCTATATCCTGAATATTTTACGTTATAGCTCCATTTATGAATATACCCCTTAATGTAATGTCGTGGAATGTCCACGGCCTAAACTCGCCGATTAAACGAACGAAGTGCTTAGAATTTCTTAAACGGAAAAAGATCTCAATTGCTTTGATCCAAGAAACACATTTAAAAACGAATGATATTCATAGATTTCAGAATAGATATTATAAATGCATAGTTCATTCCTGTGCCCCAAATAAAACTAAAGGCGTTGCTATTCTGTTTGATAAGAAATTAGCATTAAATATTGATAAATTTGGGAAAGATAGTGAGGGACGCTTATCATATGCTGCTGTAACTGCCCATAATATAAAAATCTGTTTTGTATCAATATATTGCCCTAATATACCCGACTCCAACTTCTTCAATATGGCTTCAGCCACTCTCTTAGATATACCTGAATACTTACTGGTAGTTGGTGGTGACTTCAATCAAGTATGTAATATTAACTTAGACAGATCAGCAAATATTTATTCTGGCTTGGATGCACCTTCCGGGATTAATAGATTTATGACAGAATTGAACATTATTGATGCCTGGCGTTTACGAAATCCCTTAGTGAAAAATTACACCTTTTTCTCTAATAGGCACAAGACATTTTCCAGAATTGACTACATTTTTGTTTCGCCTCAATTAAATAATTTAATCAAATCTGCAGACATTCTTCCTATTATTATTTCAGATCACGCTCCTGTGGTATATACTTTTGAACTTACATGGAAGCCTAGCAAACACGCACACAGATGGCGGTTTAATACAATGTTACTTCAGAACTCAGAGTTCCTGAAACAGTTGAGAGCTAATCTGAAACTGTTTCTAGAAATTAATCTAGAGTCAGCATCATCACCCCAAATACTTTGGGAAACAACCAAATGCTTTATTAGAGGAGAAGCTATCTCATTTGCTTCTAATATGAAGGCGTCCAGAAATTGCAGAATTGTACAATTAGAAAATGAAATTCAACGATTAGAAGCAGATCAAAAGTGACAGTTCTCTGACCAAAAACAGACATTTCTTTTAACTTTAAAATTTTAATTAAATAACCTACTGAAATCGAAGGCAGAATTCTCTATCCTCCGCTCAAGAGTGACTTATTATAGTCAAAGTGAAAGCTCAAGCAGACTTTTAGCTGCAAAAATAAAACAAAATGAATCATTTTCCATCATCAACGCAATTGAAACCCCATTAGGATCTGTTACCTATGATGCAGAGGAAATTAATGATACTTTTAGACTTTTCTATTCAAATCTTTATGAATCCAAAGCATTCTTTGACCCGACTGTCCTTAAATTATATCTTTCAAAGCTTAATTTACCCTCCCTGTCCAAGGAAGAAGCAGAATTTCTTGATAAATCTCCCACTATTACAGAACTAAAAGATGCACTGTCTTCAATGAAAAGGGGCAAATCCCCAGGACTAGATGGTTTTCCTCCGGAGCTATTCCTGGAATTGTGGGATTGTATTGGTCCACTTCTTCTAAATTCAATCAACTATGCTCTTAGCACTGGTTCATTTCATCGTGAGCAAAATACATCACTTATTTCTGTGATGCTAAAGAAGGGCAAGTCTCCTCTGAAGTGCGGTAGTTACAGGCCAATATCTTTAATTTCAACAGAGTTGAAGCTTTTTGCTAAACTTCTAGTTAAAAGACTTGAATTATATGTATGCAAATTAATTCATTTTGATCAATCTGGATTTTTAAGAGGGAGACTTGCATCTGATAATATTAGACGTCTTCTGCATATTATACATGCTTCTGAAATTGATACTCAACCTGCAGCGGTCTTTAGTTTAGATGCACAAAAGGCCTTTGATCGGGTCAGTTGGGAATATCTTTGGTTAGTTCTAGAGGAATTTGGCTTCGGAAAAACATTCATATCTATGGTCAAAACACTCTATACTAACCCTTATGCAGTAGTATCAACAGGTAACATTCTGTCAAAGTCATTGCCTTTGCATCGTGGCACCCGCCAGGGCTGCCCACTATCCCCTCTACTTTTTGCATTGTCATTAGAACCACTAGCACAATCGATTCGACTTGATTCTCGGATATCACCCATAGTCATACAAGGAACTCAGCATAAAATTTCTCTTTATGCAGATGACATACTCTTATATTTTACTAATATACATGTCTCCTTACCTCAAATAATAAAAGTATTCTCCCAGTTTAATAAATTCTCTGGCTATAAAATAAACTGGGATAAATCCCTTCTTTTTCCATTGAATGCCTCTGCAAAATGCCTTCCATTACCACCTATTCCTCATATCCAGTGGCATGACACAGCATTTACATATTTAGGGTTAAAAATAACAAATTTGCCGAATATATCACGCATAAATTATGATAAACTTAAACTTGAAATCTTCGCAGATATGCAGAGATGGTCCAATCTCAAAATGTCACTACAAGGTAGAATTTCAATAATAAAAATGAATGTTTTGGGTAGGTTAAATTTTCTTTTTTCTATGATTCCTTTAGCTCCACCTGTAAAATATTTTGAGGAGCTGCAGTCTCGAATCTCTAATTTTATTTGGGATGGTAAAAAACCCGTATCCGTCTTAGTACTCTTCAGCGGATGAAATTGTCTGGTGGTCTTGCACTGCCTGGCTTTAAATTGTATTATTGGTCCTTTCAGGTGAAATCACTTACAAATTGGTGTGACAAACACTCTGTACTTCCCTGGCGTCAGATAGAACAAGAAATTGTAAGACCACATAGAATTGAAGATCTGTTATTTGCAGGACTTAGAACCTAAATCTGCACATGAGATGTTCGGGCCAATTATAGGTAACTCTCTACAGGTTTGGTCAGCTGTTCAGAATCAAATGGGCTGCACTACTAAACTCTGTGATCGCTCCCCTATATGGCACAATTATAATCTATTGCAGAAGCATGGCCCATATTTCAACACAAGTTGGGCCTCTAAAGGAGTTTACACTTTGCAGGATCTATATGGACAAAATGGCTTAAAATCATTTCAGGTCCTTAAAGAAAAATACTCTCTTCCTGGATTTTCCTGGTTTTTGTACTTGCAACTAAGGTCAGCTATCAAAGCTCATGGAGTTCCCTGGGACTCTCCCCTCTGTGCTCATCCGCTGAGTCTCTGGATTTATCCAGGAACACCGTGCAGCGGACTGGTGTCTAAAATATATGCACAGTTAATCACAAAACGTGATAAACCCCTGGGAGTGATAAAATCGTGGAATCATGACCTCAAAGAGAGACACATGGAACTGGGACAATGTATGGAACAATCTGTTTTTGTCATCAAAGAATCCTGCACACCAATTAATCCATTTTAAGTTTGTGCAGAAATTGTACCATTCCCCATACTGACGTTTTAAAATGAAGCTTATAGATAACCCAAATTTTGAAAAATGTGATTTGAATACGGTTGGCACTTACTTGCATGTCTTCTGGGACTGCCCAGATGTCTCTAACCTTTGGTCTCAAGTGGCAGCTTTTCTTGAAGATATATTAGAGTTCCCAATTCCTAAACGGCTTACTTTATTTTTATTTAATGATGACTCATCACTTATTATTGGTACTAAATTGGCTTCTAAGAAAATTATATTTGCAGGTTTAACTGCTGCAAAAAAGACCATCATTCATTCTTGGTTTTCTTCTGGATCCCCATCAATAAAAGAATGGTATAATTACTTCAGAGATATTGTTCTTATAGAAAGATCACTGGCTGTCATTCATAAAGCACGAAGTTCAACTTTGGATGTTTGGAACAAAGTTATTGTCGCTCTTTTGAAACCACCTGTTTTTCCTCAGGTTTAATGCATAATTTAAATGGGTCTTAACAATGCCACAAATTGCATTGCATTTTATTTATTTTGCATCTATTAGTATTATTATTTATTTTTCAAGGCTTTGGCAACTGTAAATAGTTTTAATTTTGATGTTTATATACTTGATGTATAATAACATAAAATGTATATATCATATGGTAGTGAAATAAACTGATAATCACAAAAAATAAATGTGAATGGAATATAACTATTTCCATCTTGGATTATTTTGTTTACTGAGCTTGTGTCAGTGCATAATGGGATTACTTTCTCAGTTAAGGAATTGAGCCAAAATAAGATCTTAACTGGCTGGAGTCGAGAGTGAGCCTGCGATTACTTCAGATGCCATCTAGATAGACGACTAACTAGGTTTTCTAAAAGAACAGTAACTGAATATGTGTTAATCTTTCAAGTAAATGATCAATTTCACTGAATCCTCTGGTGGTCTTTGGTCATTTTATGTTTTGACATTTTGAAAATGTACTACTTAATCTAAATTGTCTGAAACTTGGTGACTTTTGTGGCACTTGCTATATGAACAAAAAAAATCATGAACATGATTCAAAACAGCTAAATGGTTTAAACAATAGTCTGCCATTGAAAATAAAGAGCAATTTTGCGGAGTACAATCTACAATTGGGCTACAGGAGTCATTGATAATATGTAAACATACAGTACATCTCCAAATGCAATACACAGCCCTGTATGTATATTAATATAGAGCTATACAGGCATCTAGTGGTGACATCATGATATTACATAAGATTTCCTTTATTTCTCCCATCAAATGTCTTCAATCAGCCTTCCATGCAGTGGATTTTAAATACCTTTGCTCTATTTTTAACCTAATTGAAATTCTGTAAAATATCAGATGGTAGGAGATATTTATATATGGTATATGGTAGGAGACAATGTTCACCTCTAAAAAAAAATTTTATATTATTTTAGAGGTGAACATTGTCTCCTACCATAAAATATTAAATATTTAACATTAATTTAAGAAAGAAATAATCAGCGGTAAAAACAGGCTGAAGACACCACGAGAGTTACAATGATCCTCATCCAGTTGAGGCTGCAGTGTGTTATGAGCACGGTTTGTTTCTTTACTTGTCTATGGTTTGTTTGATATTTTACAGATACACCACTGGGCAATAGAGAGCAGAATGAGACCTGGAACAAGAATACATCACAACCAAAACCTGGTGGACGCAAGAGGTGTGTGTGTGTGTGTGTGTGTGTGTGTGTGTGTGTGTGTGTGTGTGTGTGTGTGTGTGTGTGTGTGTTTGTGTGCCCATTATGTGTTCTTTCATTGATTTATGTATTCATACACAAGCTGCAATGTGTGCTTTAAAGTTTAAATGATTTTATGTTTGTGATTTTTGTTGAATTCATCCTCATGGCTGAAGCGTAGTGATTCCGAGCGTGTGTGTGTGTGTGTGAGATGAGGGCTGAACACTGCATGTGACTCTTCATCCTCAGGTTTGACTCTATAGAGAACATTGGGCCAAATCCATCATCCTCACCTTCATTCACAGACACACAAACACCTCCATCACCAAACAGGTACAGCACAGTTCCTCTGACCCTAGCAAAATACACACGAGTCAAATGATCACTTGTTTCTCCCCAGCCCAGATCAGATGTGATTGTAAGTGAAATCATTAATTCTATAATTTGATCATGTCAACAATATAGAAAGGCCCATTCTGCTCTGCAAATATCAGCATTGATAAACCCATTTAAGTCGACCACTAGTTTTGATGCTGCCATCTTTGGTTACTGACAACAGTCCTGTTTTTATTGAATGACTTTAGATTATAAGTTTGCTCTTGTTGTTTGTGTGTGTGTGTGTGTGTGTGTGTGTGTGTGTGTGTAGGTCTGTCAGTGGGAAGAAACTGTGTTCAAGTTGTGGTCACCCACTTGGCAAAGGTGCCGCCATGATCATAGAGACTCTCAGCCTTTACTTCCACATTCAGTGCTTTAAGGTATGAGTACCTAAAACAACTGGAAAAGTACAGATGCAAGTATATTGTTATCACACCAACAACGATAACTATAACTATAAAGTTTTAATAGTTGTTCTAACTCTGAGAGAATAGTAGAGTCCACAGCACAGATTTAACGATAACGACACTGGAATCACTTTCAGAAGGATGTTTTTCCAGCTAATGAACGGAAAGATTTTCCAGGTGGACCATCAGGATTTCTGGCTCATTTTAGACGTTTGGCTTCCATCTAGTTTTACAGTTATGATCAGCTGTATGAGCTGTATGAGGAGAACACCGACAGAAATGGGATCTTCGCAGAGAGACCAATCTAGTTCGAGTGTAACTAAACAAGCCAATGTACATTGGCATGCGATAATTGCGCCATATAATGAGCAGCAGGTGCAATGCATCTTTGCATTTCGCTTCAGAGTCGAGCACGCTGATGCTCTTTTTCGAGAATTCTTTCTGGGAAGAAGACCACTCACCGTTTTGGTGTCACGGCGCACTGCAGCGGAGATTGCGTCAGAGCAAAAACAGCTGTTTTCACAGCTCTGAGCATTGGTTTTGGTTTGAGTGGCTCAGCGGGCTGCACTATTTTCCCGCTGTTGGCCGCGGACATCCCCCTGTGCGCTTCAGCTCTACAAAGAGCAGTTTTCCCTAACAGAGCTAGCACCCGTGTATTTCTGGATGCGATGGCTATTTGGCTCCGGTTGACGATCATTGTCTCTCGTGTTTGGGCATTCAGCATGCTGAGGCGGCTTTCCTGGGTGCATCATGTTCTCACTGTTCTGTCCATCACGGTGCTGCGATCGAGACTTGAATACCTCAAATGAGGTATATTCCCTTTGTCTATTCCCCGATCTAATTGCATTGGTGATCTGAGGGTTACAGTGTTGGCTTCCCCGCCGAGACCACCTCCTCGGGCCCAACACTCACACCGAAAACTGCAGGCCCTTCACAAGGTCCCGTTCAAGATGCAAAAGCAGAAACACATTTTTGAATGCATCCGTCCCCGAGATTGGTTTGCAGCGATCGACCTGTCCAGTCGGTGTTGAGCTGCTTGAACTCGTTAAAATGCAGAATAGCAGCCCCAATGAAACTTTTTCAGAGGCTCCTGGGGCATATGGCATCCGCAGCCGCAGTAATGCCACTCAGGTTGCTTCATATGAGGCCGCTTCAGCACTGGCTTTATGGCCGGGTCCTGAGATGGGCTTGGCAGAGGGGCACGTACCGGGTGCACGTCACCCCGCACTGTCGCCAAACCTTCAGCCCATGATCGGACCCTTCATTTCTACAGGTAGGTGTTCCCCTAGAACAAGTTTCCAGGCATGCTGTGGTCTTCATGGATGCCTCCAACACCGGCTGGGGGGCAACGTAAAACGGGCATGTAGTCTCGGGTCTGTGGACGGAGCCCCAGCTGCATTCGCATGTTAACTGTCTTGAGCTGCTAGCAGTACAACTTGAACTCAGCTGCTTGAAGGTGCCGCTTCGTGGCAAACATGTACTGGTCCGCACAGACAGCTCTGCGACTGTAGCGTACATCAACCGACAAGGTGGTCTACGTTCCCGCAGCATGTCGCAACTCACCCGCCATCTCCTCCTATTGAGTCAAAAGCATCTAAGGTCGCTTTGTGCCATTCCCATCCCAGGCGTGCTCAATCGTGCAGCCGACGAGTTCTCCCGACAGCCTATGCTTCCAGGAGAGTGGCGACTCCATTTCCAGGTGGTCTATCTGATTTGGAGGCGCTTTGGGGGCCACACAGGTAGATCCGTTTGCTTCCCCGGACACGTCGCATTGCCAGTTGTTGTTCTCCCTGACTGACAGAACCCTTGGCACAGATGCACTGGCACACAGCTGGCCCTGGGGCCTCTGCAAGTGTGTGTTTAACCCACTGAGCCTTCTTGCACAGACCCTCCCTTGTTCAAAGTGAGGGAGGATGAGAAGCAGGTCCTGCTAGTTGCACCCTATTGGCCCAACCAGACCTGGTTCTCAAACCTCATGCTCCTCGCAACAGCCCGTCCCTGGCCCATTCCTGCATCCAGGCCGCTGGAAACTCTATGTCTGGTCCCTGGACAGGACGCGGAGGCGTCTCTATGCGTTGAAGTGGAACCTGTTCGTTGAGTGTTGAGTCCCACCGGGAAGACCCCTGAAGACCTCCTTCCTGCAAGATGGGTTGGAGCGAAGGCTGTCTCCCTCCACCCTCAAAGTGAATGTCGCCACTATTGCCGCGCATCATTATGCAGTTGAAGGTAAGTCATTGAGAAAGCATGACCTGATCGTCCAACCTGATCTCACGGCAATTCGTAACAATTCAACGAGGTGGCTAATTTGTACAAATTCATATGACCTCACTCGTACGAATTAGTAGGCCCAGATATGTGCCCAAGGTTCCTACCGCGCCATTCAGGGACCAGGTAGTGAACCTGCAAGTGCTGCCTTCGAATGAGGCAGACCCAGCCCTGGCTTTTCTCTGTCCTGTCCGCTTCTTGCAGTTCTACGTGGACAGAACGCAAAGCTTTAGGACCTCAGACCAGCTCTTCGTCTGTTACTTAGACCAGTAGAAGGGAAAGGCTGTCTCCAAGCAGAGGTTGGCCCACTGGATAGTGGATGCTATTGACTTGGCGTACCAATCCCAAGGCATGCCTTGCCCGTTCAGGTTGTGAGCACACTCAACTAGAAGTGCTATTTCCTCCTGGGCAGCTTCAGCCCGCAGACATTTGTAGAGCTGCGGGCTGGGCGACACCCAACACGTTCGCTAGATTCTATAGCCTTTGTGTAGAGCCGGTGTCCTCCCTTATACTCGCCCTAAGTGGCCAGTAGCGCAGGGAACCCCCTCAAGTGTCGGCTAATTGTGCCATTCTCGCCAGGTGGGCCAGACACATGCGTTTATTGCTCCAGCAAGTTACCAGGAAACGGCTAACCCTGTTGAGTTCCTTCGTCACCCCTACGGCAGTCAGACGTTGCGGAGCGTCTGACGCCAGGCCCAACACTCATATGCATTGAGGAGCCTGTGTTAGGCTGGGTCCCTGCGGCGACCCCATATGTGTTTTCTTACACGGTCCGGATACCTTCCTGTCGGCTAGCCAGTGTCTTTCCCTTGGCAGAGCCTTCTCTGTCAGTCCACATTCCCCCTAGACTTAGGCTGGAACCACCCCAGAGACTTCCATATGTTGTACTACCCTGCTTGGCTAGTCCATATGTGTATTCTCCACACGTTACCTCCCTCCAAGCAGGATGTGGCTTCCGCAGCGTTCCCTTTCCCCTGGAAATGGCACGCTTTCCCAGTGTTATCCAATGTTCTCACTGAGTGGGTCATGCGGAACATCAGTGGTTGATACTCCCCGCATAAGCTTCTGGCCCCAACAGAGGGAGAGGAGTGAGGCTTATGCAGGGCACTGGAAGGGTCGACAGCATGGCATTTTGAGTAGGGATCCCATTTCTGTCGGTCTCCTCCGGCATACGTAGGATACGAATGAAAGGGATGAATGAAAGGGAATGTCTCTGTTACGTATGGTAACCCTTGTTCCCTGAAGGAGGGAACTGAGACGTACGCCTCATGTTGCTGTACCACCGCATGGCAGCCGGGTCTCTGTCTCGGATCCTCAGCGTAAACCAAAGATGCGTTGCAGCTGCTGCTCATTATATACCCACACTGCGTGATAGAAGCAGCTGGCACAATTATCATTTTCCAATGTGCATTGGCTCGTTTCGTTACACTTGAAGTAGATTGGTCTCTCTGTGAAGATCCAATTTCTGTCGGTCTCCTCCAACATATGCCTCGTTCAGGGAACGAAGGTTACCATACGTAACCCTGACGTTTTCTATGTGAATATATAGTAAAGTGTAATTTATTCCTGTGATCAAAGCTGAATTTTCAGCATTATTACTCCAGTCTTTCAGTGTCACATGATCCTTCAGAAATCACTCTCAGTGTATTCCTTTATGAAGGAAGTGATGACATTTGAAGGTTGAAAATAACAGATTGCTGGATGGAGCAGGTTGAAGCAATGAGAACATTTTCTTTACAGTGTTTGTGTGTGTTTTCATCCTCTGAAGTGTTTTTCTCTCTCTGTCAGTGTGGGATCTGTAAGGGCCAGCTGGGCGACACCAGCACAGGAACAGATGTGCGGATCAGGAACGGTCTGCTGAACTGCCATCAGTGCTATATCCGCTCCCGCTGTGAGTTACACACGCTCGCTCCACTCTTTCTCTCTATCCATTCTGACATTCCTTCAGTGCAGCAGATGAGGAAAAGTCATGACATATCCGCAAGTACATGATTAATGTATGATGTATTGAATTCAGAGTTCAGATCATTGTTAATGTCTCATTATCTTTTTGTCTTCCTCTTGTCTTTTAGCTGCTGGTCAGCCCACCACCCTATGAACTCATTGATTGTAGGAGCAAAAGAAATCTACCCATAATTCTTCACAATCTTCACGTATGTGAATACAAGCACATTTAAAATCAAACCACTTCAACTTCTTCAAATCCAACACGGCTGCAGTGAAAACCACGCTTCTGGCTGAACTGACAGTGTTTTAGCTGAAAAGTGCGTTCTCTTGATGACATGTGGACGATTGGAGTCACCTATAGATCATTAACACTAATGAGGAATTCCTGCTATGACTCCACTTCGCTTTAAATTTGTCTGAATTCATTCATCCTCATGCTGCAAACGCATCTAGTTTTAAAATGTTTCTTACATCAGAGTATTCTATTAAATCTGGCTTGATTTGCTCTTCAACTACAGCTGAACATTCAGAGTGATGGCTTTTTAATAGTTATTTTTCTGTGTGGATTAAAACACCAAAATCTGTCCAAACTATCACGAGAATTCCTGTCTGCAAGTTATATTGTCTTCATTTTCAAAACATAACATGTTAGCATTCATAGTGCCTCGTGATAAAAGAAAGCCTGTAATCATGGGAACACAGTCACTGTAATCATTCTATGAACTATATGGAGGAAATTATGTATTTTTATACATAAAAAGTAAATTTGAGCTGATAAAAATGCAAATGCATGTGAACTGACTGCTGGTTAAGACAACAGACATATTCATACATTAATGCTTTGGGAAGTTGTGCCTTAGGAGAGATGCGACGTCTACGAGAAAGTGTTTGATGCAAAGACTGTTTCTACGCTCATATGAAAAATGGAATATATTTTTGCTCATTTATGATCTTATGGATCAAGTTGCACCTTGCTCTTTGAAATAATGGAGTGTTTGCCTAAATATCTCAGTTTTGCCCTTTTCACAGCACATTGTACATCTTTTTTCCTAGCAATAGTATTATGCAAAATTTAAATGTCTTGCCAAAACTACAATACTTTTCTGATTTTTTCCCCCCCTTAAATCCAAAATGTGTTTTGGCTATAAAGAGACCTAAACCTGGTTTTGGAAAAACTCACATAAATATGTATATAAAATAGCTATCTTATTTTAGTTTAATTTTGAAGATGATTGAATTGAACACATGGCAGAGCAATACAAATATAAAATGTTCATGAGCTGCTCATCATAACACACTCATTGGCTATTGTAACTTGTGTTTTATACGGAGCCTCTAAAAGGACACAGGGATGAATATGAGATGGGAGGAAACATAATGTTAATGCTTTTTCATTCTCTTGCAAATGTTTGTGTTGCCCCAAGAAATTTTTGAGTTTTGGGGAACGCAAACATTTGCGAGAGAACGCAGAAGCATTTAAATAAACATGTCCCTTTAGTGGCTCCGTAGTTTTATGCCTACCAACGTTAACACATTCATAATGTGTACCCGAACAGAAGGGTGAAAGGAAGGCTTTTATGATTGTGGAAAACAGTTTGACCACGTTGGCTGTTTAATCTTCTGTCATGATTTATTTAGCCCGCGTTTCTGTGCTTCGGGTCTGGTCATGTATTTTATGTTTATTTCATCATAACTTTAGATTGACACAGGGCCGAGGCGTTTGCCAGGCAAGTTATATGTTGTTTAGGAGGGAAATAGTTACCTTGGAAAATATATATTACATCTAAGGTATATTTATTGTGTTATTCAAATCCCAAATCTATACTATCCAAATATAGATTAATTTGATGTTCAGATGCAACGGCTTTACAATATACTGTATGTTTATAAATAAAATGTTAAAAAATGTAATCGTCTATATTTCTTCGTTTCTACAGCATGTTTTGAATCAGATTGTAATAATGGTTAAAATAATGCGTAATGTATCAATATAATGCAATTGCAGCACGTGCAAAAGAAAACAGGATCAGACTGAAGTGCAAAGTGATTTGAAGATTGGTCTCATGGCAGTATTCGAGTTATTATTTTAAAGGGGTCATATAATGCCATTTTTGTACAAGCTAATATGATTCTTTAGGGTCTAAATTAAAAGTTTGTAATATACTTTAATTAAAAATTCTCATTAGTATTGTAAGAAAACACTAATTTTACCTGGTCAAAAACAGCTCTGTTTTCAGCACGCCGTTTCAGTGCATGTGTCTTTAAATGATAATGAGCTTTGCTCACCCCGCCCCTCTGTTCTGTGCGTACACCGTTTGTAACACAATAACCACGCGTTGTTCATTATAAACCTGGGATTATGAATTATATTGAGAACGTCGTACATGGAAAACATGCTGTAATGTACCCTGAGTGTAAACCTTAGATGCATTAATCGTGAAGCCTGCAGCAAGGTTTGCAAATTTCGCAAAGATTAATATAAATACTAATATAAAGGTTAATAAAACATTACACTCACATCTTCTGGAGGTTCAGCAGGAACACGTTGGTACCGATCCGTTTTTTCTGGTTTGTGAAGCTGTCTGGTGTGAAATGATTCGCATAAACATGAAAGCATGGACGATCGTGGGGAATCCCCGTGAGGGAATCCCCGCGTCAATCCTTTGGGCATATCGCTTCAAAAACAAAACTCAGCCACTGCATCTATAACGGCTCAGATTTAGGAACATCCAAATGACTGCTGTGTTCCTTATTACATCTAAGAACAGAACACCACAATCGCTTAGACGCCATTCTGCTCCAGCATATCAACAATGGCGGACTACTATGACGATGGCTGTCACAGCTTGCTCAGGGCGGGTCTTGTGTTGAAGCACGGCTGTCAATCACAATCGCGGGAGGGGCGTACGATCTTATGACGTCACAATATCGAACGGCTTGATTTCAGAGATGGTCAAACATATAAGGAGATTAAAACAAAACCACTGGATGGTTTTTAATCATGATAGGATGGTTGTGTACAGGCACTGCCAACAGACATTTCAGTGCAATCAACTTGTAAAAGTGCATGTACCATTATATGACCCCTTTAATGTAATTATATAAAAAATATATTGTTTATGCATCTAATGTAATCAAGCTGTACATACTTTCTGTGAAAAAGGCTTTTCCTACCATCAGAGCAATTCAAGTGAAGTTCGCAGTAAATGTTCTCATTTTACCACCTACTGCATACTTCTGCATATAGCTACATACTTCTCATTATTCCACTTCGTACATTTACATATAGCAACCTGCAAACTCTCATAGATTGTACAAATATATTAAATAACAGTATGTTTTAAGTCAAAGTTCCCAAATGACACAATTTTTTCTTTCTTAAAAAGAGTTTCAAGCTACTACTGTTAAATTCATATGTACTGAACATTTTGTAAATGACTAGTATTTGCAATATTATTTCTTGTTGCAGGTCCTCTTTTTTTTTTTTTTTTTTTTTTTTTACTGTTGAGAAATCTGTTATGCTCATAACTTCCTTAATTTGACCACACTTTCTCAATCAGTGGTCATCTCTGGCTGTCCAGACTGTTGAGCAATAATTCACGACTTACTGCACGAACAAAAGGTTAATGCACGTCATTATTGGTTAAAGAGGTTGTTAGTTCTTGTTATAGTTCTGTTATGTTAAATTATGACTATGTGATGAAGACATTTCCAACATTATTTTTGTGGCAAAAGTATGCATCTCATATTTTCAGTATGGGATGAACTAGTACTGTGGTTACTTAGCATTGGATAGCTTATATATTTTTTTTTTATTTAGAAAGTTTGAGCTTTTATATTTTTATATTTTTTAATCCATTTATATTTTAATAAATTATCAAAAATGATACTGTAGTAGCATGCAATTAAGTATCTGGAAAAAGAAATGCTGGGAATTACTGGAAAATGTAAGAATTATTTTGTTAAATTGTCGTGACGGTTAATTGAATACTGTGCTCTTTGATATTTATCTGGGTGGATGAGAAAAGATCTTGACGGCCTCCAGCTTTTGCTCCCCTTATGGCAACGTATGTCCCTTTATCATCAGACTAAACCTGAATAATTTACACAGATATAGTCAATGAACAGCAGGTATCAAAACAGACATCGGAATACAGAGATTCATATTTCACTGAAAAAGAAAATTATCTGTTATCAAAAGACAGTGGTCATGGAACAGAAATGAAGAAAAAAAGGACTAGGGATCTTTACTTACATTTACTAACTTAAATAGTTAAAATGGTGTACAAATTCAGACTTTATGGCTATATTATTAAATTGTTGCTCACTGACATGAACATCAACAGTAGGAGGAATGAAACTGCTGTTTGTCTTATGCAGGATCTGTCCTCTTATCTGCCTCCTGGACACAAACTTTAGGTTACTTACATAAACCAGGTTCTCTGATAAAATGAATGAGGTATCTCACTATGGGAACCTCCTCAGGCGTTATGAATCCAAGCTCCAATAAGCTTTAGCAAAAGGAGCTTTAAATCAATACTCTCTATAGGCTCAAAAAGAGGCTGAGGCAACGTGTTCAAGCCCACAGACAAATCTCACTGAAATCACAAATCAGTGGCTTTGAAACCCAGTTCATATGCAGCGCACCTCTCATAAACCTTTGTATGAGTGGGTCTTGGCCAGAAAACTTATGCCGAAAGAGATCTACGACAGCTCAACCGAATCGCTCCCACAATTGGCTCACCTCCTGGAATGGAGACTCCGATCTCCATACAGAGGATTCCCACTGGACACGAGGGCCATCCCAGCATTCATTATTCCTGAGATATGCATTACCCATAATTAATGAAAACACAATCAGTTTGCACAAAATGTTTTAGTGCCATAAACACGGTTAACAGTTCTAGGAAGTTTGTGTTCTGAAGCGAGACGGGACATTTCCCCTTCGCTATTCTGCCCTCGTACACTGCACCCCAACATGTGAGCAACGATTCCGACTGCACCACTTTCCTCAGAGAAACCTAAGCATAGTCCTTGATTCGATGAATGAGCGGATTCTCCAATAACTTTGCACATGCAAAGTGACAAATCAATCACTGTTGTGGTTGAGGTGGTGCTTCAGATGCAAGTGCTGCACTGCTGTCCAGTGTTGAAACTCTCAAATTCACAACAGTTCCATTGTAATGACAGAGACAGTTGAGGCCATAAGCACCAGATGACATAAACATAGTCTGAATGGGACCTTTCTCCCTTTCTGAAAAAAGAATAGACAGCCATGAATTGACCTGATGCACTCCTCTGACAGAAACACTTGATACAGGTCTGAGTTTAGTCTGAGACCGAAGTATATTATCTCCTGTCTGGGTACCAGCAGCTT
Organism: Leucaspius delineatus; assembly: GCA_023718395.1. NCBI lineage: Eukaryota > Metazoa > Chordata > Actinopteri > Cypriniformes > Leuciscidae > Leucaspius > Leucaspius delineatus. The sequence continues at coordinate 2,442,423 of CM043367.1, read as the reverse complement.
TTAGTCTTGTTTATTTTAAAGCCTAAGCTCTCCTAAATGAGACACTAGAACCTTTGCATTCATCTTCACTTGCTGCTGTGACTGAGGGCAGAGGAGCAATCAAAATAAGCTGATACTTTGAGACCCGCAATTCTCAAAGTAAAAAAATCTCAAAATATGCCTGATGTACAAAACTCTTAAGAGATGCTTGGCCCATAACGGAAGTGCCGGTAGGACTAGAGTATCTGCTAGGGGAGATTTGGTACCGCAGTATAGAAAAACAGCCTTTGGTCAAAAAGCTTTTTCGGTTAGAGTAGTGGGGATATGGAATTCCTTACCCATAAACATCCGAAGCATTGATAGCTTCACAGTTTTTAAAACCAAGCTTAAATACTGACTACTATCAGAACAAATCTGCAACCACTAATGACTGTGTTGTAAAGTCTTTTTTTTACATACTGATTTTGTAAATCTTACATTCCTGGACATATGTATTGTGATGTTTTATGTGCTGTATATGTAATAGTGTATTTTTACCTACCCAGGGACAGCAGATCTAAATGAGCTGTTAGCTAACTCTGGTGCAATTACTCTTAAAGGTGAACTAAGTAACTTTTTTATCTTAACCGAACAGCTTCGGAGTCATTGGAATGGTTATATGACTGTTTTCGGGTTGAATGGTGGTCTTCTCGCACCCCTCGAGCGCCTGTGGGACTGGCCCGGCCGCAGCATCAGGAAGTATCGCGTGATATCAGGTCTCGCGATGTAACAAACTGCTTTACGGCACTGCACACATATACTATCTACACATTTATATGCTAGCCTTCTGTGTATTATACATACCTCAGTGGACATGGCTCCGTGCGTTCGCCGGGTTCTTTAAAAACAAATGCACATGACCAGTGGGAGTTTTGACGACAGTGTTGTCAAATATCTATTCCGAAGCTGTAGGGGGAGCTCTATAGAGAAACCCGCGAGCAAAAAGCGAGAAAACAGCGAAGAAGTCGGCAAAGCTGCATAATGCAGCTTTAATTGTCCCTGTAAAAATCAACAATAAAGTAAAGTAAAGTAAATCGAAGATGGTAAGAATGCACGGGGTCTAGATCAGAGTCCTGCACGCAGGCGGGTACCCGCGAGTATTCGTTGGGCGACCCGCTAATATTTGATGCAACAGGTGGCATATTGTGTGTGGTGCGGTGTGGCTGTGGGTCGGACGCGCAGTAGGCACGGGCGGATTTCGTGTCCAATCGCCAAAACTATTTCAGCTCAATTCTGTGCATTTGACAGCTGCTTTCAAATGGTCCCGTGTTTATTTGTGTTCACGCTCTGTCTGAAGACCGTTAAAGGCTTCAATTTACAGCATGATTTGCAGCGCTGAATGTTGTAGCCAATCGCGCTGCATCTGATTGAAAGCTGTAGTGATTATCGTAAAGGGAGCCCGCTTTTTGTATTTCATTTAGCTATTCACAATTTGAATAAAAGTTTTAGCCTATTTTTCGTGCTGCTACAAAGAGGACCCGCGGCCAGGTAAACACTGCTGAGTTTCAGAAGAGACAACTGCGTTTAAATGCAGAGTGAATCTGCTAAAATATTTACTAGCTTTAAGCTTAGTTAAATAGGCCTACTAAAACATTTGCTCTTTTATTTTACTTGTGTTGTTTAATGCAATGTTTAATTAATTGTATTGACTCAGAATGCCTAATGTTGGTTTTATTGTGTTATAGGCCTATGATAAAATTATTTTTGTCTAACGTTAATGTTACCTCATGTAGGAGATGCGGGTCCGGTTCAGGTTGCGGTTTTTATGTCAAATGGGTCGGGTCGGGTCGGGTACGGACTAAAATTAGTGTTTCTGTCGGATATCAGGTGTTTTGTTAATAAGTGCGGGTGCGCGGCAGGTTCGGGTTTATCAAACAGGACCCGTGCAGGACTCTGGTCTAGATACTACTTTGGATGTGACTAGCCTATCGAACCCCATATTAGGTGCAAGGCAATTAGGTGGTTGTCAGATGGCATAGTCGCGGAACAAAACCCAGCTGTTCCATTCCGATTAGAACATCAAGCAGGTTCTCCACACTCAGTGACGCACCCACTGAGAATGATGTTGAAAGTGCCGTAAATAGAAACACCAGCCACAATAGTCACATGTTTACCGGGAGCCAGAGTGCCTGACATCAAAGCTAAAAGTGCTGGCTAATGCTACACTTATATACTCTAAGATTATTATTAACATCGGCACTAATTATCTCACCAGTCGGAGATCACTAAAATTAACATTAAAGAGGTGTGTGAACTTGCAAGTAAGATGTCAGGCACTGTAATTTGCTCTGGCCCCCTTCCTGTTCGCAGGAGTGATGAGATAGTTAGTAGATTGTCCTCACTCAATGGCTGGCTGTCTAAGTGGTGTCCGCAAAATAATATAGACAGGGCCGGAGTGGGGCCACTTTTCAGCCCGGGAGTTTCAGGCCCAAGACCGGCCCACTTTTTCCATGGTGGAATTCCAAATTAGCACTTTTTTTTAATTGGATAAATGAAGCAACAGTTCAGCTCGTACTATTGTGTAGTTTGTATTAATACCATGGGTTAACAAATGATGTAAAGGTTAAATAATAATTCACTTAGACTTTATAAGAAGCATAAGAAGCAATTGCAACTTTTTCACACAATTCTGACTTTATATTTCGCAATTCTGACTTTATAACACGCAATTGCGACTTTATTTCACGCAATTCTGACTTATATCTCACAATTCTGACTCTATATCTTGAAGTTCTGACTTTATAAGCAATTGCGACTTTATATCACGCAATTCTGACTTTATATCTCACAATTCTGACTCCATATCTTGCAGTTCTGACTTCATTTTTCGCAATTCTGACTTTATAACACGTTTTATGACTTTATATCACACAATTCTGACTCTATATTTTGCCGTTCTGACTTTATAAGCAATTGCGACTTTATTTCACGCAGTTCTGACTTTATATATTGCAATTCTGACTTTATAATAAGCAATCGCAACTTTATTTCACACAATTCTGACTTTATATCTCGCAATTCTGACTTTATAACACACAATTGGGACTTGATTTCACGCAATTCTGACTCTATATCTCACAATTCTGACTCTATATCTTGAAGTTCTGACTTTATAAGCAATTGCGACTTTATATCACGCAATTCTGACTTTATATCTCACAATTCTGACTCCATATCTTGCAGTTCTGACTTCATTTTTCGCAATTCTGACTTTATAACACGTTTTATGACTTTATATCACACAATTCTGACTCTATATCTTGCCGTTCTGACTTTATAAGCAATTGCGACTTTATTTCACGCAGTTCTGACTTTATATATTGCAATTCTGACTTTATAATAAGCAATCGCAACTTTATTTCACACAATTCTGACTTTATATCTCGCAATTCTGACTTTATAACACACAATTGCGACTTTATATCACGCAATTCTGACTCTATATCTCACAATTCTTTATAACACGCAATTGCGACTTTATTTCAGGCAATTCTGACTTTATATCTCACAATTCTGACTTTATAACATGCAATTGCGACTTTATTTAAGGCAATTCTGACTTTATATCACGCAATTGCGACTTTATTTCACGCAATTATGACTTTATATCTCGCAATTCTGATTTTTTTTTCTCATGTAAACTCGCAATTGTGAGATAAAAAGTCGCAATTATATTTTAAAATGTTTTATTCTGTGGCGGAAACAAAGCTTCCATACCTCATGGCCTCTTCCTCCCATCCATCCTCCCTGACGCGTACCGTTACGGCCGGCCCAGCTATCAGTAGGCGCAGGCGGTGCCGCGGTAGCCTCCCTGAGAAAATGTTTTGAAAAGACGGGCTATGGACCCAACCATTTCTATAGGAGGGGAGGGGAGAACTCCCTCACATGGTACAACCCATGCGGAGTTGTGCGCTGCGGTGTCAGAATGCGGAACGTTTGTAGCCTAATGTAACTGATGTGTCACATTGAAATGTGAAAAAAAAAAGAAAAAAAAAACATTTTTGCTCGACCGGCCCACAAGTGAAGCGGCCCACCGGGAATACTCCCGATTCTCCCGATTACCCACTCCGGGCCTGAATATAGAATTCATAGACAATTGGAAAAGTGTTTGGGGCAGACCTGACCTGTTGAAAAGAGATGGTATTCATCCCTCCTGGGATGGTGCTGCTCTTCTCTCTAGTAATATGGCACATAGTCTTAGAGCTCAAACATGACAATCTGGGGCTCAGGTCAGGAAGCAGACAGACTGGCTAAACCGACCGTCTGCTAGCGGCCTCGCGTCACCCAGGTCAGATAAATCCCATCACATAGAGCCTCTTTCACCTAGCTATCATCATATAGAGACTGTGTCAGTTCCTCAAATTAGTAATTATTATTTTTTATTGATGTTCAACAAATAAAAACACAGATATAATGATAAAGCTCTGGTTGCTGAATATTCAATCCCTTACTTCAAAAGCCCTTATTGTTAATGATATGATTTCAGATAATAACCTAGATGTGCTGTGTTTGACAGAAACCTGGCTAAATCCAGATGATTACATTACTTTAAATGAGTCCACCCCGCAAGATTACTGTTATAAAAATGAGCCTCATCTGAAAGGCAAAGGGGGAGGAGTTGCTGTCATTTATAGTAATATTCCCAGTATTACTCAGAGGTCTAGTTTCAAGTATAATTATTTTGAAGTGTTGGTGCTTTATGTAACATCATCTAGTGTAAGTGATAAATCACATTTGAGATGTGTGCTGGCTACTGTGTACAGGGCAGCGTACAGACTTTATCAAAGAATTTGCTGATATTTCTATCAGAATTAGTACTGGCTGCAGACAAAATATTAATTGTTGGTGATTTTAGTATACAAGTAAAAAGACGCATTGGGATTGGCATTTACAGACATACTAAACTCTATTTACTCTATTGAGTCAGACAACACGTGTCAGGACCCACTCATTGTCATAATCATGCTTTAGATCTAATATTAGGCTTGTTTGAGATGAGCAAAATCTGCGGAGAATCAATCACCCGTGATCACAGTGAGATGGATACCAGTTAGATGGTGAGTTAGAAATGTGTCCGAGTGTGGTCCGCCTTGCTCTGATGTCGTGCTGGCGTACTGCATGTCTAAAACTCTAGCACAGCGAGGCGGATGTGTCGGATTCTGTAGTTTCTCTCCACTGACTGATGATCAAAAGCATGATGGGAAACTACTGACGACACAGCTTAAAGCTCATTGGTTTAAACAGCCATAATGTATTGATCTCTTTTAAAATTTTTGATTTTAAAACTGTGATATCATGTTTTTATGTGTATAAATTATGTGTGAATATTCCCAAACTCTCTGACAATGCGATCAGTAAATGGGTTATTTGAATGTTGTCATATTTATAAATATATATATATATATATATATATATATATATATAAATTATTGATAAACACGTCTATTGAATGGTAATAATATATTGTTCATTATATTTATTTTCATATAAAAGCAACAGAACTTAAATTGCATCCAGTTTATCATCAACACCGTGCACGATGATGTGAATCCCACAATCTCTGTCTTTGATCTCGCATGTGTGTGATCCACTACTAGAAAAGAGAACTGTCCGTCTTGCCTGTGCATTTTTCACTTCTCCTCTCACTGCAGCGCCTACTCTCGCCTACATTTCAGGCTAGGCGAGGCGCATCTCACACAAGCCTATTGTCACATGGCCATTGAAATTTTACAGCAGAACGATGGCATCTCAAATCATTATCTAGTCTCTTGTACTTCATTTCGCCAGTAAAGATGGCTTTATAAATAATCATCATGATCAGTTTCTTCTACTCGCTATCCCAGATAGCTTAGAAGAAATTAAAGCTTTAGCGTAAAGTTCTGCCAGGAAGACTCAATGTTAAGTCACTCATTACTTTCTGGTCTATCCAATCACTATCTAATACTTGGAGTATAAAAGATTGTTACTTACACATGTTTGAGTTTGCAGATGATGACGCAAACATTCACCTCCATCCTCCCCACCACCACCAGGATGGTCCCTGCCCATACCTCCCCTTGATCTTCAGGCAGGATATGCAGAGTCCGCTGCCTTCTGAATGTGAACTACGGACAGGGCCTGTAGTTGTAGATGGAAAATCTTTACCATCCGATATTTTTGTTTGCATTTTCTGGTCTATTAATTAATAAATGTCATTGTGATATCATCTCGAGACTATTGAGTCTCTCTTTTCTAGCACTTTAGACACAGTTGCTCCTTGAGCTTAAAGAAGAGTGTTGTTGCAAACAGAAAGGCCTTAAAAACTGCTAGATCTGCTTACTTTTCGACTCTCTCAGAAGAGTACAAACACAACCCTAGGTATTTATTTGATACAATGGCTAAATTAACAAGAAATAAAGCTTCAACTTCTGATGTTTCCAAACAGCACAGCAGTAATGACTTTATGAATTTCTTTACTTGCAACATTAATACTATTAATAAGAAAATTATAACCATACAACCATCTACTACTGTATCGCATCAGATGTCATGCTATAGACTTGTAAAGGCCACCCATTGGCCCAACGACGGTATACAACGGTGTGGGAGAAGATATAATGCGTGTATGTCTTTTCAGCGCTCCAGTGAAGTTCATTTTATTTATTAGAATTTAGTTTCAATATTACTTTAGCTCTACGCTTAATCTAACTCCAGTGATAATCAAATTTAGATTGTGTTTCTTATCAGAAAATAATCATAAATATTGGCTTTGATTTAATTTAGATCTTTGATTATTCCCATACTTTCAATTATTCATTCATTAAAGGACCCGGTATCGCTTTGAGACGTCACATCGTGAATGTGCGCTCACGATCACAAACTAACCAGTTCTGAAATAGTCAGAGGGTGCAGTGCAACTATTTTACCCTTAAGCAGTCGCTCTCTGCTGACTCATGACAAACGGTGTAATTTGAAGAGATTTGCGGAAACACCAGACAACACATTAATCTACTAGAAATAATGATTTCCGAATAATGCAGAATAATTCAAATATAACATTTTATTTGTCAGGTAAAATGTATCATGCCAATTACACAAGTAAATGATTAAAAGCCATTTCAGAAATAATAAATACATGACTCAATGTATCTAAATTACTCAAAGATGAGTCTAAGAGTAAGAAATGTATACCTGACAGAGACACGCAGTGGTGTGTGAGTGTGTAAACCTCGGGAAGACACTGACACCGCACTGCATGGGGGTTTTCTGGTTACAGGTTTCCCAAAGACTGCTCTGCCACTTACCCTTATGTACCCAGACCAGAACAAAAGGCTTGTACGCATGGCCGCGGGAAGTAGGGGTGCTGAGGTGCTGCAGCGCCCCCTGACGGCGTCCTGTGTTTTCGCTTTGAAAGATTATGCTTTCTGTGTGAACCGGCACTCCTGAGTGAGTATCATAAGCTAATATGCAGATTTGTGTGCTGTGCTTTTTAAAATGTATCATGAGTTCTGAGTGTTCTCACATAACTCTGTCCTCATTCTGCGCTCGTTAAAATCACAAATGATTTACTTCTAGCTTCTGACCAAGGCTGTATCTCAATACTAGTTTTACTTGATCTTAGTGCTGCGTTCGATACTATAGATCATACAATACTCTTAGATCGACTACAAAATTATACTGGTGTTCAAGGACAAGCATTAAGCTGGTTCAGATCATACTTATCAGACCGCTACCATTTTGTTTATTTAAATGGAGAAAAATCGATCATAACTCCAGTAAACTATGGAGTGCCGCAAGGATCTGTGTTAGGCCCTCTATTATTCTCAATATATGTGATGCCACTTGGAAATATTATAAGGAAACATGGAATTAGTTTCCAATGTTATGCTGATGACACTCAAATCTATATTTCATCACGGCCGGATGAAAACGCTAAATTATCCAAATTGACAGAGTGTATTAAAGATATAAAAGATTGGATGACATGTAATTTTTCTTTTATTAAATCCAGACAAGACAGAGGTACTACTTATCGGTTCAAAAAAACACCCACAAAACCTCTCACAATACAACTTTAACATCGTAGGATGTCCTGTTTCTTTATCCTCTACAGTAAAAGACCTGGGTGTTATACTCGATTGCAACCTGTCTTTCGAAAATCATATTTCATATGTTACAAAAACAGCCTTTTTCCACCTTAGAAACATTGCTAAGCTACGTAATATGCTATCTGTTTCTGATGCAGAAAAGTTAGTTCATGCATTCATGACCTCGAGACTAGATTACTGTAATGCTTTATTAGCCGGTTGTCCTGCATCCTCAATAAACAAGCTACAGTTAGTCCAAAATGCCGCCGCTAGAGTTCTTACTAGATCAAGAAAATATGATCATATAACACCGATTCTGTCGTCTCTACAATGGTTACCTATAAAGTCCCGTATTAACTACAAGGTATTGCTACTGACTTATAAAGCCCTAAACGGCTTAGCTCCAGTCTATTTAACGGATCTTCTATCGCCCTATAATCCATCGCGCTCTTTAAGATCACTAAATTCGAGGCTTTTGGTCATACCTAGGATATCTAGGTCCACCAAAGGAGGGAGAGCATTTTCACATTTAGCTCCAAAACTCTGGAATAGCCTTCCTGATACTGTTCGTTGCTCAGACTCGCTCTCCCAGTTTAAAACTAGAGTAAAGACGCATCTCTTCAGCCAGGCATTCATATAATATTTTTAATCTTACAGTTCAAACTACAATCCGGCCTCTAGTTCATAAACGCCAGAGGAGAACTGGCCCCCGACTGAGCCCGGGTTCTCCCAAGGTTTTTTTTCTCCATTAGGTCACCTGATGGAGTTTTTCGGTTCCTTGCCACTGTTGCCTTTGGCTTGCTCAGTTGGGGATATTTTGAGGATATTTAATTTTATTTTATCAATCAATAAATTCCACTAGAAACAAACCTTGTTGTATTATTTTAATTTAATACTGTGAAGCTGCTTTGATACAATCTGTATTGTGAAAAGCGCTATACAAATATACTTGACTTGACTTGACTTGACTCATTCATTTGTATGTTCATCTTTTTGTTTGGGCTGTTTAATATTAGGATTTTATTTTAAAATCCTCTACCATAGTGTAACCGGCAGAGAAACTGCCGTAGCAAGTTTGTCCTCCTGTTCTCACGAGATAGGTCTGACTGCAGAACCGCAGAACCATACGTCATAGCAGTGTGAGGACGACAGCGCCAGCCTGACAGCCTGATGCCGGAAGTGGGCGGGGTCAAAGTCTGATGCCAGAAGTGGGCGGAGTCAAAGTCTGATGCAGGAAGTGGGCGGGGTCAAAGTCTGATGCCGGAAGTGGGCGCAGCAAGGCATTTAAACGATTTAATTGAAAATGTAATATCTCAAATATGATAAAATATAAGAATTATGTTTTGTCCTATTAACAAAATACAATATACTACACTATTAACAAATGTTAATAGTTTTTTAAAAGTTAAAATTATACTTTATCCATTTTTTTTGTTGAGTCAAATGATTAACAATATAAATTGAACAAAGCTTAAAACAAAAAAAGAATGATATAAAAACAAAGGTTGAGCGTTTGAACATTTGATTTAATTGCTCCAAATGAATAATAGTAATTAAATAAAAATACAAGTCAAGTCAAGTCAAGTCAACTTTATTTATATAGCGCTTTTCACAATACAGATTGTATCAAAGCAGCTTCACAGTATTAAATAAAATAGTACATCAGTGTTTGTTTCTGGTGTAAAACATCCACGTTTGGTAATGCAGATCAATAGCACTGGTGAATCGATTAATCAATTTAAGCATCCCCAACTGAGCAAGCCAAAGGCAACAGTGGCAAGGAACCGAAAAACTCCATCAGGTGACCTAATGGAGAAAAAAAAACCTTGGGAGAACCCAGGCTCAGTCGGGGGCCAGTTCTCCTCTGGCGTTTATGAAGTAGAGACCGGATTTATTACAAAATCGAACTAAATAATAAATAAGTTATACAAAATAAAATCAAACCAAAGAAAATAAATCTTATAAAAGTTATGCAGGCACACATTTAACAATAATACTCAAGTGAAAAATAAATCAAATAAATACAAATTGAGTTAATCCTGAGGCGCTTTTCATCTTTAACTCCAACCCTACTCAAACTTATCCTATTTGTTTGCATGTTTAATGGGATGCATTCATAGATACGAAATATTATTATAACAAAATATAAATACAGAAATATATAATTGTTTGTGTTTTGTTAGCTTAAGTTTCAGTGTGGATTGTTTGTGTAACCTTTAGACGTTAATGAAGATAATTTAATATTTTGTCTAAATCATGCAGAAAACCATCTTATTCCAAAGGGACTACTAATACATATGTGTACCTTGAAATGCAATGCAAGTCGCTTTGGATAAAAGCGTCTGCCAAATGGATAAATGTAAAATAATATCTATTGCCACTGTATATTAAAAAATAACTCCAGATGTTCATACCTCCACGAACAACAGCCTTTTTAAAGTGGATTTTAATGTGATTATTCAATTTGTCTGTTTTGTCTGTTTAAAAATACTGCTATCACAAAAAGGGCAGTGAACATTTCTGCAGCATGTTGTGCATTGCTCCAAAGGTGTTAGCGCTGAACCTCTCGGAATTATGTATATGTTTCTGTAGGTGAAATAAAATACATTAATGCAATTCTCATGGTCAGAAAATTTAACAAATGCTATAAAATACAAGGCTTAACGACAAATTAAATCACAAACCATAAATATGTAACCTAACAAAGTGATACAATCCAACTGTAAAATAACAATACATGATCAAGTGCCATTGTCATAATTCTCACTTAGTTATATTTATTAAGTCAATTCACCTTTATTTTTATAGCACTTTTTACAATACAGATTGTTTCAAAGCAGCTTCACACGGATCATAGGAAAATAATGCAACAAAGTTTGTCTCGGCAGATCTAAAACTAAATAGTGTCACAATCCAGCTTAGTAGGTTGAAGTAGGTTCAGTGTTGATACATTTCTGTTGTAAAAAAGTTATTCATTCAGTTTATTAATCTATATAACGTTACATTAGCCATTCTGGAGAAAACTGTGATGTTATCATCCAGCTCAGTTTAGTTCTCATATAATGGTGTCAATGACAGATCAATAGTATTGTTGAATATTAACTTACAAAATACTTAGATACGTTTTGTATAAGCGTAACGTTAAGTATGTTGTATCCAACAAAGATATAACTTATTTTTAGCTTCTTCTCTTATTCTTTTCCTTGTTCTACCGTGTTAAACATGAACCCCGCCCACTTCCGGCATCAGACTTTGACCCCGCCCACTTCTGGCATCAGACTTTGACCCCGCCCACTTCTGGCATCAGACTTTGACCCCGCCCACTTCCGGCATCAGACTGTCAGGCTGGAGCTGTCGTCCTCACACTGCTATGACGTCTGGTTCTGCGGTTCTACAGTTGGTTATTATTGGTTCTCACCGTATCCCTCTTCCCCTCAGCCACACCCTCTAGTTAGCTTTTGAGTGGCTAGTCATTCATTAGCGTCAATGGCACTTTGTATAAAACCGGCACATCGGGTGGAAAACTAAGTAATCCCTTGGCTCGTACGTCCTCCTTACACTGTGTTCGCTGTGCTGTCGCCTATGAAAGGTATGTGTCAACCAAGGCCGCATTAATGCACAGGCTTACCTGGGCTGAAGCCTGGGCATGAATGTTCAGGTTCATGATGAGCTGAAAAGGTCATATTTTTTTGTAACTTGTCAGGTTTTTTGTCAATCACTCTAATCGCACGTTACATGTCTGCTGATTGAGTGACCCACGTGGCCCCATAAGCCCCGTTCACACAGCCGGCGATTGTGTCGCTGTATGTCGCTAGTCTCTATACTGTGAAGTCGCTTGTGGGCATTGGTAGTGCTGTCGCTCTAATGTTATTGGTAGACTGCTCGTCTGGCCACATCTATACAAAACACCATCACAAGTGATACAACTATATTATTTTAATTTGACTAGGAATTAGGCTCAAAAGAAACAGTATGCTGTTGGGAGAGTGTTTTTATATTACCACAGCAGTGTTCAGTGGCTTAACGATCGATCAATCTACAAATTAAACTCACTCATACTGTCATAAATTACTAAAACGTCATCCGAATTTGACAAATAATCAATTTTCTTGTCCCTAATAGTCAACATAATGCAGAGGAAACTAAAATGAACTGCCGCAGTGCTAAACTTGCATCATAAAACTACAACACTCGAACTATAAATGTATGAATTAAACTCACTGAGACTGTCAACAGTTTCTTTTCCATGCATCATTTTATTATATCCATGTTTGTGTTTAGTTACAGTCAAATCATATAAAACAGTGAAATCGCCCTCAAACTCTTCTGTCTTGCCTGCACTCGAGACGGTGACGGGAGCTGAGCTCCACTGAAAGGCTTCTTTCCTATTGGTTGTCGCTCGCGAAAATCGCTTCTCATTTGCATAAAGTTGAAATTTCTCAACTGTGATGTAGATTACCTAGATATTACACTTTTTTTTAAAATGAGACTCTACAAACCAAGGGAGGGGAGGGCCTACAAAACCTCTCAGCACCGGGGCCTAACATTAGGTTAAGGCGGCTCTGGTGTCAACACTCCATTTCTAATGCAAACATGTTATTTTAGCTAGCTGTGTGTAAAGTGTAACTGTTTGACAACAGATGTCTGACTGTGTACCAGACGCTTCCGGGTAGTATATTGTTGATCTACCGAAGGTCTTGGCTGGAAGACGCTGACGACGTTGAGGTAACATTGGCTGTATGGCTCACAGCAATTCATAGATGCCACCTACGTCACTACAAATAGAACGCCGCCATATTTGCGACCGACTCGCCCGGTATGGCCGCCCAAACTGCCCATTTGAATGAGAGAGAGAGACAGAGATACCTGGAGAAAATTTCTATTTTAGGCTCCGATCCTTATTTTTTACCCCCAGTTTTCTTTAGTCCATTATTATCTGCCCCAGGCTTGCCCCAATTGGCCTTTCATGATATAGAAATACTTAAGTCATAGAGCTTCATAGCGCGCGTTCATGAGAGTCGAGGCGATGTCATGAATGAATCTATCTAATCCGTCCATCAGCACAGCCAGAGACATCAGCCGAATGTCATAAAAGACTGCCATATCTGTCCGAAAGAACAGATGTTCAATTACAGAGAGAAGGTTTAATACACACAAATATCGAAATGAAAGAATATTTCAAGACGAATCTTTTTGAATGATTCGGCTGCGATTAAAAGCTATCAAGAGGTAAGCTCAGTGATTATAATATAACAACTTAAATTGCAGTTTGTTCGTCGCATAAAGCTATCATATGAATAAATAACGATATTAATATAATGGACGAGTCATATTAGATCACTTTTATGATACTTTTGTGATGTTTTTTTTTTGTATTTTATTATTATTATTTTTTTGCGTGACAGCCCCCAGTAGGCTAATGTTACTCATTCACTTCCATTACATCGACAAGAAGAGTCTCCATTAGGCTACATATTCAAAAATGTCCCTTTGTCTTCCACGGAAAGTAAACTTAAGGATTTGCACATGAAGGTGAGTAAATGACGGCAGAATTATCATTTTTGGAAGAACTAGTCCTTTATGCATTTCAATTTTGATTCAATATTGACTAATTTGTTTATTTTAAATTTTATTACAAAAAAATAATAATCTCACCTAATGCTGTAAACATAGAGGGCATTAAATATAATGCAGCTTTTGTTATAATAACAATTATTTAATGGCATAAGTAAAAATATAATAAATATGTAACATAGTGCTCAGCAAAATCTCCTCTATAGCTATTTTTTTCTATTCAATTAGCATGCTATGGTCATAATTAAATGGCTTTCCTGAGGTAAATGCAACGTTATGTGACATAATTGTTCTCCTGCTGTTATATTGACCTCTTTCCGTGGTTGAAAAACACTAATTGGTCGATATTATGTATACTTTCGGTAAGTTGTACTCATCTTTAAATAAAAAGTAACAGATGATCGGTTCACGTGCACTTGAACTGAGGCGCTCAGCGATCTGTCACGTCACATTTACAAGTGCCTAACGTATTTTTGTCTGAATTTCGTAATAAAATTGACGGAAGTATTAAAAGTACCCCTTTGCTCCGCAATTTTTCTGTGCGTGAGAAAATGGATGTGTGGCGTGAGAGCGTGTGAAAAGTGTCAATTGCGTGAGTCTCACGCTCAATGCGTGAGAGTTGGCAGCCCTATTAACCACAAACCAACATGAGACTTCAAGTCTTTTAAATAAATGATTCTCTCTTCTCTCTTCTTTTGGTATAGAATAAAATACCAGTTCAGGGTTCCTCTTTCGGCTGTTGTTGCAGCAACTGCACAACATATTGCAGGCATTACTGAGACCGCTGCGGTCGCAAAGATGGCGGCGCAAAGCTACAGTGACGTCATGTGAATCGAATGAATAGAGTAATGTTCGCCAGGTAACGTGTTTGTATATGTATGTTTATAGTAAGTTGATCTATTCTACAGTACTATAATATGACCATGTTTCACTGTAAATCCTTGGGGTGTGACTAATCAATAACTTTAATGCCTGATGGGCTATTTTGTATGTGAACTATGCTTGTGTGTGATTTCATGTCGGTTTGCATACGAGGGCGGTAACCAGGGAGTCCCATTTCCGTTTATATTGAGTGTTGTATTCCTAGAGGTAAAAGGAAATCTTGGTTATTGTACCTGTATCACCTATCATTGATTGATACTGGTTTAGGTTGTATTTACTGTACATAATGGATTTTAATTGTGTTTGTTTCTCCCTTCAGAAAGATTGTCACTGCTGCTTTGCCTCCTGTAAATTTAATGTAATTGTAGCTCTTGTCTTATTTTGTTTTCTTTATTTTGTTATTTTGTGTGTCAGTAACAGGTGTGGTATTGGCTGCCCCAGTAGTTTGCTGTGGTATGGTGGTAATACTAACATCTAGCTTTGCTTATTCCTGATCCAGCCAGTTAGGTCTAAATAGTAACACCAATCTTTCCTTCTCTCCGGAGAACCAGAGTGTTGAAGCTGTTTCGTGGGCAGGTCGCCGGATTTGAGTCCTCCTCTTCGCACATTGCACCCAGTATTTGTAGTGGTAACGTGCACCTCACTATTTGCAGTGATCACTTTTTGTAGTACCTGTGCCTATGAGTGTGTGTGTGTGTGTGTGTGTGTGTGTGTGTGTGTGTGTGTGTGTGTGAATAGGCAACAGAACCAGCAGCACGGGTGGTGTGTCAGTCTCACTCCTCTTCCAGGACAGGTAACCTCTCCCGAACAGCTGATCCATTGAAACCATTATTTGTTTGCATTTTGATATTCCTGGTGGCAGCCACTACCCCCCTCTGGCTGGCCTATGGGGCCTAATCTGTATCGCCTCACACTATTCTGAGAAACAAACTCCAGACTGCTTTTTACTGAATTATTTGTTAATAAATATTGTCATACTTTTATATTGAAATACCACGACTCTGTCATTACTTCAGTATCTGTGTGTGAGAGCCCTCTTGTCTAAATCAAGGTGTTGGAGGTCTAGCTGAAGTACATCTTGGTGTGAAAGGCCCCAGGTGGCGTAGTCGAGCACCCTAGAGTCAATACCTTTGTCATATGACTCCCGTAGGTCACAATAGCACCGCCCTGCAATATCAAGCCCCGCCCATTAAGCCCCGCCCCCAGCACCCCCCTGACAAAATATGTCCCTGCGGCTATGCTTGTACAAATATGTTTTAGAGTTGTTTTGGGTCTATTCATGTACCCCCCGGGTTAACTTCTGGTTCAAGGGAGAGGGGAGATATCTTGAAGAGACATCACCCAAAGAGGACAGAGTTCTCCTAAGTTTTCAATCTTTCTCATAATATGACAGCAATGAAATTAAGACCATTTTACCAATCGTGCCAAACATAAAAGGGAAGCAACAATAGATTCAAAAGATACATAATATGTAGTATGTAGATCTTCTTAGTGAACTGCTAGTGACTTGAATCAGGGGGAAAGGAAGGGAGGAGGGAGAGGGGGGTGCACAGATAAGGGAGGACAAGGCTCTTTCTTTAAGGTCTTCTCTCCAGGGTGCGTTTTGTTGCTTTATTGTAGGGTGAGTTTTATCTCAGCTTTTGTCTTAGCAGGAAAATCAAGTCTTACAGACTCCTAAAGAAAAATTCCACTCATTCTTTGCTAAAGGAGATCAAGGATTGTCTAAACTTGACAATTCACAAAGGCTTGTGAACTAACCCTTTAACGATAACTGCATGTGAATGAGGAACAGATGTGACTTATCCCAACAGTCTTGGATTTTAGCAGAATATATGAAATATATCTGATATTGATAAATAAAATAAAAAGGCGGAAATGAATTTTGACAATTTATTGTAATAATGACAGACAAAATCAAAAAGTCATCAAAAGAAAATCAAGCAGTCAAAAAGATTTACATTCACGTCTATGAATTATAAACCGGCCTATAGCTTTGTCATAAGCAATAGATTATGAATTCAGGGTAACAGAATGTTACAGTGTCCTTTTTATACATATTACATGTACTTACAACCTATCTCTCACTTTCTCTCTCTCTTTATATATCATTTTACATAACTTAGAATAATTCAGTTTAAAGCAGTCTATGCCTATACAATTCCTATCTATAAAATTGCATATATTTATAGTTGCCAAGAGGGTGGTTCACTCAGTATTATTTACATCATTATGTCTTCTGGGTGTCCTGACCTCTTCTTCTATTATCTGTGAATAAAAACACACTGTTATATCAAACCTCTCATATAGCAATAGCATCATGTGGTCAGAAGACTGATAAACTCTTGAATATATTTCAGATGGTGTATCTGTGACTTTCTGATCACAGATGTTGTAAAGAGTCTCAAATCTCACCAGCTCTCCTTTCACAGATGATCCATAGAAGAATAACAGTAGGAGTAGTTAAAACTGCGATCTCAATGACAAGTATAATCACTACAGCAAAGAGACAGACTCATCAGATAGAGGTTACAGCGCAATACAATAAACAAACTCAAACTGTAAATGATGATAAATGAAACAACAATGACAACAAATGTTCTCAGTATAATGTACTGCAATGTGTTAAAGACATTTCATACCTCTGAGTGATAATCCACCCAAAGTCTTGTTGTCTGGTGAACTGACTAAGAGGAATAAAGAGTTGCATCAGACAGAGATGTAATAGTATAATAATATAGTATCACAAGATAAATATGATTATAGTCCTAAGTAACTGACAAACTGATCTCTTCAGAACAGCATTATTAATATTTACAGACTTACAGAGGAATATTCATACAGCATGTCCAGCATTGAGCTGAATACTGACATTGGCAGACATTTAGTTTTCTTACCCAAGTACGTGACAGTATATCTGACTGAGGTCTTGATTTCAGTTCCTTTAGTAATCTCACATCTCCACTCTGTGTTGTCGTCTTCATTGAGGAGTGTTGTAGTCAGAGAACTGGTACAGTGTTGACGAGAGAATGAGATCTGATATCTGGAGTCTGACTGCAGATTCACATCAGTCTTATTCTTCCAGACCAGCTCAATTCCCTCATCACTGAAGAGATTAACACAACCATATCCTTCATATACATGCAACTGACAGGAGAGAGTGAACGAGCGTCCAGGTCTAATCTCAGTCTGTGTGGATGATGGAGAGACTGAAGCAGAAATCACACAGACATTTATTTCAGTAAACATGTGCGTTTAAAGAGAGAATTATGTTCTTTTATCATATAATGAACAGAAACACTGACCACGAAGAACATGCAGAAAAACATTGCCATCATGTGTCTGTGTATTCAGTTGCCTGCAGGTGTAATGTCCATGATCTTCAGTTGTGGCTTTATAGATGTTCAGAGAGCAGTCAGACCCCAGACTCAGCCTCTCACGTCTCTCTATGTCTGTCTTCTTCATCCCTTCTTCAAATAATATAACTGTCTCTGAACTACGTTCTCTATTATATATCCATGAAGTTGATGTGCAGCCAGGAAGAGCATTGGTACAGGGCAGACTGACGCTCTCTCCATCAGTGCTGACCATATGGAGATATGTGTCTCCACTGGTACCTGAGACAGAGTAGATATGAGTGTTCAGATTGTGCATCAGATACTTTTTCACTCTTAAACACGGCTTACAATTACATTTAACCCGTTGTTGACCACATAAATATCAAAGAAAAGTGGTCTTATATATTCACCAATCCAAATGAAATCATCTTAACATGAAATACTTTTCTATGACAGGATCAAGGATCAAATCTGACAGACTTAAGGACAAACAATGATCATAATCACATTTTAAATATCTTGTGTGACACATGCAGATTCATTTACCTTTGAGAAATGAGCAGAGAACAATCAGCCCCAGCAAACTCTTATCAGCCATTTTCTGTCTCTGTCCGTCTTCATGGTTCATTATTCACTCAGTTCTTCTTTTAAACAGCATCAGTTCCTGTGGTCATAACTTCATGTCATCAGCCTAACGTGTTTAGTCCTGAATCTGCTACAGCTGCTTCTCAATGACACGAAGTGTTGACCTGCATTACATTTAGATGGAAAATCATGTTCATAAAGTTTTATAAAAACTCAGAAGAACAGATAGATAGATAGATAGATAGATAGATAGATAGATAGATAGATAGATAGATAGATAGATAGATAGATAGATAGATAGACAGATAGACAGACAGACAGACAGACAGATAGATAGATAGATAGATAGATAGATAGATAGATAAGGTTTGAAGATAGATAGATAGATAGATAGATAGATAGATAGATAGATAGATAGATAGATAGACAGATAGATAGATAGATAGATAGATAGATAGATAGATAGATAGATAGATAGATAGATAGATAGATAGATAGATAGATAGATAGATAGATAGATAGATAGATAGATAAGGTTTGAAGATAGATAGATAGATAGATAGATAGATAGATAGATAGATAGATAGATAGATAGATAGATAGATAGATAGATAGCAAAGCTTTACAAGATTGTAGATCTTTCCCACACTAAAGCCGTTAAGATCACAGTCGTGTACCAACATCATCTATGTGTTTTCTCTCGCTCAGTTCTAGAGTTATTTTTAGTTTCCAAAAGCCCAGGTCTTCTAGTTCATCAGAACATTGCTTTATTTAAAAATATATATATTAATTTAGCAGAAACTGAGGAAGTTGCTTCAACATTGGCTGATTCATTGGGACTCATCATGGTATTCCAGGACTTACGACATCAGAAACCCTGACCCAGACCACCGTCCCACAGAAAACACCAGCCAGCGGTTCATCGTCGGCAGCCAGTGCAACAGTACCAGGCTTAAGTGCACAACAGGGGAGACAAAGAGCCAAATATTTTAGTAATATATCAGAAAGAGCCATAAACATGGTCATAATTTACATTAGGTGTTTGAAGAAGAGCTCGGTCTTCATATGTTTTGGAAAATTGTAATTCTTGTAGTAGTTTGTAGGGATGGGAGAAGAGACAATAGGAGACGTCAGCTCTGTTTGAGGGATAAGAATACATCATTAATGTGTTTATTGTGGACCGCTGGATGCTGATATCACTGGAGAAAGAGTCATCAGCGGGTGGAGGAGAGCCGAGGCGACTCATCTCAACAGTTCGTGAGCGTCTGAAATGCAGATCTTCTCGTCTTGGTCGTGCATGCTCTGGAAAGCAGGACTGTAGACAGAAATGTTTGGGTCAGTGGGTCAACAAGAGAGAGAGTTAAAAGCAAGAGATCTATACATTATGATTATTATTTGACTGTTTTAATGTTGAATTGTTGAATTCTATAGGGATGCAGAAACTCTAGAAGGCCTTGAGACTGAGAGGAAATATTGAGGATGAGATGGAAGGAAGAGGAAGACACTGAAGAGAGCATTAAATAGAGAGTGGCCAGAGAGTGATTAATAATCAATATATACCTGATCAAAAAGATTTATTCAATGCAGTCCCAGACAGCAACATAGTGTCGGCCCAGATCCGGCCCACATCTGTACTCCACACGGCCCAGATGTGGGCCGACACTATGACCCTCTATCCATATCATCCTTACTGACCCCATCAAAACATCTTTCCTGGGTGATAATGTTGATTATTATGATGTGTTATTAATGATAAGTACAAGATGAGTGGTGCTTAATAATAATAAGAAGAATATATTATTTATTTATGTTCTTATATTCTTCTTATTAACAGGCTACATATTATTGTAATCAACAATGCCTGACAGAATGAACAACACACAGTTACACTACACAGTTGAATACATAGTGTATAGTGTGTGATTGGGACACATCTAAGTGCACTGATGCCCATCTGTGACACACTCCACACACTTGCGCTTCTTCAACACAGAGCGACTGGATCTGGAGCGTTCACTGTCAGGCGTCCAGTGTTGACACGCTTAGAATGCTGCAAACCATATTCTTCTGCAAGAAGTTACGAGTTTCATCTCACCTCATTGTGAATCTTTAGTGTGAACTCGTTATCCATGTTATATTTCATCTGCAGCAACAGTTGAACTTTTATAAATATATGAATTGCACAATAGTAAAAACATGTATTTGGTCATTAAATATGAAATGCATTAATATGCAAAAGTCATGAATGATTCACAGCTGAGCAGCTTTTTTCTTTTTCTCTCCAATAAGGTAGAGAAAATAGTTGAGTATCATAAATGAAATGAAATGTGAAGTGTGTTTATGAGGATTTTGACTGTGATTGACAGGTCGGTTTACAGTGACTGACCCGTCCTGTCTCAGATGAACCCGAAACCCTCAGAGTCTTCAGTCCAGACTTCACTGATGTAATAATATGTGTGTGTGTGTGTGTGTGTGTGTGTATATATATATATATATATATTTGCATAATAAATTCTACATATTCAATGACCAATTTTATAATATTTGTAGATATAAATACTTGGAATTACTTGGTTACTGTCACAGACTGGTTGTGTAAAACACACAAAGACAAAGGAGAATAAGAAAAATAGTCTTTAATGACAGGCTCAGGAGATCAGACATGTTACAGTTACAGTTACAGGCTTAAAGTCTTATTTTACAACCACATTTCCAGACAAGTTGAAAGATTTTGTAAAATGCAATAAAATAATATATGAGTGTCAATTCTCTTTAACCTTTATTAAACTGGAAAATGTACAAAGAAAATATTTCATGTTTCAAATATTATATTTCCTCTGACCAACTAGAGTGTATTTTGTAAATATAAACATGATGGCTGCAACACACTCCAAAAACACTGGGACTGAGGCTGAATAAAAGTGAAAAGATTATAGAATATAGATTTTATTACATATAACTTATTCTTTGTTAACAATTTGTTCAGATTCTCGATCGCACGGGTTTCAGCAGAACTTCAGGTCTTCCTCCTGGCCTCCAGCTTTTGCTCCTCTGATGGCAGCATACGTCACTTTATCCTCAGCCTGAGCCTGAGTGAGCCACACACACAGAGTCAACCACCATGACGGACATTATTACAACACACCGTACTGACTAATGTTTCTAATAATCAGATTTAGCATTGCATATTTAAACACCGCAGTTTCGACATGTCTGCCACTTATGACGTCAGTGTTATGCAGAAATATATTTCCAGTCTATTATTAGGAGAAGTTAAGAGAAGTTAACTGATTATCTGTTAGAAAACATACACAGAAACTGACCAGATTCCTTTACTCACATTGTGTCTTTCAGTAAACTTGCTTCTGGAAATAATGACCTCAGCATAAGCCACGTCATCTGGGTTCTCCTAAACACCAATAGAAACATGTAATGTGCACACAGTAGTGTAACTCATTTTTTTATTATTTTACTGAATAAGAAATATGCTGTATATATTTTACAACTATTGCTCAGTTAAATTATATAGTAGTGTATAGCTGAACCAATGTTGATGGTTCTGATGCGCTGTGGGTCAAATGTGTGTGTGAATCTATGAGCTGTGATCATCAGTGTTGTTCACTAACATGGACATCAGCAGCTGGCGGGGTCACCGGGGTCAAACTGCTGACCGCTGCCTTATCTGACCCTTAACAGAACATCAACATTAGAACAGTTCTTCAGTTAATCATGCACACTGAAACATTTACACAATAAATAATAAATAAATGAGGCTGGTAAGTTTCTGAAAGTCTCTTTCACTCACCAAGCCTGCATTTATTTGATCGAAAACACAGTAAAAACAGTAATATTGAGAAATATTATTATAATGTAAATCAGCTGTTCTCTATGTGAATATCTAGTAAAGTGTAATGTATTCCTGTGATCAAAGCTGAATGTTCAGCATCATTACTCCAGTCTTCAGTGTCACATGATCAATTTAATGCATCCTTGCTGAATAAGTCTTCATTTTCCTAACAGTAGCATAAGCAGTAAACTGGCGAATTACAGTTATCTCATTACTCTTCATTTTACAAATATTTGGGAAGTGAAAGATACAATATAATTTGAGATATAAGTAAAATTATGTATGGAAATGACTCAAGGGCAGATTGTTTTTTAACTTAACTTATGCGATAATGCGTTTTTTAGGGATGATGTCATAACGCACGCTATTTTATCTGTAAACGGCCAATTGGATGGAGACAGTGAATTTCACAATCTTATTTTTAAACGCATATTCACTTTGTCAATAACAAAACAGCACAAAAAGTGGATGGAAACTGGTCGTGACTGAAAACTCACCGGCTCTTTTTCTACAGATGAACCGAAGAGCGATAAGAGCCGTGAGAGTAAGAAGAGCCGCTAGCGTAGCAGTTACAGCAGGAATCACTGCAGGAGAGACTACATGAAGAACAGTCAAACACTGGACACACACTCACACACATTTAACCACTTTTCACAGAATTACTGTGTGATTCTTCCTTCATGCCCTCACAGCAATAAACCAAAGATGTCTTTGTGTGTTATTCGAGGTGGACGAGACAAAGTTTATTCTATTCTGTGAATATGAAATATTAGTACTTATAGAGGTATTAATGTTGACTATCCAACCATCAGTCAGCAGCAATAATCCTATATTAATCATACGTGAAGTGAGACTGAGCACCTTGTGTTGTAGATGGTGTTGCTGGAGGTGAGGTTGTGACCGTGTTTCAGGTCATGTGTCCGTGTTTCAGGTCATGTGTCCGTGTTTCAGGTCATGTGTCCGTGTTTCAGGTCATGTGACAGCGCAGTTGATGTGTTCAGAGGAAAAACAGCAGGAGTTAGTTTAAACACACAGTATAGTAACCTCAGCTCACAGTCCACACTTCTGCTGGTCAAAGGCTTATTTATGTATTTAGTGTTGCTGAAAGCCATCTGCACATTATTACACAAACCCTGATGTTGTTCACTTTGGCTGTTAATTTGGAGGATTTCATCATGACATAATTTAGGAAGGATAAATTAAAGGATCAGTTGAGGTTAAGATATCATGTGGACAATGGGCAAAACACTTTGATTTTAACCAGCCATTTTATTCTCAACTTTAATTGTTTTATATATCTTAGTTGCATAGCTTACCCAAGTACGTGACAGTATATCTGACTGAGGTCTTGATTTCAGTTCCTTTAGTAATCTCACATCTCCACTCTGTGTTGTCGTCTTCATTGAGGAGTGTTGTAGTCAGAGAACTGGTACAGTGTTGACGAGAGAATGAGATCTGATATCTGGAGTCTGACTGCAGATTCACATCAGTCTTATTCTTCCAGACCAGCTCAATTCCCTCATCACTGAAGAGATCAACACAACCATATCCTTCATATACATGCAACTGACAGGAGAGAGTGAACGAGCGTCCAGGTCTAATCTCAGTCTGTGTGGATGATGGAGAGACTGAAGCAGAAATTACACAGACATTTATTTCAGTAAACATGTGAGTAAAGAAAGAGAGAATTATGCTCTTTTATCATATAATGAACAGAAACACTGACCACGAAGAACATGCAGATTAACATTGTCATCATGTGTCTGTGTATTCACATATTGTCTGCAGGTGTAATGTCCATGATCTTCAGTTGTGGCTTTATAGATGTTCAGAGAGCAGTCAGACCCCAGACTCAGTCTCTCACGTCTCTCTATATCTTTCTTCTTTATCCTTTCTTCAAATAATATAACTGTCTCTGAACTACGTTCTCTATTATATATCCATGAAGTTGATGTGCAGTCAGTAAGAGCATTGGTACAGGGCAGACTGACGCTCTCACCATCTCTGCTGAACACACTGAGATATGTGATCTCTCCACTGGTACCTGAGACAGAGTAGATATGAGTGTTCATATAGGGCTTTATTAAATATTTACATTATCAGTGATTTAAAAATGATCCACACTCATTATTTTGGCATAATCTATTCCCTATATTGTAAATATATAGCCTACTGTATTTTATTTCTTCTGATTTAAATTTAAATATATAATTTCTACATTGCTCTGTCATTTTCTGAAGAGGATTAGTTACACCTGTGTCATTTTCTTCAGTTTGAAATTCTTACATAAACTTTATATAAACTGAATTATTTCATTATCAGAGTAAAGCTGATACAAACACAAAACAATGTTTTGTGAGAATAATACAGAATGAGCTAAACACACACTACTATCACACTCCATAGAATGTTAGTAAGAATATAATGAACTTTTTCAACTTCTGCTTTACATTTGATTCTAACTAATTAAACTAAACAATATCTTTAAAACCCAGAGAACCCGTTGTCAGTTTCACAGGTGTTTTCTACAGGTTCGCTTACCTGTGAGCAGCGAGCAGAGGATCATCAGTCCCAGCATGTCTACACGACACATGTCATCCATCTGTCTGTCAGTCTTCCTCTTTCCATCATTATAGTGACTCTCCGGCCGTCCTCTGTGAGGTCACTTCCTGTGATATGTGGTAAAACATTGTGATGCAATAAAGATAATGTAGCATTCAACTACTCTGTCTTTTTGTGGGTTGTTATATGCCACTGACTTCTGCAATAGACATAAAGCCAAGCCTGTGTGAGCATGTGGTGAAAAGCCACCAAACTACATATACAGGCTATTTAAAGTTAGAGCAATGATTGATAAAGTTTCCTAGAATGCTGGTAGATGTTAGATGTTGTTTTTATGTACAGTGTGGTTTATTTATTCTCCTGTGCTCCTGAGTAATAAAAAATAGACTTATTCTAGTATTATTTCCCATTTGTGTGTGTTGCGTACCATTCAGCGTGACAGAACACCGAACCCTCAAAAGACTGGAAATGAGAAGAAAGGTGGACTTGCCGTTCAGGTCTTCTCCTCTTAGAACAAGGGAGCGTTCCCTCGAGGACCACACAAGGGATTTATTAAAAAGGCCCATTGTAAATTTTGTATTGAGTCTGTGAGACTTGCTCTGGCAATCAGCCAATGTCAGAGCACGCTGTCAAAGCAGCAAGGTGAAGACACTAGGCTCCGCCCATCTCCAGCAGGTGCATTGATTAGCATTAGTAGTAAATAGCTCTGCATGGGGTGAGTGTAGCAAACGGACTCTATAGCTGTGTCCCAATGTGAAGGCCGCGGACTTCAAATTATGCAGCCTATGCGTTCTCCGAAGGACACACCATGTAGCCTCTGTTGCATCATTGAATCATTATTTTCAGAAGCGGATAGAGTACACAGCTTCATTACTTGAGTAAAAGTACAGATACCGCTTGCTAAATTTTACTCAAGTACAAGTAAAAGTACTACAGTCAGATGTCTACTTAAGTAGAAGTACTGAAGTACTTGTTTTTAAAAGTACTTGAGTATCAAGAGTACAAGAGTACATTTTCTAAATATTACTACTGCCATAGTGCACATTTATGTACAGAAATGTTAATGTTAAATGTTAATACCTTGGAGAATGTAAAGGAATTGAAAGTAAAATCAAGTCATTTTCATCTGTTTACCATGTTGCTTTATTTAAAGTGTAAGTTGCAGGTTAAATTTTTCACGAAGATAATGCAATGTGTTTATTAAACATAAAGATAAGAACCGCCCACCATTGTTTTTTTATACCAAAATGCTGATATAATATGAAAAGTTGGCACTTTTAACAGTGGTTTTAACCGCTCCCGCTCCCTTCCACTAGATGGGGCGTGACGTCATACGAGGACGCTAGCAGCTATAGATGCCTTACATAACTGCAGAAAAGTTGGTTGTATGTTTTATTTGATAAAAAAAAAATTATGGAATAACTCCATTGTAAACATACTCGTGTTTGCTGACTTCAAGGGGACCGTGATCCTGCCTGAAATGAGAATAAGCTATTCGCAAAACAAACGGGTTCAGGCACGTCAGGTCAGCCGGTTGCGGGTCGAGCTGCTCCACTAAACTAAACGCGTTCACCTCACGGCAGCACACTCTCTCCACTGCTGATAGCCCACACAAACACAGTGATGGGGACATCGATCTCTCTTTTTCTTTTCTGACAATAAACATCGCTAATTAAATCGTGAGAAATTGATAACGCGTGGATTGAGGAAGGGTATTACATGACGTTTGAGGCGGCGATGAGACTAGCTATTGATGCCTGTGCAGTGTGTGCATCTCTAACGTTACAGCTCTGATTTGGACTGACTTACTGTAAGTAAATAATGTATTCAGTCGTTGTCCCTCCTTGCTATTCTACATGACGGCAATATTTTGAAAAGACTTGCTTGTTCCGTTATATTATCCGGGTTAAGTTTGCACCAGGCTAGACTATAACGTAGCTAACGTTACTCACCAGGGGCCTCATTTATAAAACTTTGCGTATGATTTGCGTCATAAGTGGTGTACGGATGAAACATAGGACGTGCGTACGCACAGAAATATTCGGATTTATAAAACCATGCGCACGCACATCCTACGCAGTTTTCCCTTAATAAATCACAATCAATTCTAAATGTAGCGCAGCTTTTGCGGCTTCATGTCACGCCCATAGTTGCCCATAAATAGTCCGTGAAACGCCCACAAGTTAATATTCATCGATTGCGAAATCATGGCAAACACAGAGGAAAACCAAGAAACGTAACTTCACTCACGTCATTATGCATTGTGATGGCATCATGGCATTTTATTACCATCCATTTGATTGCATCTGACAAGCTACAGATGTGTTATTATGAGGATGAATTGCATAACATGCCAATATGATTGCAGAACATAGTTCACTTTTCTTTTAGCAAATATGTGTTAATTTGCATTTCTGTTCTAATCTTCGTTTGATTTTGTTTGTTTTACACTGCAGATCGATCAAACGGGTGTTCGTGTCGGCTGTTAATTGTAAGACTTGCTTTGTGAAGTCATGTTATTTATGAGAGGCAGTAGGCTATTGCCATTTATTTTACACAATGGTCTACAGTTTCACACACTTTCACGTGTTTCTTCCAACTGCCGACGGTGTCGCCATTTCTCATTTCACCTGTTTTTGTGCGTACGCCTGGGTCAGACCTTGGGTCTGGGTCAGACCACATTTTCCCGTCAAGTTTGCTTTTTATAAATACCAATTATTGCGTAGAGAGCGGCGTACGCCTTCTTTTGTGCGTACGCAACGTTTATAAATGAGGCCCCAGGACTCTTGGCCAACCCTCCACTAATTCTCCTCACACCAAGCATTAATAACTCTTTGAGTGCCATGGCTCCCCTCTCTCACGCCTGACCAGTTAAAAATTGTAGGGCTGTGGTCCATACAGAATTTGATGGTTTCCCACATCCTCAGTCGTTCTCCAGATAGCCATAATACAGTAGGAATCTAGCAGAGTATGGGTTGCGAGTTCCTCTTGTGACGTCATCACCCAGTAACTGAAAAAACACGCTACCGTTGAAGAAACCCCAATAAATGTTATTTTAACGCATTTTAAGACAGAAATAATTAAATATATACATATAGAGCACTTTAATTTACACATTAATTGGCTGTGGTGGTTAACCTGCAACTTACACTTTAACATTTCTCACTTGCCCACAAGGCAATAGCACAATGGCAACACTCTGACAAACCTCTGCTAGAGTTTTAATGGATGTTTTGCACCCACATTTGAACCTGACTGTGTTAAACACACCGCATACTCAAGAACATCAACGCAAATGCTCAGCTTACATTAATGTGTAATATCAGAAAAGAAAATTCAGCTAACAATTGTGTGTACATGTGAGTTTCTCTTTTTTTCATCAATCAAATCACAGGGTTCCAGACTGCGACCATTTTTTGAGAATGTGCAAGTTAAAATTTGATGTGGTCGCATTTGTGCGAGTGCATGGTCAGGTAGCCTATACTCAGTTAAATTCATGCATGAATTTTCCTGCATTGAACTTGTTTTAGCGCCCGCCAAAGTGAATTTTTGTCCTGCCAAAGTCTTATTTGATCGGCGTGAGTAGCGTAGATGAACTGCTGCGCTTGTGACAGGGCGCATGTGTATGAGGCACCGGACTGGACAAAAGCGAAACGAACTGCGCGAACTGACAATGCGCGAGAGAGACCGAGTGTGTCTGCGCGCGCGACCGGCTCTCTCACTCTCTGCTCGTTCTTTCAGTTAAACATGCGCCCTGTCTCAAGCACCGCAGTTCATCTACATTACTCACCGATCAAATAAGAGTTTGGCCGAACAAAAATTCACTTAGGCGGGCGCTAAAACAAGTTCAATTTTGGTAAACACAGCAAACACTTGAAGCAAAAACTATCATTAACTTGTTCAGATAATTGAAATAGTCTGGCGAGGTGGGGCCACGGGTTGGCACATTCCCGGGATAGCCATCCATGGTTTCGTCTCTTATCTAATCTGACCATGGAGTTGACTTTGGCGGAAAGCTGAATGTGATTGCTGATAGGCTTTCACAATCAGTGGCGCCTGCACAATCCAATCACGTTTGAGAGGGAAACAAATTGAGGGTTTCCGAGATTTTTCTTTTTTTAGAAGAAGAAGAAGTAACGGGTTCTTACGGTTATGGACAGAAATGTAGTGGAGTAAAATGTACTTGAGTAAAGTCATGAGTACTCCCCAAAAATGATACTCGAGTAAAGTTCAGGGCTGCGTTCTCCGATAACGTTGTCTCTTAGCGCGCTACGAAGACTCAAAAGGTACACCTTAACTACAGGTATACCTTTCCTACGTGTGTTCTCCGAACTATACCTTAGGATGTTGCTTAAGGTAAACCTTCTTAAGTTCGACCTTAGCAGGCGCTGTCCATGGTGGAGGCGCTGAATAGGTTGATATCGATGCCTCGATGATCGATTGTGCGCTCTTTCCTTCACAGCGGTATAGGTAAAGTATTGAGAAAACAATGTTCTTTATAAAAAAGCGTTTTAGAAATAGTAAAAACTGCATTTATCGGGGCTCATTGAAATATGTACATGCAGAAATAAATATGAGTATGTGTTTATAATTTAGCAAGTGTGCAATCCCAAACCCTTACGGCCATAAGTGTGTTAATGTTCTCCACAACGTATGCTGATTATCCACCAGCCATGTAGTTGACATACACTAACTGGCTCCGCGGACGGCGCCGTCTTTGATTTAAAACAAGTACTCGCTGTCTCGCTGCCATAGCTATAAAGTTTGTGTCATCTTTCTTTATATAGACTCCTAAGCCTTTTCTGTCAAATGGTTCGCCAGCTGATGTGCCTTAGGATAGTAATTAAAAAAGCTAACAACCATTAGTGTATGGAAACTTTATTAATGAAAACACTTCCATACACTGGGTGTAGGCTATAACAACTTAAGTATTTTATGTGTAAAATTTTAAAGTAAAGTAAAAATGTAATTTTAATACTAAATCAGATTTTATATTAAATGTTCATATAAAATTGTCTATGTGTAATTAAACTGCGATGTAAAAAAGCTTTTTGCGTAGTGGTGGCCACTAGCGGTATGAACTGTCAGCAGCGATAAGGTATAGCTAAGAGCACTCCAGACCAACCTTACGAACGTATGACTTACAGAAGGTATACTTAACTAAGAAGGTTTCGGAAACCACGTATTAACGATAAGGTACTTCTTAAGGTACAACTTAAGAACGACGTAGCGTTAAAGGGCATGTTGCAGGTTAGAGTACCCAGTGAGCCAATATATAGAAAAATAATGTAGGAACTAGATTTAGATATAAACATATACTAATAAAACGCTATTTAGGCATCTGGAGTCGTTTTTGTGAGGAAAATTTTACTTCCGCATTTGAAAACCGCCGAACCAGAAGTGACGTCACATGAGGTAGAGCGGTCAAAGTAAACAATGGATCGCAATGACAGCTCGGAAAGCTGGAGGAATTGTAGCCTAAATATTTACTCGTATGATATATATAATTCATATTTAATTGATATATATGATGATATCCTATAATTATGAGCCTGATATGAAGCCAAGTGAGCAGGACAGGCCAGGTTTAGACAGAACAACGGTGAGTTGTGGTGTGAGGAGAACAGGGCGAGAGAACAGTGTTAGCTTTAGCCGACGATATGTAGCCTATAACACTATGCTCAGATCACAATTGTACTAGGGCTGGGTACCCAGTTCGATACTTTTAGGTACCGACCGAATTGCCTCGATAGGCCTACTATCGAGTATCGAAAAAATGACATGTTGTTCGGTTCCAGATTTCGATACCTTAGGAGTTAACTCGTCAACGTCAGTGCTCAAACAAATACATATGAAATGCACAACGACACACATAAAGCTGCTCACGCACATACACGCAAACTCTACACACACGAGACGCGCGGAACTCTTTGCGCACATACTCATATGAGAGGCGCGCGAGCACACACACAAACTCGCGCACATACTCAATGAGACGCGAGCACACACACAAACTCTCCGCGCACATATTCATATGAGACGCGAGCACACACATAATACCTTAAAGATGGGGAAAGGTCGATCAAAAGTGTACATTTCTCCAGGCTCGATGCCAACAGCGCGCGATGCAGTATTTGCGGTAAAATAATTGCCGCAAAGACCGGTACCGCGACAGATATGATGAAGCCCTTGACAGTGCACGGAGTAAACATAAGAGCAGAAAGTTGCTCCGCCTTCGACTGGTAAATGAAGAGATACCTTGTTGATCACTCTGACAGTGTTAATATTGCAATAAATAATAACCTACTGAATGTAGTCTACACTGCCGTTCAAAAATGTGTTGGTTAGTCAGAATTTTTTTTCCAGTAAGAATGCATTAAAGTGATCAAAGGTGACATTAAAACGTGTAATGTTACTAAATATTTCGTTTTTAAATAAATGCTGTTCTTTTGACATTTCTATTCATCAAAGAATCATGAAAAATTTTATCATAGTTTCCAAAATATTAAGCAGCAAACTGTTTTCATATTTCTGTAGGATCCTGTGACACTGAAGTAATGATTTTGAAAATTCAGCTTTGACATCACAGGAATAAATTACATTTTGAAATATATTCAAATAAGATTTTAAATTGTAATACTACTGTATTTCACAATATTACAAGTTTTACTGTATTTAAAAAAAAATCAGCTTTGGTGAGCATGAGCTCTTTATAAAACATTTTTTGTTCCTTTGTGCTTTTTTTGTTCCTTTGTGCACTGGCTAAAGAGCATGAGTCAAACTGAAAAAATAAAACCAAAGTTTTTTTGAGGTAATGTGTTATGTAATCTTGTTAAAATGGATTTCATAAAATTGGTATCGAAAAAAGTATCGTTAGGAACCGGTATCGAAACTGAGGTATCGAAATTGGCACCGGATCGAAAGATTTTGAACGATACCCTGCCCTAAATTGTACAGATTATTATCATCATGTATCAGGCAATAGCAAAGTTTAGACCCTTACCTGCATGTGTTGTGTGTGTCAGCCATTAGGAGACAGTTTCCAGAGGAAGAGGGACTTAATAAAGGCTTTGAATTAAGCCATTTGGTGACGATGAATAAAAAAAATGATCACAATCACAACTGTCTTACTGTATAAAAACTTTATATCTAGAAACAGCCAACACAAACATTAAAGTCGGTTTGTACAGATTGAAAATGAATTAGAACATAATATTTATAATAATTAAATAATATTTATAATAATAAAAAGTGTCGGCTGCAGACTAATAGCAAACACATAAATGCATTACATTACAAGTTTATGTAGGATATGTTAATGAATTAAATTAAGACAAGGCACATTTTGTAAAACAGATCGTCATGTTTCCCGCTGGCGGCCGAACCACATGCTGACGACGGGCCGTCACCGGGCGACCCGATGAAGGAGCCGGGACAGTGTGCACATATCGCCGGGATTATAATCATTCGGTCTATAGTGAACGCTACACACTACCGCGTTTTTCAAAGCAGAAGTGAAGTGCCGTCTCTTACCCGGCACAAAACGCACACAGGCACGGAAGATCGCACCGTCTTTTTTCTTATTCGGAAACCTGTGGACTCGATGTCCTGACAGGCCATAATTCACAATCATTTACCACGACGATGATTAATTGAAATACAATAAGCACCGAAAACACAGTGAATCATGACCGCTCCAACTGAACACCAACCTATCTGCACTGAGCGCGAACGCAGAGCCAAACGACTACCTCATGTGACGTCATATGACGCGATGGTGAAAAAAAGCGCTTTTTCAACACGGTCAAAGAAACGGTCACGTTTTCTATTGAATTTGCGCCCTTATGTCTTGCAAAACAATTTTTAATCCTGCATTTACTTTTCATATGGTATTTTCATACAAGGTTATATTAATAATAAAAAAAAAAACCTGCACCATGGGCTTTAAGGTAGTTTCGGAGAACGCAGCCCAGATCTCTCAAAATTGTACTTAAGTACTGTACTCAAGTAAATGTAGGCCTACTCCGTTACTGTCCGGCTCTGCTTGTTTTCCTGTTATCACTGAAAAGCTGCTTTAAAACAATCTGTATTGTGAAGTGCTTTAAAGGTGACTTGACTTGAAGTGATTTCTAATTGTAGGAAGGAAGATCCAGCAGGAGGTGCTGTTTAAAAGCCTATACTATTTTTTATTTTTTATTTTTTTAAATCAATGAATAATAATAATAATAATAATAAAAGTGATTGTTCATTAGTAAATAGAAAAAAAATAATATATCTTAACTGATATGATGAATTGTGTTTTTCAATTTAGCATGAATTAGAAGTAGTGTTGAGTTGTGTTATATAGCTCTCTTATTCTCCCAGCGGGTGTAATAACAGTCTGAGTCAGCAGAGGGCGCTCTAGCTCCACTCAAACACTGCACCGGCCCCACCCTTCTCAGATGCTAGTGTGTGTGTCTCATACACAGAGAAAACTGAGCTATACTTATTCCTCTTCTTCCCTGTCTCTCACATTAATGGTTGGATGACGCAACCACAAGAATTAAACGTAATAATCTGTCCAGTCATCATCAGTGATACATCCTCACACACACACACACACACACACACACACACACACTGGACCTCAGTTCAGCAGCTACAATACAAGCTAAACTCATCACTGCAAAAAATAAACATTCTTCATCCAAACCATGAGTTATAATTAAGCATGCATGTTCTCCCCGTTGTACCTGAAATCACAGATGAAATGAAAATGTAAGCTATACATAAAGATACTAAATGCTTCCATTTAAATATATCAAAATAAAATCAAGATAATGTGTGGGGGAAAAACAACTTGCCATTCAGTTAACGCAATTAACGCAATCACCATTAGACTGAGTTTACCTGGACGCTCTGAATGCGAGGAACTGCTCAGAAACTTGAGTTTTCATTTCCCGGCTCACTCTGAGAAAGAAAGAAAGAAAGAAAGAAAGAAAGAAAGAAAGAAAGAAAGAAAGAAAGAAAGAAAGAAAGAAAGAAAGAAAGAAAATAAATTACACTATAAGGTATGTTATACTAGCTAATTATCTGTCTTAATATTTTTTGATGGAAATTAAATAACATTTGTCAGAAATTATTATTGTTTTCCCCTTCAACAAGCAGAATCCACCGTAACTTTATTACCTTATCTGACTTCCAGAACTTCTGGAAACGACTTAATCGACTTTTTTTTTTTTTTTTTTTTTTTTTTTTTATTTGTGTCATTAAGTCGCAGTCGTGCTCTATATTTCCCTGCAGGAACAGAATCAGGAGCCGTTCTCTCACAGCGACCAGCGCTCGGGTTTCAGGGCCTGAACTGTTGAAAGATTGCTTTGAAATGACAAAAATAACAAACTTACATTTATTTAGATACAGATTACATTTGAATTGTTTTAAATAGCCTACTTTAAAATAGAAAGTAGTATTTTTTGTTTAAAATATCTGAAATAATGCCCACCCCGACCTGAAGGTGTGAAGTGTGTGTGATTAAGACACTGCATATTTCATTTATGACAAATTTGTGCTATAATTCAGATCTGAATTGATCTTTGTAAATGACTGTCAAACGCTTTGATGTGAATCAGAAGAATCAGCTCTAACGAAATGTTGCATTCAGAGAGCATATAGGATATGGATATAAGGATATGGATATAAGGATATGGATATAAGGATATGGATATAAGGATATGGATATAAGGATATGGATATAAGGATATGGATATAAGGATATGGATATAAGGATATGTAGTTGAAATCGATTTCTGGTCGCGTTTTCTAAAACAATCGTATTCTTAATTAGATTTAAAAAGCGGTAGTTTTAATGAATAAGATGACTTATCACTGTTGTGAATGAAGTTACACCGACACGTAATACTCTTACCATGGTTACACTTTATGTGGCATATATTATGAATTTAATATAGGATCTTTAGAATTTATTTAGGTTTATTAAATGATTAATGTTATTTAATTTGCCAAATTAATTTACTAAATTTAATAAAATACATGAAATATTAATGATTTGATTAGTAAAAAATACAGTAGGAACCTACATGTCGTTAACATAAGCTGACAACAAACTGTAGCCTACAGAAACACTGCAGTGGTTCAGATCCAGAGGTGTTTGAGGAGTGTTTGCACGCCTCGGGTCTTCAACACGACATGCTCTTCCTCCTCTTCCTCTTCCTCCTGCACTGGTGTCACTGGGAGAATAAAGCACTGCTGACCAGTGACTGACCCTCACTATATAGTGCACTAGTGGCATCACAGGCGAGTGAGTGCAGATGAAACACACTGCAGCACTAATACATCGGAACGTTGCTCTGAAACACCAATTATGTTTATATTGTTAATTAGGTTGAATATTTAAGCTAATAACTTTTAAGGTTTTCTGACTAAAATAACGAGTATTTGTAACATCAGGCCATGATGATGATGATTTCAGCACTTGATGAACAGACAGCGACTCGTTCAGGGAAACACAAGTAACAGAACGAATGCTCCTAAACTCGTGTAGAGAACACTATCTGCTACACATCCTTCTCTTAAGCGGCCTTGACTTGTTCTTAAACCATATAATCTCTCCTTAATGTAAGTAAGAGTGTGTAAAGGCGCGCGCTGCTCCTCATCCTCTTCTTCCTCTCGTGAAGGCTTTATAATCTGAGAGTCTGGAGCTGAAGATGGAGATCACAGGTCATGATGGCAGCCAGAGCTTAGATTAAAGCAGATGATTTAGACATGCACGAATGTCACTGTATGGATAGCTCATAAAGCGCTGATGACTCTCGTTGTTTTAGTGTTGCATCTGGACAATAACTGCAGAACTCTTTACTATAGTGAAAAGTCGCGCGAAACACATTAGATCTATTTATTTTTCATCATTTTAATTTATAAAGTTGAGTATCGCTATTTTAAAAGCCATTTACTTCATTGCTTCTAGTCAATAACAAGCCATATGCAAGACGTTTGCCTTTTTGTTAAATAACTACGATGTTATAAACAATATCTTATCGCTATCGGGAAACTATTGATTCATATTAGTACATTTTTGCCTTTGTGAGACTTCATTTATTCACACTGTTACGTTATATCCAAACAGGTTGTTTGGATATTTTTTGCATCAGAGCATCTATAGTGGGGAAAAACGAATTGTAATAGATAAGTATGATATAATTTAATAATATAGCATAATATTAGGCTACTTCATTTTGTGGACCTGCATAAAATCCACCCGGTCACAGTAAATGCGTCTCTATATCACGCATTGTGTTTATCTGCAAATACGCGAAAATGAGTATTTACGTGCATATGATACGCATGGGTAGGTTTAGGGTAGGGTTTTTTTATTATTATTATTATTATTTTCTAAAGTTTAATAGGCCTACAGATACTGAGTTTTTTTTTTTATCTAATTGCTTCAAATTGTCGTTAGTTCATATGCATTTATTAATAGTAGTTTTTTTTTTTTTTTATATAATAGGCTATTGTATGTAGATAGCAAACCTATTCTGCGCAAAATCGACCTGTGAGATAATAGTTCTGGATGTTTAAATATATGAATTTTGAAGTAAAACGGGAATGAAGTTAGTCTGTGTTTATAACAGTAGTGACAGTAGCGTCGATATAGGCTACTTCAGTCGCGTCGTTTACCGGAGGGAATCCGTGCTCATGCTCGTGCTCATGCTCGTGCTCGCGCGGCTGTCCGAGGTGCTGAACGGGACAAAGATATAAGACACATAAAGATCTTTGGCATGAAGACTTTCTGCTGAATGAAGTGGAAACTTTACAGAGAAAACGGGACAGTATTATTTTCAGCATCATAATCGTTTTATCATCAACAGCATGTCAATGGTACACCTGAAAAACTATGTGCACATGTAGAAATATTTCCTTCTTAAATATAAGCATCCATTACCTACATATAAATAATCTCAAATCCTGGACAAAAAACGTGTTACATTATGCTCACAAAATAGGTGAAAATCATTATAAAATCGGACGGAGAAGACGACATGCAAATAATATAGAAAATAAATACAGTGTTTTGCATCCATTCCCTTTTTCCTCCACAGAATGCGCCAGTTGTAAAACATTAGAAAGACTCAATGAACTACAAGGGGAATGTGGTCTATGCTTATCTAGGACGTCAATACGCTTTAACACTATACAATCTGAGCCACAAAAACACAGCTGTAGAAAGACACACAAAACGTTTACGTATTCCTGTCAACAGTGAAGTATGTACTTGTGCCATTTTGAAGAACAATTCGCCTTAGATTAATAGTAAATGTGTAGATGAATGTTTGCAGAGCCCCTGGCTCTAAGGCTTGGCAAATGTATAGGTAAAAATATATAACAGAGTGGATTCTGTAATACAGACATGGAATTGCGCTTGAGTCAATGTAAACAAATAATTATGGCGCCGAGATATAATGACATGTATAATGACATTGAATAATGACATTGTATCTTCGTAAGTCATTGGTGAGTGTTCTTTGCAGCGGGAGCGCGCATCGCAGTCTCTCGTTTACTTGTGTCGACCACAGCCAAAACACAACAGTCCGGATAAGGTCACAATGTTAACATAATGTGTATGATATTATTAATATTATTATTATTATCCATCTTGTGGTGTAAACCGAAAGTAGTCGGGTGGCGTCTCTTCTTTCTTCAGCAGGACTTCTCTCTCTCTCTCTCTCTCTCTCTCTCTCTCTCTCCTTCTTTTGGCATTTCCCCACAGTCACTCGAGTAAACTCTTGTTGGTTTGTTGAATCTCGCGCTCGTCGCTACCTCTGACTCAGAACATGCTGGTCTTTACTAAAGTGGCTTTGG
This sequence comes from Leucaspius delineatus, assembly GCA_023718395.1. Taxonomy (NCBI): domain Eukaryota; kingdom Metazoa; phylum Chordata; class Actinopteri; order Cypriniformes; family Leuciscidae; genus Leucaspius; species Leucaspius delineatus. Next base: position 2,404,699 of record CM043367.1, on the reverse strand, counting down.
CTCCGTTCTGTCTTTGTAATGTGGACAGAACGCTGGCGAACGGTCCGCCCAGAGAGTCCGGAATTGAGGTGATGGTTCCCGGGGCTGAAGCCCACCCTTGACTCGGTGCAGTGACTCCCATTCCGGCCACTGCCGTCTTCCCCTGCTCCACCGGGCCGTTCCCCGAGCCGCTCACCTGTCCGCCGCTGGGGCTCGGCCCCCCACAGTTGGAGGACGGGTTCGGGTTGGGCCCGGGCCCGCCGGTGCTGTCCGGATCGGTGGCCTTGGCCTCTTTGCTGTCCTCCTCTCGCGAGTCCTTCTTCGCGGACCCGTTCTTGGCAGCGGCTGCTGCTGCCGCGGCCGCGCGCTCCTGCTTGCGGAATTTGGCGCGCCTGTTCTGGAACCACACCTGTGGAGAAGCGCGCGCGTTATATCATTGCACTTGCATACATAAACTATTGTTATTATTTAATATGAATGCTCTTAATAATAATATAGAAAATGTTGCATTCCAACAAGCGATTTTGCGTTTAAAAGACGTCTAATAGCCGTCCAAACACAGCTCAGACATCTGGTCTAAAGAACAATAAAGGCTATTCTATTCTAAAACAAGGCTGCATTTGGGCTGTCAGTGAGCATTTAATAGACGGCTAAACCACAGCCCAATAATAGACTAGTCATCAAGTAGATAAATAAATGAAATGAGTGAAGAAATGAAACCAAACACCTTGTAATCACTGTTGACTTTGCTTACATGATGGAATGATTTTGGCAAAAACGACATGTAACCAAATTCAAGTTTTTTTTTTTTTTTTTTTTTTGTCTAGAAGTGTGTTACTCACAGCCGGACTATATCGGGTCTATAGTTTGAAATGACGGCTATTGCTTGCTGGGTATTATTATTGCACTTCATTTTATATTTACACTGGGAAGTGCTACATCATTTTCAGCCCAAGAATAAAAAACAGTTGCTCTTGTCATACAATAAGAGTTTGCTTGTGATGTTTTCTTCTGTAGATAGTGAATGCGTGTGGAGATGTGTTCTGCTGTAGGTGTAGTGAATGCGAGTATAGGGTCTCCCACCTGCACCCGAGCCTCGGTGAGGTCGATCTTCAGCGCGAGCTCCTCCCGCGTGTAAATGTCCGGGTAGTGCGTCTCGGCGAACACGCGCTCGAGCTCTTTGAGTTGCGCGCTGGTGAACGTGGTGCGAATGCGCCTCTGCTTTCGCTTCTCGTTCAATCCCCCGTGGTCCGTGAACAGCTTGTAGGGAACTGTCGAAGAACACACAAGTTAAGTCAACTGTAGAAAATGTACCTAAAATGTCATGTTGATGTAAAACACGCCACTTGTTGATTCTAATAGCAAGAAACGAAAACGAAATAATTCAAATAAAGTTTCTAAACTAGGTGTGTATTCAGTGGTTATACTCGTAAGATAAGATCAAATCGTGATAAAAGATAAGGTTATGAAAATCCCGAGTCAGATGTAATCCTGTTATCCGCGAAATGCTGTTAATTGAATGTTATTGGAGACTGCATTGGAAACTTGTCATAAATGCTGCTATTGTTGCTAGTGCAACTTCAATTCACTGTCAATAATGAGCTTAAGTCGCTGGTTATTTCATTATTTTCGAAGGTTTATGTCTCATCGCAAAGTAAATAAATTATGCCTATCATTTTGGCAGCTTAAGATAATTTTGTTGGCGGTTAGGGTGTGACTGGGATAGTGTAACCCCGTAACTGAATTACCTCTTGCCTGCAATCGCTTCTAACGTGATAAATTCTTTCATTTGTGTAAGCAAATTTCGTTTGGTAAATACTAAACACATTTCCATTTTCCAAAGCAATCAGGGCGCTTATATACGGCGTGTGTCGGCTTACCTGCGGCGTACGGGCTGCTCTGGTGGTCCCGCAGGGTGCCGAGGCTGCAGGAGCCCGGGGTGAGCGACGGGCACCCCGAGGTGGCCCCGAACGTCGTCCTGATGGGATTGTACTGAAAGCCACTGGCTTGGCTGCAGGAGCTGAAGTCCGCATAGGCTGAAGCCAGGCTCGACGTGTCCATCCCGGCCATACACGACTCGTAGGCAGAGGAATTGAGGTAAGAATACTCCATTTTATACATTGAAAAGGCTCAGTGGAGAAGGAAAGCTGCACTCCCAAGGAAAAAGACACACAAATTGGATTAAAATGGCGAGGAGCACATGAAAACCCGAAGCGCGCACGGAGTTGGGGAGCTCAGCTCGTGACGGCTGAATTTTGACTGGTTTGAAGGAGGCTCGTGCCGTGGGTAGATGTGCACTGCTCGGCGCCTGCTCAAAAACTGCCCTCCTTTATAGGAGCTGAGCCTTGTTTTATGAAAAGCCTCCCAAGGAGCCGCCTAGCCCCAGGTCTCTAGAGCATATAGTCCTCATAATAAACTTGGCTCTTTCCGCTTGGACAATAGCACGGCGTTTGGGTCTTATTGCTAGCGCTTTTTTACATGACAATAACTCATCAGTCTATTGGGCTGGCACTGGGGGATCGGGCTGTCCAACCTCCCTATCATTGATCCCCTGCATCTCTAATTAGAATTTAATACCCCGCCATTACGCGCCAGCCCAGCCCTCGCGCTCAAACCGCCATCTTGCCCTTTAATTCAATCACACCACTTGGAAATAATGAAAGTTGGGTGACGATTCTCCCTGATCCAATTTTCCCCAAGCTTTTAAGCCTTTAAACCGGTGGTATACCTTGGGCTGAATTTTCGATAGTATTTCCCCGTCTCCTTTAACTTTTTCATCTCTCGTTTTCTCTTTTCTTTTATACTCGGCACTGCTTCGCTGGTTTTCAGGAGCCGAGGCTGTTGTGGTTGTACATGCCTAATTTAGTGGGATACTTATATAAGCGATGTCATTCTGAAGAATGTTGACGGAAATCAATGACTGCTGAAAGCAAATGTTCGCCGTGATGCTTTAATAATAGCACAACAACAATAACAACAACAACAACAACAATAATAATTTCATGCAATGGGCGGCTGTCCGTGTTACAGTGTAATTAAGCATTTAGATACTGTGTAATAATAATAACTACATACTAGGGTTAGGTTAGTTGCATGTAATTATGCATCATTTTTAGTTAATACTACAGTAACTACACACTCTAAAAAATGCTTTGGGTCAAACATGGACAAACCCAGCCGTTGGGTTAATTTTTTTAATTACTTTTTTAGCCCAACGTTTGGGTTTGTCCATATTTGACCCAAAATTGGGTTAAAACAACCCAGCATTTTTTAGAGTGCATGTAACGTGTGTAACAAGGACACTGTAAAATTAAAGTTTGCATGTAAATCTATTCGAATACCTTATAATAAATGTATTCAGTTAAATAGGTGAATATATATAATAGACATGCAATAGATTTACTTGCAAACACGGCTTTAAAGGTTATGTTTGTAACCACATGTACGGATATTTAATTTCTAAATTAAACTGAACTGAGTTGCTGGTTTATTTGCTGTAGTTCCATCTAATTTATTAATGCTTCTGTAATATATATTTTAAAATTATTTTATTCGCGTGATTGTTGTTTAAGGGCAAGTGCAAATTCACCGAATAGCTTAATCATCACCCCTCTTATCTCGCCAAATTGCTTTAGAACATAAGTGTAATTGTAACTCGCTGATACCATAATAAATTTAAATCACGCGCAATGTTAACGGAGGACTGCACAGATGTTTGAATTAATTGTAATTAATACCAAAATTCCGGTAAGAATGATTTTTAGCTGTGGTTATCCAAACAGTCATTGATTACAAGTCATATGACGGACTTTATGAAATGCAGTCAAAATAATTGTGTTTCTCACAGTAAAAACCAATATTCAAGGCTCCAGTGTTATTGGCCGTGTGTAAGGCATAAGCAAAAACACACGCCTCATATTTAAAATATCAAAGATATATATAGAACAATTGTCAATTCATAAAACAAAGGATAAGCACAACACCTTTAGCGTTGAACAGAACCAGGACCGATTGTGGTTGAACTCACAAACACACGCTTGTGTCAAAATGCAACAGAGGGATAAAAGTGATTATTAATATTTATGAGGTCACACGAGTGAAAGCATCACGCGTTTCGAGTTTGATTTTCCACCATTTCTGCACCGTTTAAATTCTCTCTCTTTTTTTTTTCTTTTTTCGGTCCTTCGTCTTTGTATTGTGAGAAAGATAAATGACGACTAAAAAGTCCAGTCTCTCTTGATACATCCCGGCCCCCGATTATGTTAATTTTTTCTTTCTACACGCGAGTTGTGACTAAAAGATGTAGCAAATTGATAATTTGATTATTGCAACCAAAGACCAACTGGTCCACCGTCCTCCCTCCACGCGCCTCGAGAGGAAAACGAAGGGATTAATCTAATAACACACAAAGGCCCGAGAAAAGTCCTTTCTGATATTTTGCCGAGGCAAATACAATTATAGCTTTAGCCATCCGTTTCCCCCATTCAAACATCTCTTTATTCGCTGATCTGTGCTCCACCAGCCGCCGAAACGCCCATCTTTTATATTTTCAACATCTCCTTTCATTCTATCAACTGGTTCTGCGATCTGTTGGGCGGACTGAAATGTCAGCGATAAACCTTTGATATCACGCGTTGAATGCGCGAGCTTAAAGAACACATGTACGCGGCGCGCGCGTTTCTCTCGAGATCCACTTGACCATAATCTGTCATAAATCAGTTAAAACAGCATGTAAGCCTTCTAAATTAAGCCCTTTTCTAACAGCAAACCGTAAAACTGTACGTTATTAGTGATTAACAGTGCGATAATGGTTCAGTAGCCGTAATTTAGAAGTTAATTTGTGATTTAAGGACTTATAAATAACAGCGTCCATATGGCTTCACTTAAATAAATCAAAGCGCTCCGAAGGTCCTAAATCTCTGGTGGAAGTGTGTGACAATAGAGCCGTGAGTTCGGGCTCGCTGGAGACTCTGTGCGGGAGGAATGCGGGTCACAAAGGGACAAAACAAAATGCCTTTGTGTGTGGATGGATAAGACGAATCAGTCCCAGAAGAAGAATAGAAAACAGAGGAGTGAATAAGAGGGGAGGACAGAGGGGTGGGACTGCTGTCAGATCCAGCATCACATCTCACTTAATGTGAAGGAAATCCTCGGATTATCAGACGGAGAATTAATATGTGCATTCAAAGGTTATGCTGCGCGCGCTGGAATGCTTTCAGTAGGCCTGGCTTATTTTTGCGATTGAATTTTGAGCGTTGAATTTTATTTCACTTTTAGATAAAAAAAAATGCATTCAGCTGGATTTCTTTTCAAATATATTAAGCAAACTTGGTTTATTTTCGGATCAAACTGTTTATTTATTTAAATTAATTACCCATCGTTAAATAAGTTTTATGCCCATTATTTTCCTAAACACCTGTAATTTAAAGATCGATGTCCACCAATCCGGCGATAAATAAAACAATAAAAATAATTCTTTTTTGTTTTCTTTTTTTTTCAAATTCGAATTTCTAATTGTGCATTCGCACAAATATAGAATACCAGTCAAATGTGATTTTATTATATTTTACAATAAATTAAAGAACATATGCGCGTGAAGAGCGCGCGGCGGGATGCAGTTGTTGAATATTTAGCGACGCAGCGGGTTTTTCTGTTTCACATTAAATCACGCTTCTCATCGATGACAGGTTAATGGTGAGTAACCATTCATTAAACGCAGCACTGACATAAACCTAATAAAATATAGGCTTCCAAAAACATTTTTACCGATCGAGCTGAAAAACGTTTTTTTTTTTTTTTAAAGAATAATCTATATTGACTAGATCGGACACTTGCCTTCTGGAGAATAGGCCCCGGACCCCCGGTTCTGTCTGCGGTCCACAGGCGGAGTGTGTCCGGGATGCCTCTCTCATCTCACGGTCTTCCCGAGTGACCACGCTGATGTCTGGCCTTCAGAGCAGAGGATTAGCATAGAAATCTTATTCTGCGGGGACAGTATTAGCAAACATATTAGCCTCTCTAACGCGACTCTGGCCCCGCCGAGATCCTGCGCTCGGAATCAATTACGAAATTACTCCAACCTCTAAGTCGACATTAACGGGAGAAGAAATGCCATCGACCGGACCCAAATAAGATTTCGCAAAGATGTGATTATTTAATCTCTTGCCAGTGTTTAAGAATTTGATTCATAAAATTGTCTAAAATGAGATGGAATTAAATTCTTATCGGAGTCCCTGTCATCGTTTCATCCCGTGCTGTACGGCTGGTTTAACAGTGACCCGGATCCGGGACTGTCCGGTGAAGATGCTCACCTGGGCTCACCTGTGCTCAACCTTACATGTGTGCCTGATTGATGCGGCATGTGTCATGCTTTAATTGCACGCTAAATGATAACCACTTTTAACAGACTGAAGTTGCATAAATCTGAAATGAAACTGAACTGTTTTTGGTAACACTTTATTTTATAGTGTCATTGTTACATATATATTACATACTTACCATAGTAATAACAGTAAATTATGCATAATTACATGCAACTAACCCTAAACCAAAACCTAATCCAACATGTAGTAAATTATAATTACTCAGTAGCCTACTTAAATATATAATTACACTGTAACAATGACACCTTAAAATATAGTGTAACCTAACCTTATAGTAAGTTCATGTAGTTGCATAATATTACTCAGATTTAAATATATAATTACACTGTATGGGGCACCTTAAAATATAAAGTGTAACCCTGCTTTATTTCATCGCTTCTGCTCAGTTTAAGTGACTCTTGTTCAGGAGGAATAGCTGTTTATTTTACCGTGGCTTGAGAAGGCCGGCGGGGTCATTCGTACAAACGCGTGAGAGGGCCATATTTTATTTAACACACTGGCATTGTTGTCCACATTAAGCAATTGACAAAGATTAGCCTCGATGTCATAAATCAGCCGGCAGGTTGAATGGAGTGGTCGGGTCAGTGTCATTATCCGAGCCCGTCTCCACGAGGCTCTCGGGCCCCTGAAGGCATGTGGGGCTCTGGGGCCCTCAGGACCCGCTGGAGGAAGACCCCCGATAAATGCTCAATCACACACGCATTAGCGCCAGACAGCGGCCTATTGTGCGCGGGGAAGCTTTACTGGAATTAAGCGATTAATGACCAGCTACATCCAGAATGATGGAGTGTTTTTTAATGTTTAAACAAATCTCTATGGGGCTCCTCAAGTTGAACA